>CM075024.1:1072432-1095388 GCA_037576675.1 Pangasius sanitwongsei | reverse complement strand
TTTGACGTGTTTTGATGTTTTTTGACTTTTGACGTTTTGACGTGTTTTGATGTTTCAAGATGTTTTGATGTTTTGACTTGTTTTGATGTTTTTTGACTTTTGACGTGTTTTGATGTTTTTTGACTTTTGACTTTTGACGTGTTTTGATGTTTTTTGACTTTTGACTTTTGACGTGTTTTGATGTTTTTTGACTTTTGACGTTTTGACGTGTTTTGATGTTTCAAGATGTTTTGATGTTTTGACATGTTTTGATGTTTTTTGACTTTTGACTTGTTTTGATGTTTTTTGACTTTTGATGTGTTTTGATGTTTCAAGATGTTTTGATGTTTTTTGACGTGTTTTGATGTTTTGCCGCTTTTGGTTTCAGTCGGTGTTGACCCTGAGCTTGTCGTACATGACTGGCATGATCGCCAGCTTCTACGACACGGACGCCGTCATCATGGCCGTCGGCATCACGGTGGTGGTTTGCTTCACGGTGGTGCTCTTCTCTCTGCAGGTCAGTGCTCTGGATTACAAACTATTTCAGCACTTTCCTTTACAGGAGTCGGGGTGGAGTGTGTTAGAGAAGAATCACAGCTACTGTACACGCAAGGCGTTCTCTTTCGCTAACACACCCACGGTTTTTTAATTATATTAATATTACAGACTGCACCTTTAAGACGTGTTAATGATAAACTCAAAGCTTGAAAATTTGAGACTCGAGGAGCAGAACTTACCCAGAATGCACTGCACTTTGTAGCAAGGCTACACATTAATAGATATTTTATTACAACTGATTAGCGACTCTTCTCTGTTTATATAACTTCATTATGAATCTAATTAAGCCTTTTTTTTCCCCACACAGACCAAGTACGACTTCACTTCCTGTGCCGGAGTGCTGTTCGTGTGCCTGATCGTCCTCTTCGTCTTCTCGATCCTCTGCATCTTCATCCGTAACAACATCCTGCAGATCGTGTACGCCTCGCTGGGCGCGCTCCTCTTCACCTGCGTAAGACTTTTATTTATTTTTTTTAATATACGTTTTAAACATTATCGTGGCGTGTTGAGGGAAAAGGGGTCCGTTCCGGGAAGCTTGAGAGTTTTGTAAAAATCCTAAAAAGCTCCGAGTCGATTTAGGCAGATCCCGCTGACGTTCCTGTGGAACGCTGTCTACAGCTTAACATCTCCACATTTAAAACATGGAAACTTTTAGACAAGGAATCAGCAGGCTAGCTAGCCAAGCTGAGCAAGCTAACGTAGCTCGTGTTAGTGGTGAACAGACGGTGGTTGTCATGGGAACACATTCGGACAGGTTCGTGAGGGAAAACAAGGCTGTAAATCGAGACTCTGATCCCGTGTCCTCGCGTGTGAGCTAGTTTACTAACAGCTAGCTGGTAACGTCATCACACGTAAGTCATGCGATCGCTAGCTTTAGCTGCGTGTGCTGGTTCTGTGCTGTGAGTAACGAACGCGTGTTGTGTTGCAGTTTTTGGCCGTGGACACGCAGCTGCTCCTGGGGAACAAGAAACTGTCTCTGAGTCCAGAGGAGTACGTGTTCGGAGCGCTGAACCTTTACCTGGACATCATCAACATCTTCCTGTTCATCCTACAGATCATCGGCCGAAGCCGCAACTAACACGCGGCAGGCAGATTAAACGCAGGCCTTTTACACGTCACTTTTGTCTTTAATATCTTTAAAACTAAACTAGCCTGTTTTATCTGCGTGTAAAAAAACAAATAAAATGTGAACCAGCTTATTATTATTATTATTATTATTATTATTATTATTATTAAATATCAGTCCAGTAAACGGATTCCACTTTCACTCCACACAGTCAATCCATCTTAGCTAATGCTGCTAACATTTAATGGTTTAGCATAGCGCGCTAAACACGCATCCCAAAATGGCGTCTCGTCAATCAGCTTTCGTGGCGTCGTCTCAAACAAATCTGGCCTTTTTTTTTTTTTTTTTAAAACAAAAAGCAGCTCTGAGATTTTTCCACCATCTTATCATTACTACATTATTTTCCCGATTGCAGTGCTGCTGTTCCTGTAAATACAGATCTGAATCTCCTCGTAAATCTGTTCTGTTGTGAAGTTGTGAGTCTTGCACTTATTACCGTTAATGCAGTGATCAGTTAGCTGTAGTGTGTAACGATATATTAATAGACCGTTAACTAAGTGTGAGATCTTTTTTTTTTTTTTTTTTTTTTTTTCCTTGAACTAACACATAAACTTTTAGTTTTATTAAAGGTTCTTAAATCAATCTTTGATTAGTTTTCATTGTTGTATTTCAGAATAATTGTTTAAAAAAAAACAATCTGTATTTTTCGATAATGTCTGTCTGTCTGATAAATGAATAAAAAACTTTTTTCCCTGTCTCATATCTGCCTGATGACATTTTCAATATTCACACCATCTTCATGATTTACAGAAAAAATCCTGCTCTTTCCAATTACACACAATTTAAAACTACATTTTAAAGCATAACCATGTGCATAAATAAATATGCATAATTTAGCATTTTTTAAATCTATTTTTCATCATAGACACGTTCTCCCGCTCCACTATTCATCACGTCATGGATTATTCACAAACTGATTTCTTTAACGTGAAAAGGAGAAAATAGACGTTTATTTTACAGTTCAGATATGTGGTACTGTTGCAAGTCTCCTGTACAACGAGGGGTGCCAAAACTTTAATCTCGGCCGCAAAGAGTGTGTTGGAGAATTCGAGAAGACGTCTACGTGTTGACGTCGTGTTTATTAGCTAGCGTAGGGAAACGCATTTCTTACTAATCTTCACTAATTTATCAGTAAACTGAATTAGTTACTAAAATTCCACTTTTAATGCTGTTTCCTTGTTAACAAGTTTTCCAAAATGACGTAAACGTAAACGTGATGAAATTCAAATACGACATTCTGTGATTGTTGTATTTGACCAATCAGTGATGTGCAGTATTTCTAGCTCCTCCCACACGGTGCTGTTTGGAAACCCGACTCAGTACTGGTGCTTGGTTACAGTACAGTTCACTCTGCAATGGAAACAGTGAGGAAATAGTACAGGATTGTGGATTGGTCCAGCCCGGTCCGGTATCACACTGTCCAGTGGAAACGCGTTAAAAAGTTTCAGATTTGTGCTTGAATGTTGAACGTGAACCGCTGACTAATCACAACGCTTAAAAATCTTTAAAAAAGTGCCACATCTGAGTCCGGGGATTTTTTGAAACACGGAATTGGAGCAGAAGCTCCGCTGCGGTTTGTGAGGTCACGCGGTCTGTGACATCACAACACGCAAAAATTCTGAATTTCGCATCACTGGTGTCGGTCAGAACTCACAACCCGGTCATTCAGCTGCTCTGTCTCAGAGGTGAACGCTGTTTTTCTGCTTCGTCTGTGATTTAAAGTTTTCGATCGTGATGGATGAACGTGAGTTTAACGCCTCGCTGCTCCTTCAAAATGAGAAACTCAGGCATCAGGTGGAGGATCTGAAAACGCTGCAGAGCGTGGTGAAGGAGAATCTGGAGCTGCGCTCGAGGCTGGACAGCTTCCCCTCAAGCAGCGATGCGGACGCGGAGAAAAGCGAGATGAGCGCAGGTAGCCCACGTCAGCAGCCCTCAAACTCAGATCTCTGCTTTTATTTTATTTGATCACATGAAATCCCAACCCACCATTAATCAAAATGATTCTACTTATCATTAGGTCCTTATCATTATCAGCTGGTTTGATTGGTCACTTGGGTTTAATCCAAACCTTAAAAACTCAAAAACAAGCAGGTCTGTAAGTTAGAGGTGTAACAGTCCGACAATTCGGATTTAAAAAGGCCACGAGTGAAATGAATCGATGAAATAAAAGTTAATATTTTTAAGTTGATTTAAGTTGACTTTTTTTTTTTCCAGGAACCCACCACTGGTACTGTACATATATGATATATGTTATATACTTACATTTATATTTACTGACATATGTTTTTATTTATTACCCAGTTGTCAGTAGTGTCTGTGGCGTAACCCAGTTGTTAGTGGTGTCTGTAGTATGTTGTTTTAACTTCAGTGACTTAAAACGAAATGGCAGTGTGTTAAAGATGAAGAATATTGGGTATTCATTCATCAAGATTTCATTAGTCACAATTTCCAAACAGAATCTGAAAACATATTTCAAAAGTCACCATGTTCTGAGAATGTTTTTTTGTATTCATAATGCGTGTGTTTCAGGGAAGAAACCCACGTTCCAGTGTTGTGACAGTCTTGTGGACGAGAGCTCGTTCAGAGCCGGTCTTATCGCATCTCATCTCACGTCGTCTTCTCTCCGAAACACACAGAGCAGATCTGCACGTCCTGACACGTCGTCCTCCTCGTCCCACCAGACGGTGAAAGGTGAGTTTCATTCTGACAGACATCGTGTTGATGATGTTAATTCATACACACAGTCAAGGACTTCACAATCAGCTTGTTTTCTACAGTAAAATGTACGTGCAAGCGTTAAACTGTTGTCTAACTCGACCCACAGATCCCGAGCGGTTGCTGGGGGAAATCGCCTTCCAGCTGGAGCGCAGGATCCTCTCCCACGTCTTCTACAAACAGACCAGACTGTACGGCTTCACCGTGCAGAACATACAGGACAAGATCATCCAGGTGAGCTAGTGTAGGTCATAGTAAAGGTGAGATGCCTGTCATGGATCAAAGTACAGGTGAGCTAGTTAGTAGAGGTCATACATCATAACACAAGTAAGCCAGTATAGATTATATGTTAAAGTACAGGCTAGTGTGGGTCACAGATCAAAGGCAAGGTGAGCTAGTCTAGGTCTTATAGCACAGGTGAGTTAGTATAGGTCATAGATCATAGTCCAGGTGAGCTAGTATAAGTCATAACCCATAATATGGGTAAGCTAGTATGAGTCTTAGAGCACAGGTTAGCTAGTCAAGGTAAAAGTACAGGTGAACTATTATGGGTCACTGTATAGGTCTTTTAGTACAGGTGAGCTAGTATAGGTCATAGGTCAAAGTGCAGGTGAGCCGGTATAAAACATAGGTCATAAAACAGGTGAGCTAGTATGTCTCATATCAAATATTAGCTGGTATAGGTCAAAGTACAGGTGAGTTAGCGTGGGTCACAGGTCAAAGTACAGCTGAGGCTGTATAGATCTTTTAGTACAGGTGAGCTAGTACAGGTCATAAGTCATAATACAGGTAAGGTAGTATAGGTCATAGGTCATAAAACAGGTGAGCTAGTATGTCTCATATCAAAGGTGAGCTGGTATAGGTCAAAGTACAGGTGAGTTAGCGTGGGTCACAGGTCAAAGTACAGCTGAGGCTGTATAGATCTTTTACTACAGGTGAGCCAGTACAGGTCATAGCTCATAATACAGGTGAGCTAGTAGAGGTAAAAGTACAAGTGAGTTACAGCACAGACGAGCTGTTTACAGGTCACAGGTCACAGCAGTGATATCAGGGTAATGTCCTTGGCAGGTGTCTACACATCCTCTGACAGGACAGGTGGACGAGGCGTACAGGTCTGAGATGACCGAGCGCTATGTGAATCTGACGGATCGGCTCGGTGCTTTGGGCTACAACATGACGCTCCATCCTCCCTTCACCGAGTTCATCATCAACACGTACGGCATCCTGAAGGAACGACCCGACACACACACGGCTCAGGAGCGGGGCTACAACGACCTGGACCTCCTGCGGTGCGTGATGGTGGAGATGGCGCCATCCGGCCTGCTGAAAGACCTGCTGGTGCTCTTCAGCTGCCTGTGCTACCTGGCGGAGAAGGACGGAAAGCCGCTCGTCCTGTGGTAGCGCTAACATGTGCACTATCTCACTTTCCCCAAGCTGCTAAATCAGTTAGTCATTAAAAAGCCTGGAACATGAAGTTACTGTTTACTTTTATTTATCATACAGTTCACAGATATTATCACTTTCCACACACCAAGAACAACAATAACAGCCTTAACGGAGCCGTTATCAAGCTTGAACTGGGGATGCAAAGCTACATCACTGTAGGTCCAAATGATTGTTCAGTGTTTTAATTATTAATTTTCTGCAATGTTCTCTCAGAGAAAAGACTTTAAAGATACACTACATGTGCCTTTCTAGTCAAAACAAAAGGTACAAAAGGTGTATAAAAGGACTATAAAACTATTCATGGAAATGTTGGAAAGGGTTTAATTACAAAACCCCAAAATCGGAAAATGAAAGATGGTAAATTATCAGGTGTTATCGATCGCTAAAGCGTCTTTATTTCAAGTGTGTGAGCTTGTTTATATAGTGTTTATATAGCATCGCAGCTCCAGGATCTCGGTTTGATCCTGATTCGTGTTCCTTGTTGTGGGTTTCCTCCGGGTTCTCCAGTTTCCTCCCCAAAAACATACCATCAGGTGGACTGGCTATGCTAAATGGTGTGAAGGTGAGTGTGAATGGTGGCCTGGGATGGCCCGGTGTCCCATCCCGTACGTATTCCCGCCTCACGCCTAGTGTTCCCGGGATACACTCCGGATCCATCACGACCCCGAACATGAGAACGCAGTTACTGACAGTGAGCGATTCCTGTATATAGCATAGCTACTGATAATGAGTCATAATTCCACTGTCATCAAATTGGTGTCGCCCATTTTGTGTTTTTTCCTGAAGTCCAGTCAGGGAGTTTTTTTCCCTCAGCAGCAGATCTAAATCTACATCCGGATCTCTGTGAGGCAAATTAAACTGAATGGACTGGAACTTTTACTAGCTCATGTGGTTGGTGCAGGAGGTTCACACGGTGCAGAGACAGTTACAGGGTGTGTTTGAAGCCTGGCTCTGCTTCCACCACACCTTTAATACCAGCCGCGGGAACGCGCACAGGCGCGCGGGCACGAGCACGAGCCTGACCTAATACGGTTTTTCCCGAGAGAGAGAGAGAGAGAGAGAGGAGGAGGAAGAGGAGGAGGAGGAGGAGGAGGAAGAAGAAGAAGAACGAGTCAGGCTGCAGTCAGTGGTGACTGGGATTCTTCACAGGAAGATGGAAGTCATAGCTCGTGTTTAAACGCTCGTGTTTTGGAGCAGCAGCTGGAGTACAGGTGAGTACACCAGGTAAACTTCAGCTAGCTCGCTGGCTAACACCTAGCCAGCCATGTTCTGGGAACATTTTTCAGCCGGAAATGTGAAGAAAAAATGGAGGTGTGGGTCCACCGCTGTGAGTCGAGTCGTGGAGCTTTTGAATCGAAGGCGCGCGCGCTGGAGGCTCCATCACCTTTTTATTAATTAAACATTTAGGAATCAAATCCGCGAGTCGATTCCGCGATTCCTCTCTGGCGTCATCGCCCATAAGTCTCTCTCTCTCTCTCTCTCTCTCTCTGTCTCTCTCTGTGTGTGTTTATTCGACTGGCTTTTGATTCATTTCTTTCTCCTGCATGCCGACCTTCTTTCCTTTCCCTTCCCTTCCTTTCCCTTTCACTCCAGTTCCTCAGAGCTTTTAGACACTTCTGTTTTTTTGTTTTTGTTTTTTAATTATTATTGTTTTTACTCTAATGATTCTGGAGTGAACTCTAATCTAATAAATACACATTTTAACCCAAAGCCAAGGCTATTTCCACCGAGTTGGAGCAGGTGTTAGTTAGTGCAGGAAGGTGTGCAGGGTTGCCAGGTTTGTGTTACAGATCCCCTTCTGGAAAAATCCAGTTCACTCTGATCAGCTACCAAACCACAAGCCGAGCTGCTCAAAACCCGGAGAACATGTGTTCCAGCTGCTGAGCTTCCTTATGACGTGCAACACCTGGACTATCATACCATGGTGCAATAATACGTTTTCTAATCAAATCAGCGTTAAAACATTCAGGATTTCTTACATAGTCCTTTCACCTGGGTCTGGAGATGGTCTTGTATTATTGCTCATGTTGCCATAAATAAACTATAGCTATGGGAATCTCACAGACTAAATCACAGAATTCACGGATGCACAGTGTGAACTACATTTATCCAGTAATGACACACAGGCGTTAGTGCATGCAGAGAAGTTTAGGCTAAATAGTTTAATTACTTTCTAATAATCATTTTACTACTATATAGATATAATTGATCTACAGCTCAGGCTACTGTCTGTGTGGAGCTACGCATGTTCGCATGTTCTCCCCGTGTCCGTCTGGGTTTCTTTCAGGTTCTCCGGGTTCTCTCCTAACACCCAGGAAGTCAGTGGGTGGACTGGATTTGCCAAATTCCCCCTACAGTACATGTGAATGAGTGTAAATGTGTGTGTGTGTGTTGCCCTGTGATATGCTGGCGACCCGTCCAGGCATGCTGAGTGTTCCCTGGGATGGACTCTGGATCCATCAGACAGAGATAACCCGTTTACTGAAGATGAATGAATGAAAAAAATGATCTAATGTACACAATCTGTGGACCTAAAAAGCAATTCTGCAGGATCTGGCAACACTGGCTCCGCAGGGACTAAAGCTCTGATTCAGTTCTTATCAATGCAGCTGTAGAGGTGTGAAAGCAGTGAAAGATTCATTGGTCTCAGGATTTCAAGCCTCGTCCCTTGGTTCTCATCATTCGTTCGTGTTTCCGAACAGGACACCACCCATAGCTTAAAAAAAACAAAAAAAACCTTACATTCAGTTCCAAATTTAACCCAAATGACCACACCTTGATCCGGGCGATTGTTCTCTGCACTTACGAAACGCTTTGTGTGATCGCTGCGTAGCAGGTGTTGTGCTTAACACACAGGTAAAACCAGAGGGGTGTGTGTTGTTTTCTCTCGTGTGCTGATTGCAGATGGTAAAAGGTGGACAGATGGCGAGAGTAGATTACTGCGTGCATGTCTGTTCTTGCCTCATCCCACGTCTGTGCTCTCTGCCCTCATCTCAACCTGGCCTATCTTTCTCTCAACCGAAATCACGCTGTGTGTATTTATCAGGGGTGAAAGTCCTTCTAAAATAAATCTGACAGATTAGTTAGATCTTACTGCTTTCCTGCTTTCGACTGTATTACATTTAACAGCTTCATATATTCAAAACAAACCACTAATAAATTAACATCTTTCAGTTCAGACTGGAGGAGGACTTACATCTTTACTGTAAAACACCAGATATTGACTTTTGGGTCTCTAAGTGGAAATTCCGGGGTATTGGATGTGACATTTGAACTGGTATCGACTTGAAAAAGTATCTCAGCGTGTGTATCTGCTCATGTGAGCTTTCCGGAAGAATGCGGATTTAAATCCATATTTAAAAATAGGATATTAGAGTAAATATGTCAAGCTAATTGAATAGACGTCTATATAATCTGGGCTTCGGGGCAGAGGAGATATCTGAAGAGACTCTTTGGCTGATGGGTGTTAACACATTTGGACCGAGGAAAAAAAATGAAATCCTGTTTATTACAAACTTACAAACGGAAGTCTGAGGGCATTTGTTAAAGTGAAACTATAAAATATGTGAAACGCGAACCTGCAGCTGTTTCACAGGAAGAATAAAGGTGTGAGGATGGAGCAGACATGACAGGACGTCTTATCAAAGCTTACAGTAGCAATACAGTACAAAAAAAGTCCCGGTTCCATCTCTAAAGCCCTATTCAGGCTGGATTAGTTTTCCTTGTGGAGGTGGTGTAATGTCATTATCACTGGAGTATTTCTGGGATTTTAGTCTGAATCCGTCATGTCAGTAATTTTTTTACAGACTGCTCGTGCATGTGTCTGGAAAGATATATTATATCTTTTTATAACCTTCATTAAAGTCAGCAGGAGAAATAACTCCAGGGTTTTGATCGATTAGAGTTACTACAGACGTCTCTTACAATGTAGAGATTTATTTTCCCCAACACACTGACTTGACTCCATTTCACTTAAATGTCAGCTCAAGACTTAGACTTTCATGATAAGTGAATCTGGATAAACACGTTTTTCCGTTCTATTCTCAGTGCAGGAAACGTCTTCGGGACGCTACGGATCAGGGAGAGATTAGACCGAACGTGTTGGAGTATTCCTCTAATATACACTTGTGTTTTTTTTTTTTTTAACTTGCAGGTTATCGGCCACGGGCTGGACGTTCGGATGAAAAACCCATGGCGGATGGGAGATGATTGGACGTGTCGTGAGTTGCTGCGTGTCCTTGTTGTGGTGTTGTGAGACGAGGAATGCCTCTGAGAGAATCTCCTTTCCCTAATGGCTTCGTCGGGGCCCTGCACGCCCTGGGATGGGGCCTCATCTTCCCCTGCTTCTGGTTCCTGGACCGACTCATCGCCGTGTGCGTGTCCACGACGCTGGAGCGCAGGCGGAGACGGGAAGAAGAGTGCTACCTCCACCCGCTCAAGGTCCTTTTTGGCTCGTTGCTCTTCCTCTTCCTGTTTCTTATCTCGGCGCCGTTTGCTTTGCTGGGTGTCCTGTTGTGGGCGCCGCTCCAGTGCCTGCGCCGTCCCTTCTCTTACAGGCAGCGGGAGGCGACGATTAAGATGCAGGACCGTAACGCTGGATGGGAGGAGTCTGGAAAGGTGACGTTTGGGTTTTTAAGCGCTAATCTGTGCCTCCTGCCCGGGGGCCTGGCGCGCTTTAATAACCTGGCTCACACGCAGCAGCGGGCGCTCGCCATCGGGCGCAACATCGTGCAGGGCGTGAGCCGGCCGCATATCCGTATTTTCGTCGACTCGCCAAGTAGCTGCGGAGCCTTGAGCCCGTCCTCCAGCCTCCTGAACACAGGCTCCGCCTCCTACGGCGCCACTGACGCTCAGACACAGCCAGCGCCACCAGAACAGGATGGGGACGTTCCTAAAAATTCACCACCAATCAGAGAGGATCAGGCTGCGGATGCTGATAAAGAAATCCACCAAACGTCCACCGGGGGCGCCGTAGCAAGCAATCACACACACGAACTCCAGGTGAATGGAAGCCACGTGAAGCCATTGCGAGCGCTACACACGCCTCTGGAGGTGTCGGCTCTGTTTCCAGCCAACGTGGACATCCTGTGCCTGCAGGAAGTGTTTGATAAGAGGGCGGCGGCCAAGCTGGCTGAGATTTTGTCTCCGCTCTTTGGTCACATCCTGTATGACGTGGGCGTGTACGCCTGCAGCTCCGGCTCCTGCTTTAAGTTCTTCAACAGCGGCTTGTTGGTGGCCAGTCGCTACCCGGTGACGGAGGCGCAGTACCGCTGCTTCCCCAACAGCCGCGGAGAGGACGCTCTCGCCTCTAAGGGCCTGCTCTCTCTGAAGGTGCACATGCTAATTCCGTACACAAGATCTCGCCAACAGAAACAATGCTGAAATATGTTTCCTTGGTGATTTTTATTTTGTATGGTGTTAGATTGCTAACTAGCTATATTGAACATATCCATCTTTTATTAAAGTTGTACGTAAATGTTTTTGTATCCAAACCGAACTAAAAATTACCATTTAAGTTTCTTTGCACTTATGTGTGTATGTTGATAAACGCCAATCTGCTCTAAATTACCAGGTGCATTTACTTCACATTTATATTTGGCCACACCCACAGAACTCCATAAAAGGCAAAGAGAGCTGAAAACGTCAAAATGGCGACTAAATCTTCCAGTAACGCAGTTCAGCCACTGCAGCGCATCTAATAACAGCTAGTATTATTGCTTTAAGTTATCTGCAGTAACTCATCAACTGATATACGATCCAGCGAGCTTCCTTATATGGAAATTCAGGAGCAAAATGTAGGATATGAACGTTTTTTCGTATCCAGTGCGATAAATGAGGCGTAAACGTGTTAATGGTTTCTAAAATGGAGCGGTTTTTCTTGCCAGGTACAAACAGGGTTACAGAAGGGGGAGAAGAAAATGGTCGGGTTTTTTAACTGCACTCATCTTCACGCCCCAGAAGGTACGAAATCTTTACGTCTCTCACGCCGTATTTTATCTCAGACATCTCGTTGGAAATGTTTCTGTCTCTTTAGAGCTCGATTATTTATTTATTTTTCCTGCTGGTTTTAGGAGATGGAGAGATCCGATGTGAGCAGCTGAGCATGATCACCAAGTGGATCAGCGAGTTCCAGACCGCAGCCAGGCAGCAGGACGAGGTGGTGGTGTTCGACGTGCTGTGTGGAGACTTCAACTTCGACAACTGCTCTCCGGGTACGGCACAAAACAACAAAACAAACAAAAAACAAACGTCCTGACATCCGTAAATGTCGTCATTTTTCGTGTCATTATTTTTTAAATAAATACAGTAAATACACAACATTTTCTCAGTATTTATATTTTAATTTGTATCATTATTTTATTATTCTAAAATGATTTTCTTTTATTTTTCATTTTATTGTAACTTTCTCTTTATTTATTTTATTTATTTATTTCGTTTCCTTATCCTCATTTCTTCTTTTTTTTAATTGGAGCTTTATTATTTAAAAAATCTTTTAATATTTTTTCATTTACATTGCATTTTATTCTGTATTCTTATATTTCTAAATCTCTTTATATCTTAATTTTATTATTTTAAAATAAAAAATACTCTTCTTCTTCTTTATAGTTCATTTTATTCTATTAAATTCCTTAATTTTTTTTTTCAATTACATTTTCTTCTATAGATGTGTATTTTTTATATTTGTTTATGTTTATCTTTTATCTTTATTTTAATTGTTTTATTCTAAAATTGCTCGTTTTTAATCTATATTTCATTTTATTCTGTTTTTGAATATTTATTTTCTATTTATGCTCATCTTTTCTTTACCTTTATTTTTATTAAAGATAGATAGATAGATAGATAGATAGATAGATCGATAGATAGATAGATAGATAGATAGATAGATAGATAGATAGATAGATAGATAGATCGATCGATCTTAGCTAATTGTTGAATAATTCTTTGAATTTTTTTCATTTAATTTAATTTTTATTTTATATTTGTGCATGTTTTAAAAATATTCTTACGCTCATTTTGTCTTTATTTTTCTTCAAATCTCTTTCTAATTTTTTTACTTCATTTTATTTTTGTTCATTTATATTTTGTTTTATTCTGTATTTCTTTGCTAATCTGCTTATTTTTAATCACTTATTTATTTTTTTTACTTAATTGCACGCCACAGCTGTGCATGAAGCGTAATTACAGTAATTACTAACTCTAGACGCTCATGACCTTTATGACTGTGTAACTAACACTAGAAGCGTTATTGTGATTATCGCTGTTACAGTAAATCACACAATCGTCCGTGACGCTTCATAATCAGACACGATAGGTCTTAGGTGAGATGTTATAAAGATATAAAGAGATTTTATAAGAAAATATTCCGTTATAAAGTGTTATATGCAGAGATACAGTTCACGATACAGGGCTAGTGACTGGATACAAGTAAACAAAGAACTTCATACTCATTGGTCAGATAAGATAAGAGCACCATGGATTATCCTAAAAGATTACGTAGTTAACAGGAAATGACCTCAGGTCTGAGGCACGTGCTGCCGAGAGCTACTTCATCCTGACCTTGAGTCTTAAATCACAACATCAGGTGTCTTAAATCATCATCAGGGAGTGAGCCTCTGTCTACGCCTTCAGCCAGACCTTCAAGGACATCTTCCTGTTATCTCACACAGCGAGTCGAAATATAATGAGCAGATGCGCTAGACGTCGTGGCACCCACATAAGCGCTGCACCTACGGAGTGTAATGAAGGATTAACTAATAATAATAATAATAAAGAAATAACTAATAGATAAAGGATTAGCTAATTAATGAAAGTGTGAAATTAAATCATGTTCCTTAGATCATTGACATTAGTGCAGTAATGACATGCTCATTAAGGATACTTGTTGTATGTACATTAAATATGTTATATTAAATAACATAAATATGCCGTATTAAATAGTGTACGTTAAATATATTATATTAAATAATAAATATGTCGTATTAAATAGCGTAAATTAAATATGTTATATTAAATAACATAAATATGTCGTATTAAATAGCGTACATTAAATATGTTATATTAGATAACAAATATGTCGTATTAAATAGCGTAAATTAAATATGTTATATTAAATAACATAAATATGCCGTATTAAATAGCGTAAATTAAATATGTTATATTAGATAACAAATATGTCGTATTAAATAGCGTAAATTAAATATGTTATATTAAATAACAAATATGTCGTATTAAATAGCGTACATTAAATATGTTATATTAGATAACAACATAAATGTCGTATTAAATAGCGTACATTAAATATGTTATATTAAATAACATAAATATGCCGTATTAAATAACGTAAATTAAATATGTTATATTAAATAACATAAATATGTCGCATTAAATAGCGTACATTAAATATGTTATATTAAATAACATAAATATGCCGTATTAAATAACGTAAATTAAATATGTTATATTAAATAACATAAATATGTCGTATTAAACAGCTTACAAGCAGAATAACAGTTTTTTTTTCTGTTTCTTGTCTTTTGTGTGTGCAGATGACGATCTGGAGCAGAAACACACTCTGTTTAGCGACTACACGGATCCGTGCAGAGCCGCAGCGGGCCAAGAGAAACCCTGGGCTATAGGTACACACACACACACACACCTCACACACACACACACACCTCACACACACACACCTCACACAGACCTCACACAGACCGCTTATAACGAGGAAAGTCTGATTGCTCAGAAGGTGTTGATTTATTTTCTATAACAGCAGCTCTGACAGAAGTGCAGCTGCACATCACAGGTTTATATTAATATTAATGTTAACGCGCTCGTCCTGACACGTTATCGTTTCTATGGTAACAGCTCGTTCATAATGGTTGATACGGTGAAGCTTTCTGTAAGGAGAAATGTGTTTATGTAGCATTTATGGAAGGAGTCTCCAGTGTCAGCGCTTTGTAACAGTCGGAGGTAAAGCTTCGAGTTTTCCGAACATTTTCAGGACAGAGGAGTTTACGCTTCCACAACATTAAACGTAACTATAAACGGATAAAAAGGACGAAGTGTCGTTGGTAAATTTCTGTGGTGTAAGAGGAATAAAGCACTCTGTGTGTGTGGTGCTGTTACAGTAAAATAATCAGTGACGGTGTGGTGTGAAGAAGCGGAGTCACTGTTACCAGCCTGAAGTTGATTATTTTCCTGTAACAGCACGTCCCTGAGTGGTTTATTCCTCTTACACCACAGCAACTGACCGTTTTTTATTTATTAATGAACAATATGTCATACTTTTTGTCCATTTATAGTTATATTTGTGATGTAATAGTAGCTAGTACCCAATCAGGTCCAGTTAATTTGGTGTTAATTTTCTGGGGTTTTGTTTTTGATTATTATTTTTTTCTTCCTTCACTCCTCAGGCACTCTGTTACAGCAGCCTACATTATACGATGAGGACGTGAACACTCCAGATAACCTGCAGAGGTAAACCTCATTTACTTTAATCAATCAATCAATCAATCAATCAATCAATCAATCAATTAAACACTTTTGTAATTAATTAATTAATTAATTAAACACTTTTGTACCAGAACAAATAAATCTGTTTCGGTTATAAATGAGCTTTCCCTGATTATGAATGATTATTACATGGCTACATGATGGTACTTTTTTAAACTTTAAATAAATAAAACTGCTTTATAATAAAACAGGGAAGTTTGTTAAAGGCTAAGATTTAAAATATCTAACAACGTGAACGCAGTCAGCTCCAGAATTATTGGCACCCTTGGTAAAGATGGAGTTTAAAAAAAAAAAAAAGTATGAAAAAATGTCACGCTGTAAATATGAGCGAAATCTAACCTTTAACTGATGTAAATTTTTCTAAGAAAATAAACAATCTAATAAAAAAAGTCCAACAAGAACAGATTTATCATAATTATTGGCACCCTCACGTTTAGTACTTTATACTGTGCCACCGCCCTTCGCTAACATAACAGCGCTTCTCCTGCTGGTTGAGGTCGGAGAATATAGAGCGAGGAATCTGAGAGGGTTCCTCAGAACAGATCTTCTCTAGATCCTCCAGAGTTCTGAGTCCTCTCTCTTGACCACACCTCTTCTCCTCTCTCAATGAGGAGATTAAGCGTAAATTAACCACAAAGACTTTTTTCCCCCCAATAACCTTTATTAAACCCTTTACCAAGGGTGCCAATAATTTTGGAGCCTGTAACAAATGCCAAAGATTTGGAACTGGAAATGTTTACATATAAAGAGACTTAACTGTTTTTTTTTTTTGGTAGGTTGATTTGATTATATTTATAGTTTATATTTGATTATAAGTATAATGTAAGTGATGTTTCTGTGAAAGAGTTTAACTGTGAAGTGCTGAAATTTAAATAATAAACATTTTAAGGCTTAGTAGGTTTTAAAGAAAATTATATCAGATGGGTCTCGGTATCGGCTGATACTTAAAGCTTTCAGTATCGCAAAGGAAAAGTGGTATTGTTCTGTCTCTACGTTTAAAATTTTCTGCAGGACTCTGGAAAATGAAGAGTTGCGTAAACTGTACCTGGCGCCCCCCGTACCCCGGGGCGACACCCCTCTGGTGTACCCCGAGCCCGGGGAGGCCTGGGTGGGCCGCCGCATCGACTACCTCCTCTACAGAGAGAGCACTCTGACTGAGCGCTGGCACACGGTGAGACGCCGCAGAGCTCAAACCTCACAGCTACTGATGCTCACTGACTCACTTCTGTCCTGCCATGTTCTGAGAAAAAAGTCACAGTGTTTAAACAACACAGTTGCAATATATCAAGAATAATGTTGCAATATTTTGAGAAAAAAATGTGCAATATTTTGAGAAAAGAATCGTAATATTTTGAGGAAGAAAAGTCAGAATATTTCATGAAACAAATCGTAATATTTCGAGAAAAAAAATGTCATAATATTTAGAGAAAACAAGTTGTAATATTATGACAGAATTGTTCGATTATATTTTATCTGTATAGCGCTATTAACAATGGTGCAATCAGAGCAGCGAAAATAAAGAAATACGTTATTTTACGTAAATAAAGAAATAATGAATCTTTTGCTGCATCTACACCACATTATTATTATCATTATTATTATTATTTATATTAGTAGTAGTAGTAGTATTAGAAACGACTGTGCAGGACATGTATTTAGAAGAAAGAGCCGCGCACACACACACACACACACACACACAGTAACACACACACACACACACTTGGAGGAAGTTGTCTTTTGTTGAAGGAGAAGTCGCAGGTTCTCCTTCACGGCTGTCGCTGGTATTTTCACGTTATTCTCAAAATATTGCAGCTTTTTGCTTCTAATATTATGACATTTTTGTTGAAACATTGTGAGTTATTTCCCTCGAAACATTACAGCTTTATTTCTGGTAATAACTGCCTTATTTTCTTATTGTGTTTGTTGAGTTTCTTTTCCCTCCTGTATGTTTGTCTCCGCAGTGCACGAGGGAAATCTGCTCTCTGACGCCTACAGAGCAGAAAAACCGGCTCAGAATTTTTAACCTGACGGCGTTAAATGCTTATTTAAGGAATAAAACAGTGTGTGTGTTGTGCTGTTGTGGTAAAATAATCAGTGATGTAGCGGGTGATGAAGCAGGGTTCCTGTTACCACCATAACGTTGTTTATTTTCCTGTAACAGCACGTCCTGCAGTGTTTTATTCCTCTTATACTACAGCAACTTGCCAGCAATCGCAATTTTGTTATTTATTAAGGGACAGTATGTTCTTTTTATCTGTTTATAGCTACAATAGCTACAAGTTAGCTCCTGTTCTCACTTACGTTATAGCAGCTATAAACAGTCATTCCCTCATCAGCTTGCCATGTTACCGAGAAACCGCAAAGAAGCGTAAACAGAAAACCTAAAGTTACCACTAACACTGGAGACTCCTTCCGTCAATGTTAATTAAATGTTTCCTTCTAGAAAATTTCTCTGAAGCGTCCGGCGTACACGCACACGTCCGTGTCAATGAACTGTTACTATAGAAATGTAGGAAAAAACATAACACGACGTTTGAACAGCTAGTTTATATGTGGATTATAGATTATAGATTATATGTGGATTGTAGATTATAGATTATATGTGGATTATAGATTATAGATTATATGTGGATTATAGACTATATGTGGATTATAGATTATATGTGGATTATAGATTATATGTGGATTATAGATTATAGACTATATGTGGATTATAGATTATAGATTATATGTGGATTATAGATTATAGATTATATGTGGATTGTAGATTATATGTGGATTATAGATTATAGATTATATGTGGATTATAGATTATAGACTATATGTGGATTATAGATTATAGATTATATGTGGATTATAGATTATATGTGTATTATAGATTATAGATTATATGTGGATTATAGATTATAGATTATATGTGGATTATAGATTATATGTGGACTATAGATTATAGATTATATGTGGATTATGTATGGTTAATATACAACGTATACACAGATAATATACAGATATATAAAGATAAACTAGGATGTATATAATGATATAGAGATAATACAGAATATACAGTGTGGAACAGAGCTGCAGGATGATTCCAGGCAGTAAAACATCAGTGGTGTAACAGTGTGGTGTAGAGTTCAGCAGCAGGGTGAGGGCTGTGGAGAAGAAGCTGGTCCTGAACCTGCTGGTTCTGGTGAAGATGTTCCTGTATCTCCTCCTGGATGGAAGGAGGTTGAACAGTGTGTGATTGGGATGGGAGGAGTTCCTGACGATCTTGCGTGTTCTACACAGATATCTCCTGTGTGAAGATGTTCCTGTATCTCCTCCTGGATGGAAGGAGGTTGAACAGTGTGTGATTGGGATGGGAGGAGTTCCTGACGATCTTGCGTGTTCTACACAGATATCTCCTGAGGTTTCGGACGTTCATGGCTGGTAGTTTGGGCCCTGATGATGTGTTGGGTGGTTTTCACCACCCTGTGCAGCGCTTTTCTTTCAGACACCGTGGAAATGGTGACGGAGTGAGACAGCAGGTCATTGTGTTTCTAGGAAAAAAAAAAAAGTGAGTTTCATCGAATCTGATCTTCATGTTTGTTTTTCTTTTCTTCTGTTCATCTTTCAGGAGGTTGAAGAGTTTACATACGTGACCCAGCTGGCTACTTTAACGGATCACGTCCCCGTCGGCCTGAGACTCAGCGTCACACTCGACTCATCAGGCTCTTGAGCTGGAACACACACACACACACACACACAGCGCTTCAGACCTGCTGCTGTTACAGGCAGGAGAATAAAATAAACTGCAGCTGAAATGCAGAAGCCTGTGCTGTGCCAGTGTTTTACGTATCAGGAGCTAAATCCTGATTTATCTGTGATTTGTATCGCAATATTTTATCGGGGTGAGAGTTCTGTCACTTCTGATCTAACGAAGACACGTCTATGGTTTGGGGTTCATATATAATCATTAGATGATGTGAAATTCAATTTAAATTTTGCACTCCTGCAGTATGGATTGTACTGAAGTCGTCACCTCCTGCATGGTTTAGGATCCACAGAGAGGCTCCGACCTCCCCGGCAATAAACAACGACCTTTTCTTACTTTTGTTTTGTTTTTATTTTTTATTTTTTTTCATGCACACACACACAGATGATTCATGTAATCTATTTTAATAAAAAAAAGTGACACTTTTCAAACGTGCGCTGATGATTTCATTTCTATCAAAAAAACATTTGAGTTATCGATTCATTTGTAAACAAAGTTATAAATGAGGACAAGAAATAAAAAAAGACATAAAACAAGCAGAAATTTTGTACTTTTGATCAAAGATTTTTTTTAATGCGATTATTAAAGCTCTGATGAAAAAGCATTTGATGACAACAAACAAAAAAAACTATAGAATTATCTATAAACATGAACAGAGCTAAAAAAAAAAAACTTTCAGTAGTTTTATATTTTATACCAAGATTATTAAAAATTATTAAAGAGTATTAAAAATAAGCCTGTTCACTCTGAAGTGCACTATTTTGTAAATTTTATACTCATTTCTTAAAGCATGGTTAAAAAAGCTTTTCTTTAACCCTAGAATATTTAATTTAACAAAAAGCAAAATAAATAAAACAGAGTATTATATATAAATGAACATGAAAGTATATTTTGACACATTCTAAAGTAAAATAAGACGTTAATACACTTAGACCTTGATCTGCTTTTTTAAAGTTGTTTTTTTTATATTAATAATCTTTTTTTAAATGAAAAAGCAGATCTTGCTTGTTTGCTTTTTTCTTTTTTTTTTAAAATTGCATCAACATAAAAATATACAACATAGATCCATTCATTATACCAAGTCACCATTAACATTAACATTAACTTCGCATTGAAAAAGATAAAAGAGAAATACGGAGGAAATGAAAACAAAGCCAAAGAAGAAAAAGATTTAGACAAAAAATTTCAAATAAAGTTCATGAATTCAGGCTCTTTTTTGCTTTTTTCTTTATTTGTAGCTGTTTGGGGGAAAAAAATCTATATATTGTTTGGCTTCAGTTTTAAAGAATGTCAATACAGGCTTAGATTATTATTTACATTTATAAATAAAATAATTAAATTACTGACAAAACATTGATTGTTCTTCCTGTTGCAGAGCCACTAAAGTTAAACACAGACATCAAGTAGACAAAGACTAAAATCTGACTCGGTTTGGTTTATAATGTGTGTGTGTGTGTGTTTACAGTGCTAAAAAAGAACTTTTGTTTGTGTTTTGTGACTTTTATCGTAAAATCACCAACATCCGGTTTCCGGTCAGACGCTCATAACAAAGATGGCGGCCTCGGGGGAAGAAGAGGGAGTATATTTCGTGGTAAACAACATTCCTGTAAAATTTCGCTCTGTCGATCTGAGAAATTATTTCAGCCAGTTTATAGAAAGCGGAGGATTTTTGTGTTTTCATTACCGACACAGACCGGAAGTGAGGATAAACCCAGCGGAAGCAGAAAAGGCTCAGAGAGGAGAGGAGGATGAGGAGGGTGAGGGTGAGGAAGGACAGAGAAAGAGCGAGGTTAAAGCTGAAGCTTCGTGTTGCTGTGTGCTGTCTGTGAAGAGAAGAGAAGCGGAGCGCTTTGTGAAGATGTACAGCGGAAATCAGTGGATCGACTCGAAGGGAAACTGGCTGGTGAAGCGGTGTCTGATCCGGAGGATTAAAGTGTCCGATCACAGCGGTGAGTCTCAGTCCGAGTCTGTGACTCTGTTTCTTTCCATTAAAGGTGCAATCTGTGAGTTTAAGACCTGCTTCTAACCCTGTAATAATCAAACAATTCCCAACATCGCTTTAAAAAACGCTGACTCACCAAATGAACATTTAATTACACCTCCTAGTTTTCTTCATTTCAGCTTTCTAATTGTGTTTTTTTTCCGGCCCGGAATTTAACCCCGCCCCCAGCCACGCCCACATCTGCTCATCAGCTCATCTCCATCCTTTTTTTCCCTTCCTTAAAAGGCAACTCGCAAAGGAGAGAAGCACGGCTCGTCTGTGAATCGAAAATAAAAACGAGCGCTGCATCAGTTTTCGAAAGTGAAATAAATAAATTAGAATTAAAATATGAAAGATTGGTTTTGAATTTGATTTAAAATCAGTAGCCTGTAGGAAAATAGGGTTTATTCTAAATGAATCACCACCTTTTCGTCAAAATCAGCAGAAATAAAATTGGTTTTAATTCAGATGTTTACGGCCGTGAATTAACTCAAGAACGTCAGCAGCTGAAATCAACTTAATTAACAAACGCTTTCAAAGGAATAAATGGCATTAATGAATTTAATTTTAATTGTCAAAATTTACATTGTAAAAATAAAACCATACAAATTTCTAAAAAAAAGTTTTTAAGAAAGAATTTAAAAATTGAACTGTAGTATATTGTAGTAAAAGTAATTTTTATGTTAAACTGATTTTATATATATATATTTTTTATTTTTAACCGTAGCCAATATATAGCTGCTTTGTGTGTATATATTTCTGCGTATAGATACTGCTGTTTTTTTTGTGTGAGTGACATCACTTCCTGTAACTTATTGCACAAAAATAGCAACAATTTAGGAGTTTTTTTAGTAAAAAAAAAAATTTAAACTTTAAAATGAATTAAATTAATTGAAAAAAAAAGAATAAAGTCGATGTTAAAAAGCGATTTTTTTTTTATGAATCGTTGCAGCTCGTAAACACAAAAATGTTTTCATTTGCGAGACGAAGCTGCTTCTGTAAGTGACGTGACGTGACGTGACGCCGTGTCGCTGCTTTTCCCTGCGCAGATCCGGACGCTTTTCCGTATAAGACGAAGGCGGAGCTGAGGCGTCCCACGGCGCACACGGAGCATTTCACTGAAGCCGACCTGCACGCCCTGCCCGAGCTGACTCCGCCCGCTCTCATGCCCGCCGGTAACGTCGGCACTCCGGTCAGCGTGTTCCTGCGGCTCATCCAGTCCTGCCGCTTTCCTCCGCGCCTCATCCGCAAACTCGGCCTCACCTTCCCCAAGACGGGGTCGCACCGTCGCTACGGCAACGTCCCCTACCACTACAACACGGCCGTGATGGCGGCGAGCGAGGAGAGCGTGTTCACTGCGGGAGGGGTGGAAATCTGCGGGCCGGGGGGCGTCGCTCCGCCGAAGAGCGCCGAGGAACCGAGAGACGGGACGCACGAGAACGAGGACCGGCCAATCAGAGCGGACCGTCCGGCGGCGGGGGCGGAGAGCGAGGAGGAGGAGGAGTCAGGACCAGACGATGTGAGTCATTTTCATACAGTGACAAACATATAATATAA
Source organism: Pangasius sanitwongsei (assembly GCA_037576675.1). NCBI lineage: Eukaryota > Metazoa > Chordata > Actinopteri > Siluriformes > Pangasiidae > Pangasius > Pangasius sanitwongsei. The sequence goes on along the minus strand of CM075024.1, from coordinate 1,072,759 downwards.
TAACATGCGATTAAAGGGTTGGTTATTGCTGTGGTGCAAAAATATTGGCACACGCCTGCGCTAATGAAAACAAATATAGACAGGAAGTGTGTGTCCAGGTGCGTGTGTGTGTGTGTGTGTGTGTCCAGGTATTTGTGTGTGTGTGTGTGTGTGTGTGTGTCCAGGTATTTGTGTGTGTGTGTGTGTGTGTCCAGGTATTTGTGTGTGTGTGTGTGTGTCCAGGTATTTGTGTGTGTGTGTGTGTGTCCAGGTGTGTGTATGTGTGTGTGTATGTGTGTGTGTATGTGTGTGTGTATGTGTGTGTGTATGTGTGTGTGTATGTGTGTG
>CM075024.1:1063444-1068563 GCA_037576675.1 Pangasius sanitwongsei | reverse complement strand
GAAGGATCGTCACATTAAATACTGACTCTGTTTCATTTATTACTGTTTACTGCTCTTTATAGTATTTTTTTTTAAATTTAGAAACATTTAATTTCATTATTTTTGAATGATCTTTGCTCTACAGCGTTTCTTTACACGTGCCTCAGACTTTTGCACAGAACTGTATAAAAGGTCTGAAGTGATGTTCCCTTGTTTTAAAGGGTGTTCATGTTTTTTTGCATCATTTTGTGACTCGATTTTATTAAAGTATGAAGAAATAAAAATGTCTGTGATGGCAATTGTGACTCTTTTCACTGAATCGGATTCGTTTGGCTCGTCTCAGCAATGAGTCTCGACTCTTCCGACTCATAAACGCCGGTTTGTTTTTATTAGCTGAAATGATTTCATGAAATCTGCACTACAAAATTGCCTATGCTTCAAAAGATTTATTTCCACTTATCCTCGTTAACGAATATCCTAACTGCCTTAAATATATTATTTAAAAAATAATAATATAGACAAGACATGATATACCGTTACCTACAGTTACTGCGTCGCAAAACGTACTCTAATTTAAGATTTGTTTTGAAAAGTTTTTAGTGAGACGTTTAAACTGAACAATCTGAGAAAATTATGACAATTCTTATTAAAAAATTACTTTTATAGACCACTAGTATACTAAGTAACATTATTAACTTAACTTTATAAACTTACTAACATAAAAAAGAGGTAAATTCCCACCTTAAAACCAGGAACTATAATAAAAAAAACCGTCAAAAATTATATTTATATTTATTATAGTTTAAAAAAATTAAATATAGATGTAAGATGTGTTAGGCAAGAGTACAATTAGAGTTTTAAATGTTTTTTCTTTAAAAATATTCCTAAAATAGTGCTGCATTTGTCAGTATATATATATATATATATATATATATATATATATATGAGTTAATGAATAAAAAAAGTAGTTAGAGTTTAAAAGCTTTTAAAAATAAAAAAGAAGTAAATAAAAAGATGATTATCAATGGAATTATTCTTAAAAAATAAATTATTATATTATATAAAATGGTGTATTATTATTATTATTATTATTATTATTATTATATACAAATAAATTCTTTAATTTATTTAAATAAACAAAATAAATTCTGGATTTTTCAGAAAAAAAAGACAAAAAAGTAACTAAACAAAAACAGTTATATTTTCTAAAAAGAGTTATATTTTTAAAATGAAGGTAATACATTAGACTGGGATAGAAATGATTTTACAAATTACATTTTATTGTTATTATTATATTTTTATGTAACGTCTCTGACGTAACGCTGTTGTATTGAGCGCCACGTCATGGTGGGCGGAGCTTCAGCGGAGGCAAAATGGCGACCACCTACAGCAGCTTCAGTTTGTAAGTCTTCACTGTAGCCACATACCTGACTGTTACTGCTTTATAACTTTAAAGTGCTGCGTGTCATTTCTGTGTGTTCGCGTCTATGAAATGTGTTTATTTGGATATTTTAGAAGAGAAACTTGGCGTCATTTGGGGTCTGTTTTCCCTGTAACGCTGTGCTAATGCTAATGCTAATGCTGACGCTGTGGAAGCGCTACAGTGCTTGATGTCAGGTTGTGAGACAGATTTCTGGAAAATAACACAAATATTTTACACACTGATCATCACACAGACACGAGTTTCCCTCTGAAACAACCTGTTAGTCATGTGAGCTCTAAGGACAGCCTATGAAGTCCATAAGAGCAGTCTTAAGGTGCTTATAAAGCAAAGGTTTTACTTTTCACAGTCCTTTAACTGGTTATTAGTGAAGTGTTTTATGATTGGAGATATTGTGGAGATTTAAATAAAATGGTGCATTGTGCTGAAACCCATTAAATATGATTATGTTGAGGATGATGAAGTGTTGGTTGTGTTGTTGTTGTTGTTGTTGTTGTTGTTAGTGCAGTTATAATGAGGAAGAACAGGAGGAAAAACATTCAACAAACTCAAAATAAAGGAAAATCACTCACGTTTTGGTGTTGGCTCCTAAAAATGAAAAACATGGAGCTCACACTGGACTCCAAATCCCAGAATGCATTGCAGCTATACGGCGACAGAGACTCGGCTTGAGTAGTTAGTGATGTACGAGATGACTAAAGCGCCGCTGCATCGCTCTGTTTATGTAGAGGTGAAGCGATGAGATGAAGCGAGGGTTAAATCCCACCGCACCGGTGTCAGCAGGTAGCCGAACGGCATTGTGGGTAATGTAGGAGCGCAGGTTGAAAGACTTGTCCAGTACAGTAGTTTTAAGATCTACGTCTGATTGTCTGATCGTCTGCGTTTGTGGTAAAAGCGGTATTATCGCGCTCGTTAACGTACTCGTTCTCTTCCCTGTGTCTGCTTTTTTTTTCTCCTCCGTAGGCACACGACGCCTGAGAAGTTCTACATCGAGGCGTGTGACGATGGCGCTAACGAAGTCCTCGCTATTGACCGCGTGTCTACAGAGATGACGCTGATAGGTAGGACGGGAGAAACGCCGGGAGACTGCAACACTGCTGAGTTTCTTTATCCAACATGGACGTCTAATCTAATCTACAGGGATGATTAATGTTATTTGTTCTAATCCAGTCTAATCTGCAGGGATGAAAAATCAAATCCAGTCTAATCTACAAGGACGACTAATGTAGTGTAATCTGCATGTCTAATCTAGTCCAATTTAATGTATAAGGATTATTAATGTAATTTATTCTAATCCAGTCTAATATACAGGGATGACTAATGTCATCTAATCTAGTCTAACATAATCCAGTCTAATCTACAGAGATGTCTAATCTGAATTACACTAATCTACAGGGACATCTAATCTGATCTAATTTAATCTAGTCTAATATGACGTGTAATTTACATGAAGTTGTCCCAATTAACACAAATAGGAGCAGTACAGAGTTAGTCCCTGCTGCGCCGAGTGAAGGAGGCGTGGCCTCTGTGTCTGTCAGTCACAGAGAAGGAGGCGTGGCCTCTGTCTGTCAGTCACAGTGAAGGAGGCGTGGCCTCAGTGTCTGTCAGTCACAGAGAAGGAGGCGTGGCCTCTGTCTGTCAGTCACAGTGAAGGAGGCGTGGCCTCTGTGTCAGTCACAGAGAAGGAGGCGTGGCCTCTGTGTCTGTCAGTCACAGTGAATGAGGCGTGGCCTCAGTGTCTGTCAGTCACAGTGAAGGAGGCGTGTCCTCAGTGTCTGTCAGTCACAGTGAAGGAGGCGTGTCCTCAGTGTCTGTCAGTCACAGTGAAGGAGGCGTGGCCTCTGCTCCACCCCTTTAAACCCTGCTTATCTGCATATATTAGAATTTCCCTGCTTTAACACATAAGGTTTAACTACATCTGAGTGTATAAAGGTGTTATAACAGGTGGAAGCGTTATCATAATAATTCCAGGACGCACTTTACAGCTGTGTTTGTGCTGCAGGGATGAAGGACATCCCGCCTTCAGCGGTGACCCGGCCGATATGCGGCATCATGGGAACGATACGGCTGGTAGCAGGTCAGGAGCGAATTTCACTCTCTGGTCTGAAATGCTAACGCTAACTGAAGGCTAGTTTGCAGCTGCGTGATTTAATCAGCGTAAGTGATTGGAATGTAATCTCGCTGCTTTAGGCACGTACCTCATCGTGATCACCAAGAAGAGGAAGGTGGGGGATCTGCTGGGACACGCCGTGTGGAAGGCCGTGGAGTTCGACGTGATCTCGTATAAGAAGACGGTGCTGCACCTCACAGACACGCAGGTTTGGAGAGTTATCTCAGAGTTTATTGAACATGTTACATTCATTTAACAAGCGTTTTTAAGCTTCTGTAATGTTTTTGTAAATGCCCGTATGTTTGGCTGATTTGATCGTTCAGATGCAGGACAACAAGGCCTTCCTCGCTATGATCAACAACGTCCTGAACACAGACGGCTTTTACTTCGCCACCGACTACGACCTCACACACACCCTGCAGCGCCTCGCCAACACCAGCCCCGAGTTCCAGGAGATGAGTCTGCTGGAGAGGGTGAGAGAGACAGAGAGAGAGAGAGACAGAGAGAGAGAGATGTGTATGTGAGGGTGTGATTTTGAAAAACAAAGCCAAGTTTGAACGCTTTTTGTGTGTTTTTTGGCGTGTAGGCGGATCAGAGGTTTGTGTGGAACGGCTACTTGCTAAGAGACTTCAGCACACAGCCTGAGGTAAACACACAGCTGCTCAACATCCTGCTGAAGATCTGTCTGTCAGAGAGAGAGAGAGAGAGAGAGAGAGAGAGAGAGACAGACAGGTTGGGCCAGATGCCTAGATAAATTGGACAGACGGACGAGCAGACAGATCAGACAGACAGATGGGAAGATCAACCAGTTGAATGGACAGACAGGTGCACAGATAGAAGAGATGGGTGGACGGATCAGACGGATGGCTGGACAGATGAGACAGGTGAGTGGACAGATCAGACAGATGAATGGGCAAGATATCAGACAGACAGACAGATTGATGAGACAGACAGACAGACAGATTGATGAGACAGACAGACAGACAGATTGATGAGACAGACAGACAGATTGATGAGACAGACAGACAGACAGATTGATGAGACAGACAGACAGATTGATCAGACAGCCACATCATTAGATTAAGAAATAAAAGATGCATGAAGAGCAGATCAGTGTTTCTTTCCTGCACCAGTAGGTTTTGTATTTCACTCTGTGGTTTGTTTTGCAGCTGCACAGATTCGCCTGTCCTGTGATCCACGGCTGTATCCTTACAGAACTACACGCTGAACACACGTCACTGTTCTTACTGGATTCTTCTTCACGTTCATGATTTCACTGAACATTTTAGCAGATTTGTGCACTAACATATCAGATCTGCCTCACAACTGGAACAGCTGTAGCAGTAAAGGGACCTTTTTTTTTTTTTTTTTTTTTTTTGTAGTTGCCTGAATCTGTCTCTCTTAAAGCTCCTTAACTCTGCGTGCTCTCAGTCATCGCTATGAAGTCCTGCTGCATCAACGGGAAGGTCTTCGACTGGAACCTCATCTCCAGGAGGAGCTGCTTCCGCGCCGGCGTTCGCTACTACGTCCGAGGTGCTCGCTTTAACCCCTTTATCCTCACAATACCGGCTAGTATCTAATCAGTAAAG
>CM075024.1:1055944-1058444 GCA_037576675.1 Pangasius sanitwongsei | reverse complement strand
AAAAAAAAATGTTTTTGGGCCAGAAGAGAAAAAAGGGTGAAACCTTTGCCTAAATTAAAAAAAAAAAAAGAAAAGATTAAACCGGCCTACAATGAAGTGTTAAATCTAACACTACTGTATCATTACTACTAAAATTATGTTCGGTTAGAAAGTGATATAAAACTCCGTTCAGCAGAGACACATTCAGCAGTGAAAATGTCAGCCGTCACTACGAAGGACGTGATTTATTAAAGGATTATATTGAAAATTACATCAGCGTGTTGATCTGTTTCAGCTGAACTGCGCATTATTTCTCTTTAGGGTTGCCAAGTCTTAGACCAAGTCTGAAAGCTTAGAGCCATGGAATTAGCATAGATCAAACTGCATAACACCTTTTTTTTTTTTTTTTTATACATAAACGCTTATCAAATCAAATCTGGAGCTGTATGACCATCAGAATCACGTCTTTAAACTTTGAAACAGTTAGAACGTGTACCTTTCATTTTTGGCCTTTAATGCATTTATAATGATTTAATAATCACACGAGTGGCCACTTGCAGAGCAAGGACGTTTCAAGAACAACAACCTGAACCTCAGCAGCAAGAACAACACACTCAGTTCAGTCGCATTAGCTTGCTAACCTGCTAATTAGCTCGCTTGATAAATAAATAAATAAATAATGAAGTTGCTTCAGCATTGTAGATGGCCAATCGAGTGCTGTATAGTTTTTATTTTATTGCGTCTATTTTGCCACGTGATGTGGACGCGTTTAAAAGCCGTGTTTGCTGGGTTTCTGGCAATCACACGTTTATAAAGCTAATAAGGTACAGACCTCAACCAGAGACTGGGATATAATAATGGTTTAATGTTTTTTTTTTTTTTTTTTTTTTTTATGTCTGCCATTTTCTTTTTGTCTCATTTTATTACTTTGTCCATTTTGGTTTTACTGAAACTTTTTATGTAGTCGAGCGCCTGCTAAAAGGTGGACATGTGCCGATATGAAATGTTTGTCATGATAAATCGCCCAAATTGTATCACATTTTGTAATAATATTGTGTTTAAATTTTTGATAGCACTGACATTTTTCAATACGGTGGAAGTTGAGTTAGCGGTTAATACGTTTACCGTGAAATTTTACTCTCAGAAAGTCTTTTCTTAGAAATTAACCAGCACATCTGAGGAAAATGTTGACATTTTTGATAATTTTGTCTTGTTTCCATGATCACTGTGCCTTTACGATGCCCATATAAACAACTTTTAATGCTGTGTGCTAGCTAGCTACATTTTTAGCTTCAGACATTAGCCATGTTTGTTCCCACAACATTAATCGCCTGAAATTTGAGTGTCTTATGTATGACTTCGCATGTTGAAAAAGGTCAAAATTTACAAGGTTCCTTTAAACACAGCATTGCGAAATTGCCAAAATGTCATTCACCAGTCGGAGTGAGGTTTTGTCGGCCATGTTTCTTTTTTTGTTTTTTTTTTTGCAGAAATTTATTTGTGATCAGAATTATACCTAAAGTAAGAGACTTTAGTAGACAGCTCTATCCTGGAGTATTCTCCTCGCAAAAAAATAATAATAATATTTTGAAGTCTCCACACTAATCATATTGTACATATTAAATATTGTGTAATCGAATATCGGCATGTGCCTAGTGAACAGGTTCATCTGACACGCAGTGATATCATGACCTAGTGGAGTGGGACCAAGTAAAAATGACTCGCCTCTGAGCTGTGCCACATTTGTTTACGTTTTTTCTTTTGTTGTTGTTGTTGTTGTTGTTGATTCACATTTTTGAGCATTTTAACTCTGTAGCTTTGTAAATTCCACATGGAATGGATCGCCTGCCTTAAGCTGGGGGAGAAAGGAGTGGACGTGAATGCCACCATCTTGCATCTGCCTTATCAGAGAATGTAAAAGCAGCAGCAGTTAATATTGTTATGAAAATTATAATCATGTCTCTGTATTGTACTTCCTTTTTCCAGTAGACTCTCAGATCTGAATTTATGGACTTACAGATCAATCAGTGCGACAGAAGAGCCTCAGCCCAATCCTCTATTCAGCTAGTTTTGATGCCAAACCTTCACACATCACTTTGTCTAATGCATTATATATATTTAATTAAAGGTGCACTAGGATTAAATCTGGTCTCTGATGTCTCTCTCCATAGATCCTGTCCTCATTCAAAAAATGATGCGGATGATAAAATTCCACTTTAAACCTAAGTTTAAAAATATAGCTGCAAGCAGCGATGGTGGGCCCAAGCACTACGGTGCCATCGCTACCCAGTGTGTGTATGAAAACGATGCATAGCGAAGCGAGCGCTGTAGAGTGACTTGTTTTACGCTGATGTGATAGGTTAAGCCCAGGTCTGACGCTTTACGACAGCTTCCATTTCCAAACATACAGCTCATATTTGGTGAGATACTGCATGAGGAAGATAAGAGATATACACTGCCCTCCAAAAGTTTGGAAACGCCTGAACAAAATAGGGTTTTTGGGCAATATCAGCATAAATCC
>CM075024.1:1042077-1050205 GCA_037576675.1 Pangasius sanitwongsei | reverse complement strand
GTGTGTGTGTGTGTGTGTGTGTGTGTGTGTGTGAGATGAAGCGGAGTTACTGTTATCACTCTGAAGTGGATTATTTTCCAAGAACAGCATGTCCTAATTAATTAAACACCAAATTAATCAACACCTTCTGACCAATCAGGATCCAGAATTCAGCAGCGCTGTGGTGTTTAAATCAGCAGTTTAAGACTGGAGGAGGCTGTGATGATGATGATGATGATGATGAAGATGATGAGGAGGGGGAGGGTGTGATGTCTCAGAGACGATGTTGGTCAGCGTCACACATCCGTGTGTGTGGTGTTGGTTTTGCATGTTGTGTGTAGATGGTGGAGGAGGAGGAGGAGATGGAGGTTGTGATGAGGAGGAGATGGAGGGTGTGATGAGGAGGAGCTGGAGGTTGTGATGAGGAGGAGATGATGAGGAGGGTTTGATGATGAGGAGATGGAGGGTGTGATGAGGAGGAGATGGAGGTTGTGATGAGGAGGAGATGATGAGGAGGGTTTGATGAGGAGGAGGAGGAGATGGAGGTTGTGATGAGGAGGAGATGGAGGGTGTGATGAGGAGGAGGAGGAGATGGAGGGTGTGATGAGGAGGAGGTGATGAGGAGGAGGAGATGATGGAGGGTGTGGTGATGATGAGGAGATGGAAGGTATGATGATGATGATGATGATGAGGAGAAGGAGATGGAGGGTGTGATGAGGAGGAGATGATGAGGAGGGTTTGATGAGGAGGAGGAGATGATGGGGGGTGTGGTGATGAGGAGATGGAGGGTCTGATGATGATGATGATGATGAGGAGGAGATGATGAGGAGGGTTTGATGAGGAGGAGCAGATGATGGGGGGTGTGGTGATGATGAGGAGATGGAGGGTCTGATGATGATGATGATGAGGAGGAGGAGGAGGAGGGTGTGATGTCTCGGAGACAATGTTGGTCAGTGTCACACATCCGTGTGTGGTGTGTATGTGGTGTTTGGGGTGTGTGTGTGTGTGTGTGTGTGTGTGGTGGAGGATTTGCATGTTGTGTAGACGGAGAACCTGCAGGATCGTGTCAGTGTGAAGTCGTGTGAATTAACGCTGATTAAAGCTTCTTTGTGTAACTGATGTTTTGTGTAACATTAAAGAAGCTTCGTTATTTACTCTGAAACATCAGCGAGGTGTTTTGTGTAGCGTTAAACTCTGTCTGGAACGAACACTCCAGCACACACACACACACACGCACACACACACACACAGCACTATAATCAACACCCACATGGGTGGACCAGACTGTGGTGACTTTCTTTTGTTTTTTTTTTTATAGGAGAGAATTTTTTACGCTGCTTTCACACACACAGTGTTTATTGTGTTTGAACAGAACCCTGGTGTGAAAACTGTGGAATTAAATTTGTGCCAAAAGTATTGAACGTAAGTTTTCGAGAAATGAACAGAAATATACAGTGAGAGAGAAGAAAAAGCCTCTGAAACTGAAAAGCGTGAACTCAGCGGCAGAACTTTAACACGGTCTTCGGTTAAACAGCGTTCTCTTTATTCACAGTTTTCTAAACTTCCTTTTTGCGAATCGTGGTTTACGAACTCGCTGTCAGAGTTTTCATTTACGCTCCGCGAGTTTACCTTCGCCATCCTGGCACAAACCTCTCCTGTGGGCGGGGCTTAACAGCGGCTTACTCTCATTGGTTAGTGAGATTTGGATGGACAGCTCGCTGACCTGGAAGTAGAGACTTCAGTGGCATGAATTTTGGAGAGCGTTCTGGATGCGGTTCTCCGTGTATGTTAGTTCGTTATTAAATATTTCCAGTTTGAGTAGTCTCATACGGCTATTTTTTCGATATGAGCTCTCAGGAGCGTCTCCACTTCCAGGTCAGAGTGCTGTCTCTCCAAATCTCATTAACCAATGAGAGTAAGCTGCTGTTAAGCCCCGCCCACAGGAGAGGTTTGTGGAAGCGAGTTCATAAACCATGATCAGCGAAAAGGAAGTTTAGAAAACTGTTAACAAAGAGAACGCTGTTTATCTGAAGACCGTGTTAAAGTTTTGCTCCGAGTTCATTGTTTTCAGTTTTTCTTCTTTCTTCTGAAAAGTTACGTTCAGAACTCCGGTGAAAACGCGATTCGACTCTGAATCGACTCTGAATCGACTCGCCTGCAGGAAGTGAATCCGACATGATGTGTGGTTCGCGTTGCAGGATTTAAAAAAATTTTTTGTTGTTGTTACTGATGTGAGCTGATAAACCTGAAGAGAGGAGGAAAAAAAAACATAGATACAAAAAAAAAAAAAATTCTAATGAAAAAGGAAAATTATTTCGTGTGCACGCGATAATCCTCACGTTAATAATAATCCTATTTTTTTTTTCCTGAAAGAAAAGGACTTGGACTTTTTGCTATGTTTATAATGTTCATTGTGTAACTTCTTGTTTTCTTTAAGAAAAATAAATCTCATGAAAATGGAAAATTATTTTCCATATTTTTCTATTTTCACAATTTAAAAAAAAAAAAAGTATGGGTTTTTTAGAAGTGTTGTGGTTTCTTTGTTTCTTGTTTGTTTTCTTGTTTGTTTGTTTTTTAAACAGTAAACCAAAAATGATAAAACCTTGCTAGGATTTGTTAGTTTGTATACAGGATAAATTATATGAAATGAAATAGTCCTTAAAGTTTGTTGTGTTGTTGTTTTGCATGAAGGGAATTTGGTTTCTCAGGTTTTCTCGTTCTTATTGAGTAATCAAGAATCAGCTCACATCTGGCATGTTGTTGAAGAAACAGACAGACTGTCACATGTTAAACACACGTTTCGTGTGTGTGTGTTGTTTTTTTTTTTTTTTTTTGTAAACACACACCACACTGTGACAAAGTTACTGACTCACAAAAAGTCAACACTATTTTATTTCCGGTGTGAGATACACAGCGTGCACAAAGAGTTTGATTTGTCTAAGTATAGTTAATTTTATAATTGTGTGTTACAGCAAGTGAGCTGTTACGTGTGTGTGTGTGAGACAGAGAGAGAGCTAGTGTGTGAGTGAGAAGCTGCAGTGTGTGTGTGTGTGTGTGTGAGAGAGACAGAGAGAGAGAGCTAGTGTGTGAGTGAGAAGCTGCAGTGTGTGTGTGAGAGAGACAGAGAGAGAGAGCTAGTGTGTGAGTGAGAAGCTGCAGTGTGTGTGTGTGTGTGTGAGAGAGACAGAGAGAGAGAGCTAGTGTGTGAGTGAGAAGCTGCAGTGTGTGTGTGTGTGTGTGTGTGTGAGAGAGACAGAGAGAGAGAGAGCTAGTATGTGAGTGAGAAGCTGCTGTGTGTGTGTGTGTGTGTGTGTGTGTGTGTGTGTGAGACAGAGAGAGAGAGAGAGCTAGTGTGTGTGTGTGTGTGTGTGTGTGTGTGTGTGCTGGAACAGGACCACTTTAGTGTGGAATGTAGAAGGGCGTAGCGCGGAGTAGAGGTGTGCTGGACTGGGTTTTATTATTCCAGTCCTGCAGGAATTCTGACCATAAAGCAAGAAAGAAACAAGGGGAAAAAGGAAAGAAAAGAGGGGAGAGAAAGACAGAAAGAAAGAAGGGGAAAAGGAAAGAGTGAAAAGAGAGAAGGAAGTAGGGAGAAAATGCGAAAGGAAGAATGAAAGAACAAAAACAAGAATGAATGAAGGAAAGGAGGGAAGGAAAGAACGAATAAATAACAAAGAAACAGTGAAAGAAGGAACAAATGATAGCTTGAAGGAAGGGAAGAAAGAAGGGGAAAAAGGAAAGAAAGAAAGAAGGAAAGATTTGTGAAGAGTTTTGGATTAAAGCAGGAGGAGAAACTTTGTGACTAGAAGAGAACTTCAGTGCTTTACTTTATTCAGCGTTTATAAACGGCGTGTTTCCGATGGGCGCGGTTACCGTGGCGATGTCTGCGCTCTCTGTCTTTATCTCCATCTGATTATATTTCCATATCGATCCCACTTTCATGAAGAGAAATAAAACTGGGAGATAACGCAGTCGCACCTGCGCTGCGAGAGTGCTGATGTCATAACGGCGTTATAAAACATGCTGTAATGACTCTAATGATGTGTGTTTATGTTAGGGTGTGTGTGTGTGTGTGTGTTAATGTGTGTGTTTGTGTGCGTTAGATGCCCGGATGAACTCGGGTGCCGCCCGGTTGGAACACACGAGCCCGATGGCTGCAAGCTGACCTTTGACCTTCGACCACCAGGATGATGTCGGTCAGAGAGCGGCTCCGCCAGAACATCTCGGCCGCCTTCTACCGGCACGGCCTGCTCTGCGCCTCCTACCCTGTTCCCATCATCCTCTTCACCTCCGCCAGCATCCTGGCCTGCTGGTGAGTCACATGACCTCTTCATGCTGCGCTCGACCACCCCAGAGACGGTCTCCTCGGCTCCGAGTTCAGCAAGCGACGCCAAATCAAAATGGCCGCTCAGAGCATCAGCAGTAAACACAGCAGCACGACTTACCTTTAAAAACCGTCTTATGTTTAACTGACGCATTCACTCGTTAAATCTATAACACTGACTGTACGGAAGTAAACATACAGCACTCGTCACGCTCAGCTGCCTAGCATGTGGCTAACAAAAGACGAACATGGAGGCGTCCGGGAGTTTTTCCCACTTTGTAGCTCGGAGAAGTCAATAATGACGTAATTTTCAAATTCTGACTTCCTATAAGAGCAGCGCTGAGACCCTGAAAGTGTGACCGGATCACACAGTGTACAAGATTACAGCTCTAATGAAATACTGGAAAAGTGAGCGAAGGTTTTTATTCAGATTTAAATAAATTAATTAATAAACCGAGCACAGGTGAGAAAGTGTGAGCTAGGTCCTTACAGCTTATGAGCTCCGGTCCCGGTCCAGAAAAGATGGCTCCTTCTGTAGTGAAAAGTGAAAGAGAGGTCCGTGGCGTAAAAGGCCAGAGTCGCCGGCTGAGAGGACGGAGTGTGAGAAAGTGACCCTGAGGGACGAACGACTCTGTCTCCGGCTCAGCACACCAACACAGCCTGCTTTGTGAAGGTACAGTGACCTTAGCGGAGCGTGCAGAGCCGAGGGACACGGACATTGTGACCATCAGGATTCCAGTAGAGAGATAGAGGGAGCGATTGTGTGAGAGCGACGTCCCATCATTCTGCTTTCACGCAGACGTAGACGCTGGAAATCAGCTCCTTAGTAACTTCCAGTTCCTCTTATACCACAACAGTTAAAATGTTTCATTTATTAAAGAACGACACATCATGCTTGTTCTATCTATCTATCTATTTATCTATCTATCTATCTATAATTTAATGTTAATGTTTAATGTTGTGGAACTTCCACAAAACAAGTTAGTTCTGTTCTCTCTTGCATTACAGCAGCTATAAACAGTTATTTCCTCACCAGCCTCTCTTTTGTCCTTTAAAAAAACACAGCAATGTGTAAACTCCTCGGTCCTGAAGACTTTCCTGTAGGGCCAGGACTAGCTGAGATCAAGTCATGACTGAGTCTGAGTCTAAAGGAAAGCGAGTCAGAGTAAAGACCGAGTCTAAAGGAAAGCGAGTCAGAGTACAAGTACAAGTTTGAAGGAAAGCGAGTCAGAGTAAAGACCGAGTCTGAAGGAAAGTGAGTCAGAGTACAAGTACAAGTTTGAAGGAAAGCGAGTCAGAGTAAAGACCGAGTCTGAAGGAAAGCGAGTCAGAGTAAAGACCGAGTCTAAAGGAAAGCGAGTCAGAGTAAAGACTGAGTCTGAAGGAAAGCGAGTCAGAGTAAAGACCGAGTCTGAAGGAAAGCGAGTCAGAGTACAAGTACAAGGCATACAAGTCCTGTGAATGAGCTGTTACTATAGAAACGATAAGGAGCGCATTAATATAAACCTGTAATAGAAACCTGCGCTACTGTCAGAGCTGCTGTTCTAGAAAACTAATCAACATTCAGCGTTCTCTAAACATTTACCTGCTTTATGTCAAAGCTCAGCTTCATACCTCGAGTGCTGCTACATCATCACACACACACACACACACACACATCCCTGAACTGCCTTTAAAGTCGAGTCAGACGTTTGATCTCAGGATCTTGGTGAAATAACACAATGCACAAGTGCAGCACAACACAATACACACACAGTGGGGTGTAAACAAACACACCAAGGCTTCAGATGGATTAAAGCAGCAGTTTAACAAAACAAAAATAATAAACTACAAACGTTTGCTGTCTGAAGTTTCCTGATTTTTGGCCTCAAACTGCGAGGCTAATGTAGCTAACAGTTAATAGCAGTTTATAGCTCCCAGTTTAGCATGATGGAATCCGCGTGTCTAAATCACTCAGAAGCCCAGGTTCAGTGTGTTAAAGGAGCAGTCTGGTGTTCTCTAGCGTCCTCTGCTGCCTGTGAAGTGAAGTACAAATAAAATAAACACACTGATGAGATCATTCCTCCGCAAGTGACCTCAAACTGTTTACGGAAAATATTTACGTCATGTTTGTATTATGACTTTTTTTTTTTTTTTTTTTAAGCAGATTATTTTCCGGGTCAGAAACTCGTAAACAAAAGGTTGAACTGAATAAAACTAGCCACACCCACTGCGTGGCAATGTTGCAAATCACATTTTTTCCCAAATGTCTCTCTGAAGCGATGAGATTGTTAGAGGTTTTGAAACACTTTTCAAAATAACAGACTGCACCTTTAAAAAAAAAAAAAAAATTTAATCAACTATCCAAATCAAATTGGAAATCGAATTATGTTTCGGACTTCAGGCCACGCCTCCTACCCGAGTCTGACGCTGAGTCAAGGGGAGGAGTTAAGAGTGTCATACTCGCTCTCCTTACATTTTCTTCGGCTTGTTCATAAAGTGTTTGTTGTTTGTAGACGAGAAGTGTACGAATAGCAGATCGACAGTGCTGAGGTGTGTGTGTGTGTGTGTGTGTGTTATGAAGGAATGTAGCTGTGGTGTAGGGGTCATTAGAGGTCACATTGAGACTCGACTCGAGTGAAGGAGGGAAGTAGATTATCAGTTAACTCTTTATAATGAGAAATAATAATGTCTTTTCATTTATCTAACCCTTTTCTCACACTCAGGGTCACTTTACAGTGGAGAGGAAAGTGTGTGTGTGTGTGTGAGTGTGTGAGAGAGAGAGAGAGAGAGAGATAATGGGTGCAGTTGTTCTTCATAGTACAGATATGTAGTAGACCAAGAGTCAGGAATTTCAATCTGTGGTACATTGTTCTCTGATTTCTATCACTCTCTCTCTCTCTCTCTCTGTTTCTCTACCTGTGTCTATTGCTATCTGGCTCCCGCTCTCTCTGTCTATCTCTCTCTCTCTCTGATTTCTCTCTCTGATTTCTATCACTCTCTCTCTCTCTCTCTCTCTCTCTCTCTCTCTCTCTCTGTTTCTCTACCTGTGTCTCTTGCTATCTGGCTCCCACTCTCTCTGTCTATCTCTCTCTCTTTCTTCCTGTTGTCTCTATCTCTCTTGCTTGCTCTGTTTCTTTCTCTCTGTCTCTCTCTCTCTCTCTCTCTCTCTCTCAGTTACCCGCTGTTGAAGCTGCCCCTGCCGGGGACGGGTCCTGTAGAGTTCACCACCGGGGTGAAGGATTACTCCGTCCCTTACCACGAGCCCCAGAGTGACCCGGGCGAGCGTCCTGATTGGGTAACGCAGGCCAGTTAGATTCTGACCAATCGGAGTTGTATGTTGTAAATTGTTGGATGTGTGTTGTCGATGTTTGAGTGAGCAGCGTGTAAACGCCGCGGCTGTATCGCCGTGTGTCTCTGCAGTATCACGGCGCTCCAGTCGCTTACATCCAGCAGGTGTTAGTGAAGGCGGCCGTGTCTCCGTGGGACAGCAGCTTGGTGCCCGTGGACGTTTTCCGCTCGCCGCTCGGCCGAGTCTTCAGCCTCCTGGAGGAGATTCGTGACCATGTTTACGCTGACAGGTACAGAACATTCCCCAATTCTACTTCCTCCTTACGTCGTGTCTCGTCTTTCCGCCTTTAATCTGAACTCGTTTGTGTTTCTTTTCCGCTCTACAGAGGTTTGGAGAGTCTGTGTCTCCAGGTGACGGATCTGTTGCCGGGGTTACGGCGCATGCAGTCTGTGCTTCCCGAACACGGCTGCCTGCTGGTTTCCCCCGGCAACTACTGGCAGAACCGGCGGGACGTGTTCGACTCGGATCCGGACATCCTGAAGACCGTCCAGCAG
>CM075024.1:1006721-1029221 GCA_037576675.1 Pangasius sanitwongsei | reverse complement strand
TGAGCACGACCTGAACCTCCGCTTGACCTTGACCTCCCAGCTTGTCTGCAGGTTTAATTACGACCCAAAGTGTGCAAACGTGACGCAAGTGTATCGCATTTATTTCACACTATATGAATAATAATAATAATAATAATAATAATAATAATAATAATAATACACTTTGGTTATATATAATCCTGTCCTGATTTTTATTTCGCTGTTCTCAGATCAGCCATAAGAGGATATTCTGAACACAATGAAATTTTGATTGTGTGTGTGTGTGTGTGTGTGTGTGTGTGTGTGTGTTGTAGACGATGGTCCTGGCCAGCGGGGGGCAGGACGGTGCCATCTGCTTATGGGACGTCCTCACAGGAAGTCGTGTGAGCCATGTTTACGGTCACCGCGGCGATGTGACGTCGCTGGTCTGCACTACTTCCTGTGTGATCAGCAGCGGGTTGGACGATCTCATCTGCATCTGGGACCGGAGCACCGGCATCAAGCTCTACTCCATACAGCAGGTCCGTAGGAAAAAAAGAAAAAAGAAAAAAAAACCCCAAAAACCAACGATTTTCTGTTTTACGTCTTTGTCTGTAATCTCAGAGTGCAGTCCCTGAAAACTCGGTTCAGTTCCAGTCAGAGGGATTGAGCTGATCAACAAAATCACACTGACTCGGTTTTAAAAATGCGCAGCTTCAGTGCTGTAGACTGCTGAAACAGTAATAACTCCATCACTTTCATCCTTAGACTCGGGTCAGGGTGAGGGGCGTGGCCTAAAGTCTAAGGGTGGAACATCACATCTGATTTGTATATTTAATTAGCGAATGTTATGCGATTTATATAAAGTTTAAAAATAATCGGCAGAGCGACACCCTAGCCTTCACCCTGAACACTATAGCAACCGCCTAGCAACATCATAGCAACCACGTATAATCCATTTGTGACACCGTGACAACCACCTAGCAAGGCCCTAGCAAATTCCTGGTATACCATAGCAACCAACACACTAGCAATCACCTGGATCACTATAGTAACCACCAGGCAACACTCTTAAAACCACCTAGAATTCATCCGGGACAACACCAGCCACCTAGAAACCACATAGCAACACCCTAGCAAATGCCTGGGCTACCATAGCAACAAACTAGCAACAACCTTCCAACCACATGGAGTACCATGGCAACCAAGCAAAAACCCTAGCTACTCCTTAGCAACTCCAGGGAACTTTCCTGGTTTATTCTTCTGTTTTATGAAACTGTTTCTGTGCCAGATGATGTTTTTTATTTTTTTATTTTTTTGAGGTGAGGTTTGCGTAATGCTAAAACTTCCATTATTCATTAGCGGTATTAGCCTCGTGGCTCCTCATAGTCCAAGAAGCAAACTTCAGGCACCAGTGTGTCTTCGACTACGTTTGTGGTGCAGATGAAAGTTTCATTTTTGGCCAGACAGGTGTGTTTGAAGCGAATTTCTGAGGCTGATCTCTCGGGTTGGAACTGAACCTGAACGTTGATGTGATGTTTGCAGTGCTTAACCTGCGCTGCTTACAGTGATGTGTGCAGCTGTGATGTGTGTGTTTACAGATCAGTTCCTGTTCACCCTCCTGCTCTTGTCGATATTGTTGCTGCTTCGGCACATCGCTATGCAAGAAGGTTTTAAAGCAACGAAAAGGCTTTTAGTTGTCGATTGCTAACCCAGAAAGGCTAAACTTGCTAATAACGACTGAGAATCTGTAGAGATCTAGCTGCTTAGCATTATTCAAATAACATCATGCTAACAGTCCTCTCTAGCTTTCTGTTTGTGTAGAATTAAAATCATGGCTGTACCTGAAATCTGAACTCACAACCTTCTGGTAATTAGCATAGAACCCTAAAGTGATAGTTTACCAAAAATAAATAAAAAATCTAATCTCCATAACGTCCCTGTTACGCAAAATGTAGTCGTGCCGAAGCTGTTGACTTCTGGATCCTGATTGGATCCAGAGCAGCTCTGACAAATTTACATTAACACACTATCGCATTGTCGTTTCTGTAGTAACCTCGTACACCACTTACCGTTTACGCTTCCTGTAAGGAGAAATGTATGCGTGTAACGTTTATGGAAGGAGTCTCCAGTGTCAGAACTCTGTAACAATCATTTAGTTTTATTTAAAGCTATTTAATTAATTGAAATTGGAATCGTCGTGAAGTTGCTGTGGTGTAAGAGGAATAAAACTCTCCAGAACGTGCTTCAGGGCGGCAACCGTAGCGCCGCTTCTCACTCCACGCCGTCACTGAGCGCGTCTCGGCTGATCGACTACATTTGGTGTAAATTTTTGGCTGAATTGTTCCTTTAACCGCTCCATTATTATTGTTGTTGTTGTTGTTGTTGTTGTTATCAGCCATGTGAGCGTGTGAGAGATACGAAGCGTGAGTGTAAGCATGACCTCCAGCTGTGTTTTTCTCGTGTTTCCCCCGCAGGAAGTGGGCTGTGGCGCCAGTCTGGCCGTGATTTCCGAGAGTTTATTAGTGACCGGAGGTAACGGCTGCGTGTCGTTCTGGGACCTGAACTACGGGGACCTGCTGCAGACGGTGTATCTGGGTCAGAACAGTGAGGGGCAGCACGTGCGGCAGCTCCTCGTGCTGGAAAACGCCGCCATCGTGTGTGACTTTGGCAGCGAGCTCAGCCTCGTCTACGTGCCCTCTGTACTGGAGAAGCTGGACTAGACTCACACACACACACACACACAAGTTTAGAAGTGTGTTTGTGATATGATGGACCGTCGTCTCTGCTTTGGCTTTTACTTCCTGTTTCTTTCAGGAAAAGCAGGAAGTGGAGGTTTGGACAGAAATTGTGTAAAAAATACACAATGATTTGAAAGATGAGAGAGAGAGAGAGACAATGAAAGAGTTTTAAAGCTCTGGGGATTTTTTTTTTTAATAACGTGCCAGTAGTGGGACAGAAATAGGGCATGACATTTGTGTGTGTGTGTGTGTGTGTGTGTGTGTGTGAGTTTGTGCTTTTTTTTTTTTTCTAATGGAAGACTGGACTTTAAGAGCTTTTTTATATTTTTTGCTAGAAAAAGACTAAAAAAAAATCAAATCGCAATGTATTTTGTACTCGTGGGGTGAACGGGATGCTGAACGTCGCTGCCTGAAGAAAGGTTGTGTGTGTGTGTGTGTGTTTAAGAGCGAGTGTGGAGGGGGGAAGAAGACGTAGAAGTTTACATAGAGAATAACTGCTGATGTGGGTGTGTGTGTGTGTGAGAGAGAGAGAGAGAGAGAGAACTCTTCCTAAGGCTTACTGTAATCAGATGAACCTGTAAAGGAGGTGTGTCGAGCGAGTGTTGAGGGAGACGTGTCACTTTTTAATATTTAAAAAAATCCATTATTTATTAGTGATAAATTCTAACCGTTTGTACGAAAATGCTAAACTCTCATTTATTATTGTCAGGTCTTTAATGTATGAAAGCGCTGACTAATTTAAAGTTTAATTATATAATAGTATTCATCTGGACAGTGAGGGTCTGCTTTCTTTAATTGTAAAATGAGTTTTTCTTTCTCCAGTTGGTTGGACGGGAGAGAAACGACGGCACTACTACTGAACTGATCACACATCAGGGGTGCAAACCTCAGGCTTCAACACGAGATATATATATATATATATATATATATATATATATATATATGATATATGATATGATATTATTCCGATTCCTGACACAACGATCCGACATTTTTGATGATTCCACCGAATCCGCTACGATATGCTACAATACGATTCGATTTAGCAGCCTCCGGTCGACGTGTGACGAAATTTACAGCTAATTGGCAAATAATGATGACATAGAAAAGGACTATTTTATTATTTTATACACACCGGTTGTTTGTCCTTTTTCCGATGATAATCAGATTAAGATTGTTGCATTGATTGTTTCCGGATCATCCGATCGTTACGCACCTGCTACGACCTGAAAGCCCGGATTCGTAACCCGATTTATCCGCCCCAAGTTTTGTCTAAAAAGAACTGACTTTATCTCCGTAGAGAAAGAGTGTTCTCCTGTCAACAGTACGCCGTTTAACTCCTTATCAGTTCACACCTTCGTTCTTGGCGCATCAGCTTTCATTCATCTGGCAGAGTTTGTCATAATAATTCATTATAACGCCAACGTGAACATAGTGTTGAAACCGATTTCTCTGTCTTCATGTTTTTTTGTTTGTTTGTTGTTGAAATGCAACTCCACGAGCAGCTCGCACCGCAGTCAGAGCTTAGGGATGTGCCGATAATCAGTTCCACAGTACATCATGAGACGATATTACCAACGTGGGCTCTACAGGAGGCTCGAACCCGACCTTCTCACCACAGCCCAGGTTTGATTACGCTAAAGATGAAGTGCAGTCCTGTCATAAACCACGAGAACAGCTTAGACTCGCAATAATGGTGATAAAGTATTTTATATGCACACGCTTGGCCTACATTTTTCCTTTTTTTCTGTACATATCATAGAACAAGTGGAATTATTATTATTTTTTTTAGTATTTCCTTAACAGTTTTGTCCTTTTATTTATTTATTTACTTTTTCCTCCTGAACATCTACCCTGGGGTTCAAGCAGATAATCACACACGGTTCCTTTAAAAACACTACGCAAAGAGAAGAAAGTCAGCGTCTGACTGAAGACCAGAAAATGCTCCGTGTAATCAATGTTTTTTTTCTAAACTAATAATTTTTTTAAAGCCTCCTTTCATATTTCGACGTTCGACCGGATTGTAATTTTGATGTAATTTTTAGTTTAAACCTGACTCCGCAACATGCACTGCACTCACACCCTTAATGCTGAGTAGAAACGCACAAAACAGCACAGATATGTTAAATTATTAGCAATATGAATGTAAATATTAGTGTTGCTGCGTGGAGAGATTTAGTTTTGTCTGTGTGTGTGTCTGTGTGTGTGTCTGTGTGCGCGCGCGCAGTTAGTTTCTAAAGCTGTGTAGTTTGTTTGGTAGAAATGTGAATGTTTTTTTTTCGATATTTCTTTTTTGTGTGTGTTTTTAGATGAGTTGAGAATGACAGTAGCACAGATACTGGGGTTATTAGAGATGATGAAGATGATGATGATGATGATGAGCTCTAAAGATATGCGAGACGGTTTGTTTCATTAAGTAGGGTTAGGCTGCTTTCACACTTGATGTCATTGTACTTTTCTGAAATGTTCAACTTTTTTTTAAATTTTTAGAAGCTTCGCTATGACCAAAAAAAATTTATTCTAAAATCAGCTGAATTCCACATACCTTTTTTTTTTTTTTTTAAATAAAAGGTAAAACATGTACTGGTGGTTGAGAAAAAACTCCCAAGTGTGAAAGCAGCCATCATGATGTGTGTTTAGCATTTAAGCTTTAGAAAGTTCATTTGTGAAATGCACCTTCCATTCCAAGTTTGGGTTCTTCAGTCAAAAACTGGGGCTGATATCACGGATTTTTTTTTTTTACTGCCTGTTCCAAAACAGGAACCAATCTTGTGGTTCTGGTTCATTTTCCATTAACTTAAGGAACAGCAGTGACTGTTGAAGTGACTGCATCATCATTACAACCACGATAACGCACTTATTAAGTTCAGCGTGGTGATTAAATGTTGGTTCTTTGGTTCAGAAGTTCAGATCAGCTGTAGCTAAATAACCGCTGTATCGTTTCATAGAAGAAGGAGTTTTACATGTCCACCGGAAACAGCAGCACCAACAACAAACCAGACTGTTCTGGTCTCTCGTGTGTGATACAAGACCCAAAACCAATTAGCTGTAAACAGAAGGCCATCTTGATGCCAAGCTTGAGCCTTTTTTGATGTACCGAAAATACCCATTGTGCTGGCTCCTTTAGTACTGGACAAGTGGAGGAAAAGATTTGATGGAAAAAGCACTGATCCACTTTTCTGGTGCTAAAGGCTCTACTTTGTGCAGTGGATAAACGCATGCGGATTAAATAAGGCTGTTAATTAAGGGTGGGCAATGTGACGATATACAAGATATACAATCTTCCGACCGACTGCACGTTTTACATACAGGGCTGTGTGCAGGGCCTGAAAATCTGGTAAAGTACAGAATTTGATTTCCAAATCTGGAAAACATTGGAAACAGATGATGCTCAAGTTAGATCCAAGATACCAGTAAGGGTCTACATCACTTATCCTTAGACATTCCCTTATTTTCAGCTTCTAAAGAATGTGAAACCTCAAATGTGAACAGTATGAATTTAAAAAAAAAAAGTTTGGAAAAGATCAGGATGTTTTTCACTGAAATTTCAGGAACTTCACCTGAGACAAATTAAATCCCATTAAACCCAGTGGTGTCTGACCGTCTAATAAAAATTTCACATTTCTGAGCAAACAACAGTAGTATACTTGTGTAAAACCAACTGCTCATTGTGTCATGAAAATAATTTTTGCCATTCCCGGAACTGACAGGGTTTCCGAAAAGAAATGCTTGGAAATTTCATACACCCTTTAATCAGATTAACATGCCCACTATTTTAAAAAAATAATCAGAGAGACTTTTGTGTTGTAGACCAGGTATGCAAATGCTGGAAAGTTGCACCGTACACTTCAGGAAGGAGGGTACAGCTATTTTATTTTATTTTTTTTAACAGGGCAAAGATCTTTGTACTAATATGCAAATAAAAGGTTTACACAGCTTGGTTATTTGCCTGTCTGGTCTTGTAAATGTCCTCGTTTATTTCATCAGCGCATAGTAACACGACGAGACTCAACACTTCGACTTGACCGATATCAAACGGAGGAGTGGGTTAATGACGTTTAAAGGTTGAAACCTGTGCAATTATTCTGTTCTTTCCAAGTAACGGCAACACAGGTAAGGAATGATTTGAAGAGATCAGTTTTTAATTAAGATATATTTACAACATTTAACAAGGAAGAAAGAATCAACTCAGAATGTAAAGTTATGGTGTGCTGAATCAGAAATACGTTGGAAGGTTATAATGTGTTATAAGGAAAGTGAGTACACAGCATACCAGCGTCACTTAGCCATACATAAAGTTAGCAAATATTCCCCCAAAAACAGCTAACGATAGACGTTAGCTTATAATGTTAGTAGAAGGCAGCTAGCGTTACTTAAATGTGATTCTGTGAACTGGTCCTCACTGGCTTTTTCAGTTGTATGCTAATATAAAGTTAGCACTTTTTATCAGATTCTTTCCATTTTCCAACTTGATCGTAGCTGACCACAAATAGGCCACAATGCAAGGAAAAAAGGGGGACGAGGGGAACCTGTGCAAAAGAAGTGGTAACCGTTTGTCAAACGCACTTTGAAGACTTAAACTGCTCAGAATTACAAAGTGAACTGGGGTTCCTCTTTCAAATCCCATTTTTTTTTCAGTTTAAGATTTAAGCAAACCACCACTCCGACAAATCTGTTGCTCCCTTCTCTCGAATTAAAGTGCTCATTGAGTTCACCTTTTGATTTCCACATCTTTTATCTCCATTGTTAATAAAGACATATTTGGTGTTGAGATGCAGATGTCCATTTAGAAGGCCCGGCTCATCTTCAGAAGAGGTGTGCATGCTGGGAAACAGCTTTAAGTAACAAGGAGAGCAGTACCAGAAAGGTGCAGACTTAAAAAAGATACACAGGGACTAACACGCAGTGAGGTGGTCCCAGAGTTACAAGCCATGGACAAGGATTCAGGAATCTGGGCATTTCCCTGCTCCAAAATAACGGATTTGACTAATAAAGGCTGTTAGCTAGCTGATAAGCAGCGAAAATGCTAAATGTTAGAGTGATCTGGTAATACAGAACACTGAGGCATAAGATGATGTGGCCTCATCAAAAGGGATTCCAGGAAGTCAGGACTTGAGAGTCCAGAGGGGATCCAGGGTGCTGAGTGGGTCATCTCCGTTCGGAGGACCCTGCAGACCCTGGCCATCCTGCGCCTGGAAGAAACTTTGCTTGCTGATTCGCTGTTTGCCGCAGCAACCACTGTCGAGTGTAAAAGCTTCAGGTGTTAGCGAAGCCAAAAGGTCCAGGGATGACGGTGCTGGGGGAGCTGCTTCAGGTGCAGCATGGTTGTTGGAGACTGGCATGGGTGTGGATCCCTCGAACCCGTTACCCTGGTGGTTAGGAGGTGAAGGGGACTGCATCTTACCTGGAGAAGCAGGGGAGGAAATTGGGGGACTCAGTGAGGCAGGAACAGTGTCAGTGGGAGAAGTAGCCTGGAGGTCTTGGACTAGTGAAAACTCCGGTTCTAGTCCTGCAGCAGCAGAAGGCATTGGGTCCTGATTTGGGTCCTGGTCAGACTCAGCACTGGGTGGGCGGATGCTTAGTCTAGCAACCGTAGCCTGGATGGAGCTAATGGGCATATCACCTCCAAGAACGATATCCTGAGCCTCTGGCTGTGAGTACTGCTATACAGACACATCAAGGTTTTATCGTTAGACTTCATCAATCTTAAAGTATCTTTATACAAATGTACTGAGTGTTAGAGCACACTAAACTACAAATTTAGACACAATTGGTCTTAAAGTGTTTCACCTTAACTGCTGCGCTGTTTGTGGACTTCTGGCTTGGGGTGGTAATGATGCCACGACGCTGAAGCACCTGCTCTGCATGTTTCAGGACTGCCTCATAGCAGAATTTTAAGTGTAACTGTATAAAACATAGCAAGACAAAAGCAGAAGCCTGTGTTTCTCAGATTTCACACAAAATTTAGATTAACCCTAGTCTAGACACACAGACACTGTCAGTAGAGAAGTAGAATTAGAATCAAATACAAAAATAGGCTTAATATATGTTCGTGGATGTTACAGGCACACAAAAATCCACACACCTTCTCCTGTAGCATGTTCTTCCTCTGTTGTCTCATCTTCCGAACCAGCTGGGATAGGTCTGGTATACCATTCCCAGCCTCTAGCTCTTGTAGTGCAGCATACAACAGGCAGAAGGCTCCGGTTCGGCCAACACCAGAGCTGAAAATTACAAGTACCAGAGGTAAATGTGTTGAATTTTTGAATACCAAGGGTTGTATGTTTGAATAACTCACCTGCAGTGCACCACGACAGGTGTGTGTAAAGGGCGCTGGAGAAGGTAATGTCCGTGAACTTCCTGAATGAAGCGAATGAGGTTACTTTTACTCTCTGGCAAACCCCTGTTTAGAGAAAAGAAAGAGAGAAAAAAAAAAGCTTTGTTTATACTTCACTAATCCCTTTGATTAAAGATAAAACTAGGTCTTTTTGTGTGTTGAATCCTTACAGTTCAGGCCACGAAGTGAACTGTAGGTGGATGACGGTGCGCTTCAGACTCTGATCTCGATACTGCAGTCCAATCATGCGCTCTATGTGAGTGGCGGTGTTTTTCTGGGTAGTCAGGCTGAGTGTGATGGAGCCTTGAGTAACCTGCTGTCCTCTTTCAGGTGGAAAGTAGCGCAAGACCTTTTGCTGTAAGAGAAACAAAAAAAAAATTTGCTTATGACTCAGAAATTGATCATCATAATGTTAGAGTGGTCTTTGTGTTGGCTTTGTGTATGTGGGCCTAACCTTTTCAAGTTCTTGCTCAGACACCAGCATTACAATTAGAGAAACTTTCTGCTCATAGACCATGAGCCAGAAATCAGCAGCAGTTCCAGTAAGGGGAGCCTGTGTTGCAATAAGACGGGGACAATATGGTGAAAGCTCCTCTATAAAGCTGGCATTGATATAGTCATCTTTGCCAGAGTGCAGAACAACTCGATTACAGTCATAAGGCATGACATCCTGGTGGCGGTTTTTCATGGTGTAGCATCGGGCTATGGCGATAGAGAGCTGACGAGAATCCTTCTCTTGTTGATCTTGCAGCTCCTTCCATCGAGCATCAAGTTCTGATAAACCTCCCTCTCCTGATGGACGCTCCAAAGATTGGACAGTTGACCGAAACCTTTCGAGTTCTGCACAAAGCTGTGAGACCCTCTCTGGAGCCTGGTATGGATCACCTTGAATAATCTTCACTCCCTCTGATTTCTTGCGAAACTGTTCATCTTGAGGATCAGCCTTGGTGGGTAATAAGACATTGGCAGTGTCTTTGCTACCACCATGTTGACTCTCAGGGCTTGAAGAGAGGAGATCATCTGTACTGGAATTCTGGTGCTGAAACAGTGAGTTGGACGATGGCAAGGGGCCAGACGAGGGCAGGGGTGTTGTTGCGGGCTGTGGTATCGCTGCACCTGCAACTGCAACTGGTGTGAGAGCAGGAGAGGGCCTCTGAGGCACAATACCTAGTGAGGAAGGTCCTGGTGATGGAGAAGGAGACGGTGCAGGCAGGACACTACTTGGTGTAGCACCTGGTGCAGCTGAAGATGGTGGGATCATACCCTGAGGGAGTGACTGGAGTCCAGGTGTAACGACTGGTCCGGAATGCTGGATTGGTCCAGGAGGAATGATCCCAGCATGTGGCCCAGGGTAAGACGCTGGCGCCCCTGATGGTACCTGTTGAGGCAGAACCTGGGGCTGTTGAGGAACTGTGGACTGGTGGGGAACTATAGGCATACCACCAGGATAACCCACAGGTGTAGAATGAGGAGGGAGATGGTGCTGAGGCAAGGTAATAGGTTGCTGGGTCATCTGTGGGGGCACTGAAGGACGAGGTCCAGGAGGGAGTTGTGAGGGAAGACTGCCATGGGGCTGTGAAGGGAGAGCATTGGTGTGCACTGGGAACTGTGCTGACAGAGAGGCTGGAGGTAACTGAGGCTGGACAGGGACTGGAACCCTTGGTGTGGTTGCTGGAAATGCTGGCTGGTAGGGAGGATGAATTTGTTGATGGGAGGGGTGTGGTAATGGCTGTGAAACACTGGGCACTGGTGGACGAGATGGGTGAGGTAACGACTGGGAGACAGCGGATAGTGGTGGACAAGAGGGATGCAAGACTGGTTGGGAAGCTGCAGGCATTTGCAGGTGAGTGGGCGGAGACATTTGAGAGGAAGATGGTAGCATTTGTGGCTGAGAATTTGGAGGTATTTGTTGTACAGTGGTAGGCATTTGCCCACGGCTTGCGGGTGGTACCTGCTGTGAGGAAAGGGGCGTTTGTGGAGGGGGAATAGGATGTACTTGCTGATTGACTGGGGGCATATAGGGCTGGGAACAAGGGGGCATTTGTTGTTTTACATTTGGTAAATGTGGCATAGAAACTTGAGGCACTGGCTGGGAGGATGGGGGCATCTGTGGTGGCATGGAATGATGGGGTAGCTGATTTGGAGCAATGGCATTCACAGGTTGGCAACCAGGAACATATGAAACAGGAGGGTACACCTGCTGGGGCTGGGGCAGGGCAGATGGTGTAGTGTGAATATTAAATGGTCGTTGCTGAAGATTAGGTAGTCCATGTGGTCTCTGTTGGGCCATGTGGTGTAGGTAGTGGGGCTGAGTTTGTTGTGGGAGCTGAGGCCCAGTTACAGGTGCAGGTATCTGCTGCTGAGTTGGCATCTGCTGGAAAAATGGCTGTGGTGGGCTTGGCTGTGGTTGGCCCTGACCGTGAACTTGGGGAAATGGTTGACGTGGCTGTGACTGTGGTTGAGAAGCTTGTAGTCCCTGAGGTGGCTGGTTAACAGGAACACCAGGCTGCTGCAAATACTGAGGCTGAGAAACAACTGGAGGAGGAGGATTATATACAGCAGGAGTGGGCATAGGGTGTCCAGGGGTTGGTGCAGGCATAGCTGGCTGTCCTGGTGCTGGAGTGTAGCTGGGAATAGGCGTTTGCACACTGTCCACTGTGGTGGTGGATGTGCGAATGGGAGCTGGTGGGCCCGATACAGCTGGCTGGGTTTGTAAAGATGGAGGACGATACCCAGGCACCGAAGGAAGCCGAGCGACTTGAGGGTTGGGCATCTGAGGAACCTGATGTTGCTGGGGCAGGGGGCCTGGTGGCAGACTGTGGTTGAAGCCCTGGGTGGGGGGAAGTGTTGTAAAACGGGAGATTTGGGCAAGAAGTTCAGGAGGTGGTAGGTTCGGAGGAAATCGGGGTGGTAAATATAGAGCAGCTGCCCCTGGATGAAAAGCCTCTGGTATCATGGGACGGCCAAGCTCAGGAGGCAAACTACGAAGATCTTCTGGTAAGTCTCCACCTAAGGCTAAAATGGCAGCATTCAACTTGGCTATTTCAGGGTCCTCTATGCCAGAGGAATCCATATCTGGGGCTTTCTTTTGGGCTGGCTTTGGGGCTGTGGGTCTTTGAGGAACCTTCTTTTGGAGCTCTCTGTTGCAAGATGTTGGAAAACAATGAGGGTTACTGAGCACGTAAGGTTATTTAAACTTATCACCAACTAATAGGAACAAAAGATTACATCAAGGCTGGCCCTTTGTAAATAGGTCTGGGGCAGGGAGATGGATGACAGTGAATGAAAAAAGGAGTTAATGTGAAGAGACCATTTACATTTAAACATGCTACACTGCCTCTTACTTTTCCAAAATGGCTTGTCTCTCTTCATCCCTGGTCTTGCAGATGGTCTTAGCCCTTTCTAAGAGGCGAGAAGCCTTAGCGTCCAAGTCTTCATAAAACTCTTTTCCCTCCTGAGATTTCTTCATCAGGTCTTCATAGGCTTCATAGGAAGCAACAAGCATTTGCACTGTACTGTTCCATCTGCAGAGTAAACAGGAAACACGAATCTAATACAAGAATTGCTACAGAAATTCATTTAGCACAAAAACCTGTTCCACTCGACTCTTACTTATGTTCCGTCTCAGCCAGGCTCTTGCGTACTGTTGCATACTGGACATTTGCATCTGTCAGTGCCTTCAGGATGTTCTCTTGAGCAGCTAGATTTTGATCGATATACACCTTTACCTGTTCGTACTTCTTCAGCTGCTCCTCAAATAACCTCTGAGAAGGCATAAAGACAAATTAGAATAACCCACAAGATATATCTGGTATACTAGTCTTTAAATCACTGAGAAGTCACATCAACAGTAATGTCACCTGGTAAGTAAGCCAAATTATAATCTGGTACCTTCATATCAGCCCTCTCAGTGGTAACTAAAGCAGCAGTGATGTCATCCTGCTGGATCAGTTCCCTCAGCTGCTTCTCAAGAGAACTGCGTTGGTCTTTCATCTCCTGTACTTTACCCAGAATCCTTTTCATGCACTGGAGGCCTGCTACTTCATCTGGAAAAATGCCAAAAAATTAACGTTTTTCAGTTGGTGAAATCTTGTTTGGATTACAAGTTTATTTACAGACCACCCTTCCACAGTGGGGAGGTATTTCTTTAAGCATGTACCTTCAGAAAGCTGTGGTCTGGGCAGGGCCTCTCTCAGAGTGTCCAGTGGTCCACCCAGCAGTCGCAGGTTGCTAATGTGCAGATTCATGGCCCGGTGAAGCTCAGTGTTGGTGAAGCTTGCTTTCTCGTGGGCCTCCATGTATTTCTCGAGGTCCCTACAGAGCTCAGCTATGGCGGCAGGTTGTACTGGGACGCTCTGCTTCCCTGCTACCTCCTCAAGCTTCCGGTCACCTGCTTCATCGTCGTCTAAGACTGACCGAATCTCCCTCAGGGAGGCCTCCACGTCCGTGAACACGCCCGATAGTACTGAGATAAGAGAGACACGCAAATGAGCATGATGTCTTTGGAAGACACTTTTTTTTTTTTTTTTTTTTTAAATGAAACATACAGTGTCTACTTTTATGGATTTATTCCTGGCCCAAGATTACTCATAAACCATGAGAAACACACCAACCCTGCATGGACTGTATGAGACTCTTTACTGTGTCCGGTCTCACGCTCAGAGCCGCACACTTCTCCATGAGTACAGAGGGAATGCTGTTGTACATGTCCATGTTGTCCACAGAGTCTGGGTCCAGATTCAGAGAGTCCATGAATTGTCTGAAGAAACAAGACTAGTTACGCAAACACGTTAAAAAAAACAAACAAACAAAAAAACATGCACGGAGCCCTTGCACTCAGATGTTTGTTACTCACTCTAAAGTCTCGTTTTTACTTTCTATTTTTGCCATGACGTCCCGTAGCAGCTTGGCCTTTTCTTCACTGTGGATGACAATTCTATTATTAGTGAAGTTATTAAACAATAATAGCAAGTTTGCTCAACAAAATACAAGAAGTTATTATAGGAACAATGTCAAATACAAGTTTTTGAGTGTTAGAGAATTATTCATGTTTCATTATAAGCTACATTTTCATGTTTAGAAAACACAACCTGTAGAGAGAGGATGCCTCGTGAGCAGCCATAGGTACCAGCTTGGAGAATATGTCTGGTCCTGTCACACTGGGGTCTGTTGGATTCACAGGTAAGGCTTTGACTAGCGGCGCACCTGGAGAAGGTATGAATATGTTTTAAGTAATTTTTTTTTTTTTTTAAGTATAATTGATGTTTTATTTTTAATTCAAACCTAAATATGGTGATGCATCATGTATAGTAGAAATGTCTTCAAGTGCGTGATATAATATTTTTATAATATTCACGCTCATACATCGCAAGAAAGACATTAAGAATTACATATAGCTCTGATTATGATCACACAGACTGAAACAGCTGCGCGTCACTGTAACCCAAAATACCTTTAACTGAAGGCAGCGTCTCCAGAGATGGCACGGCTTCGTGGTAAATGAAGTCATTGTCTTTCTTTGCAGAGTTGAATCTAAAAAAAAATAATAATAAAAAAAAAAAGCATAAATTGTTTTAAAAGCGTAAGCGCGGTGGTAATTAAAGACTACAGCCTTATGTGGTTACTCACTTCCCCCCGATGACGTCCATGGTGAAGCGCAAGGCTTCTTGAACACTGTCCGGCTGGCCTTTAGCCAACTTTATCGCTTCGTTCAGTTTGTCTAGTGAACTCTGAAGATAAGCAAGCTGTGGAGGAACAAAAAAAAAACAAGGATGTTAAAATAATAATTAAAAAAAAAACTTTCACAATAGCTAAGACCCACTGAGTCCCACTGATATTAGCTGCAGGTATTAAGATTTGAAAGAGGATTCGCAGGAATTAGGGGACAAAAAAAGATGTCTGTTGAGGTAAAGAGGTGTGATGAAGGTGGGCTGTTTACCCTTTCACCATATTTCTGCTGCTCCTCAGCCTGCTTTCCCATATGCAGCTGTGGAGAGACAGAAAAGGCCAATGAGACATGTCTAAAACATTCTTCTCATGTATATACTCATCTCTCCCTCTCCCTCTGAGTCTCTCTCTCTCTCCATCTCCTACACTCTATAAGCTCGAAACTCAGTTTCATAATAATCCAGTAAAAAAAAAAAAAAAAAAAAAGGCAAAGTCCACGTGTCTCTCTCATCGTTCTCTGTTGTGGAGAATTTATGAACAGAAACAGTATTCACCGTGTTTAGAACAGGACTTCAGTACAATTCGGAAGACTTTTCTCTATTTTTTTGGCACATTATACACACAGTCATAATTTTTCACAGAGACACCTACATGAGCAATAGCAGCGAAATAGTAAATCTTCATCTGCACAAGTTTCTTCCAGTCTTTCTGAATTTTTCCGAGCATTGAGGCCGTGTCGGAGTTCTCCAGGGCACGGCAAGCCTCTTTATAATAGTCCACTACCTGAAGGCAACAGTGAGGAAACAAATAAGAAAATGATAGTGCTTCATTACAGAGGCAACGACATAAATACAGACAGTCTATTACAGGGTCCATTGTGGCCTGGCAAAGATTTCAGGAGATGACAAAAACACTGAAGTCAAATTAAATTAAATAATTCAAAATGGGACACTGTGACTGTTTGCTAAACTGGCCAAAAAATATTTTTTTAAATATTCCAGGACTAATCTGGATGGTTGAGAACAATGTAAAAACAATGTAAAAATAGTTAATGCTGTAAAATTGTTTTTAAAAAAGAAAAGAAAAGAAAGCTGCTAAAACGTGGCATTTTCATTGTGCTTTAAGTTGCCTTACACCACAGCGCTGTTTAATTCTGGATTCTGATTGGTCAGAAGGTGTTGATTAGTTTTCTACAGCAGCAGCTCTGACAATAGTGCAGGTTTATATTAATGCGCTCGTTCTAATACGTTATTGGTTCTACAACAACAGCACGTTCACAGGGACTCGTATGGATTCTTATAAACATTTATGGAAGGAGCCTCCAGTGTCAGTGCTTTGTAACTGTCAGGGGTGAAGCTGTAACTTTAAGTTTTCTGACATCAAGAGAGAGAAATATTTCAAACCATTAAATCTGACTATAAACGAACAAAAATTAAAAACGAAGATGAATAAAACACTTCAGTACGTGGTGTTGCAGGACTGCTGCTACAAATGGGTTTATTACATTTAGTGTAATGAAAAAAATTATGACCCACTAGATGTATAAATTTTTTTTTTTTTTTTTTAGCTTTTTACAGTCTGGGAAATACCTGAGCACTTATCCGTGCAACAAGGAAACTCTTTCTGTTGTCCAGCATGGACTTCTCCAGCAAACACTCCTGCGCCTGACCCTGAAAACTCACAACAATGTGAATTAATACACTGCAAAACGTTAGAAGGTGTGCGTGTGTGTGTGTGTGTGTGTGAGCAGGTGGGAGTCTGTGTACCAGCATGAGATTGATGTTGAGATTAAGGATCTGGTGACTCATGTCCACGCTGTAGTTATGGCTGAAGTGATCTCGCAGGTAGGTGAAGGCTCCAGCTGAGCACTGGAAATGTGTGCACGAGACCTTCATCCCCTGCCGAGAGGAAGATTAAAATAAGCTGCGATTAGAAACGTGAGGCAAGAGACGTGAGAAATGAGCTTCCCTCAAACAAGCAGCAGCGGTGTGTGCCAACTCGGCATGGATCACGAGATAAAGGTTTGCTAACAAACCATCAACACAGCGGTGTTGCCTTTAAAAAAAAAAAAAAAATTATGAACAACTGCGTTTGATGATACTTTTATTTTGTCTATGAAAAGTAGTAAAAATTATTTCTAGTTAAACATTGTTTAAAAAATGTACAGTTTACAATTTGAAAGATTCAGTACTGCCTCCGAACAATTAAAAATTTTTTGGTTTTATAAAAAAAATGTTATCATGATACCTGCAAAAAGTGTACTGTTACACAATTTATCATGATATCGATATTATATCGTCATTTCACTCAGCTCTAGCGGCAAGCAGCGATTTCATTTCCAACAGCAGCGATGAGCGATAAATCAAATCGAGAAATTCTTTATGCTAATTAGTTACGCTGCGCTGTATGACTAGTCCAAAATAATCTGATCCATTAGACTGTTTTTTTTTTCTGGGTCATCCAAGCAGGTCTTACAGGACTCAAAATAACCGCCCGGGAATGTTGCCAAAATGGCCGCCAAGCGCACAGATTTGACTAAGATTAGATAAGATAAACTTTACTGTCGCTTCAAGGAAATGTTTCTTTGAGCATCAACATACACAATTATACACACAGCTTATGCAATCACACGATCACACATCCATCACATATATCCGTGACATCCTCTGAGGTTAAACGACTGTTTCACAGCCTACGAAGCCACGCTATTGCTTAGCCCTGTGGTGATTGCACAACCGCATTATTGTTAAATAGTCCCACAAGAAAAAAACAAAACAAAAGAAACAAGGACTTTAGTCAAGGGCAGCGTTTAATCTTGGTCAGAAGCTTTCCACCAGACTCTCGCTGGGTTGATATTAAGGAAAGTGGAGCAGATCCAAAGTTCAGATCTGGTCCACTCGTGTGTCTAACTATTAGTTCCTGCCTGTGTCACTTCAGCAAAGTGTTAATAGGCTAGGATTACAGAAAAACAAAGGGATTCATTTTCATCTTCTGTTTTGGCAAAATTACAATCAGGAAATTATCATTGTTGCTGAAAAAAACAAAAAAGAGGAAGTTTTCCCTTTTATAACCTTTATTTAACCAGGTGAGTCAACTGAGAACCAGTTCTCATTTACAATTTAGAATATGTTGAAGGTGAATGCATGTGAATAGACAGTCAAACTGTAATATTAGTAATACTACCTGTAGAAGAATTTAATAAAAATAGGAAAATACAGAGTGATGTGAAAAGCCGAGGGTCGACCTGAGCGATCTGTCACCTGCCAGTACAACAGCAAACACTTGCCTCCTCTGAGACTCGGTTGTCCATCGCTCCCAGCATCGAATGCAGCGCTCCTGCACAGGCAAAAACAACAATATGTCTGGAGTCAGGAAGCACGAGCTCTTAAACAACACACCATGGAGTCTGTGTGATTCAGTAACAGTGCAGACGCTCACCCAAATTATACAAGATGCATGCTTGCTCGTAGCTAATGTCGTCGTGCGTGACCGTCTTCCCCGAGAAGATCTCCGTCCTAGCGAAGAAGAAGAAGAAGAAGAAAAGAAAAAAAACTGAAAAAGGTACAGAGAAATGACACCGAATGCCAGTTTCAATTCGAGACATCTGATGTGTTCAGTGAGCACGGCAATCATCATTACGCCACAGTGATGCTGAATCCTGGACTCTGATTGGTCAGAAGGTGTTGATTAAGTTTCTATAACAGCAGCTCTGACTGTAGTGCAGCTTTCAGCTTTGTAATCGTCAGAGTTAAAGCTGTTACTTTAAATTTTCCGTCGTTTTGAGCTATAAATCAGTGGTTTGTAGTAGGGCAGGGTGATGCGAGAAAAATGAAATATCAAGCCATTTGATATTGTGATATACCGTGATTTATCACAGTATCGATATTATACATACATCATATCGCCCAGCCCTAGTTTGTAGACGTCTGTACTGAATAGAAAGTTAGGAAAACTTAATGAACTTCATTTGTAATCAAAATGAAATCCTTTAGGTAACTGATGATGAAGCAAAAACGGCATTTTCGTCACAAATCACTACGCGTGACGTGAATAAATTCGATGGAAGTCACAAGTTAGGAAATCTGACCAGGACACCGGGACAGCGGCTTCCTGCCCGGGACCCAGCGGCACGCGGCTCTGCAGGTAGTGCAGCTGCCCGAAGTATTTGCGTAGTGTACTGCAGCCCTCAAAGTCCCGCGTCACGTTCACCGCACTCTGAGGAAGAACATCAGGGATTAGATGAGAAGTCCTGGAACCTATCCGGTAAAATCATTTTACATTGTTCACTCACTCACCTGTCGTAACTGTTCCAGCTTCTTCAGCGGCTCGTTGTAGTTGTCTGGATCCTCGCCGTAATTCTTCAGTATGAACTAACAAAGCAAAAGGAACAAAACAGACGTCACGCCGGATATGACACTGGGGTAGTTTACAGGTGAGAGAGATTTGCTATGTAAAGAATAAAACAATGCGTGTGGTCACGTGGTGTGATGAAGTCACACTGACCACAATACAGATATCGTGATATGTGGAAAATGTCTTCAAATATCGTGATATCTATTTTACCCATATCGCCTGTGACCTGAGACAAAACCTACATTGTTGATTAACGTATTTCGATCAAATTTTGATCAGATTCCTAAAGTTAATATGAAAGACGATTATAAAAAAAGACAAATCTAACTTCGACATACATATATATATAGAGAGAGAAAATGCTGATTATGTATTATTACATTAGTGACACAATGGTTTTGCTTTATAGCTTATAGAAAAACACGTCTTCAGTTGAAAATTAGCTAGATATGTTGTTGATAAAATTGTCATCAGCTGTCCTTTCTCATTTTTAGTTATTTAGAATAAAAATATGTCGGTTACGCCCATGTTACAGCATTAGCCATGCACATAGACACACACGCTCTATTTTCCCTGGCCGTATTACGTCAAATCCCGCCTACTGCACTGTGATTGGCTCATAGTATTCCGCTCATACACACTCTGATTGGCTACTACTTCAGCCTCACTGGTTCACGCGCAGTTTAACAATCACCCGCTGACATTAGCCAATCACAACGCAGGAGGCGGAATACGGGTGGGGAAAAAAAACCACAACACAATTATGGTTAGCAAGCAAGCTACTTGTGTAGCGTAATATGTTTGGCTACGGTTAAACCACTTATTAGCGTATCCGCCCAATTTTACGCGAATGATATCGATTAAAGAGACACTTTAAGGTATTATTCCGGCTGTATCATGATGTTTGAGTCATCCTCACCTGTTTAACAGTCGAGCTAAACTGAAACTCTCCAGCCTCCTTCAAATCCAGCCAAATCATCGGCATTCGCGGCACCGCCTCCATTTTCAGCCAGCTAAATTCACTCAGCCGGCGAACCCGAAGTGCAAAAAACGATTTAAACGCGGTCTGGCTCTACTATAACGCGTAATCTGCTTGTATTAATCTGTGTTTTCTAAGCTAAACGACTGTGTCATGTCCCAGGAAACTGCTGATGTTTCGGACATGACGTAAAGGTGTAGGACTTATGGGTAATGTAGTTGTTACCATGGAAATAGTACTACAGGAGTGCCCGCCATATCGGAATGGGATAAACCCGAAGCCGGCTATAAGTCTGTTCATGGTTATGGGCAGATGCTGAAATTAATGTATTTTTAAATCATCAAAAATAATATTTTTCAAATAATAATAAAGTGTTCAAGAAAGTATAAATTGCATAATAACATCTCTACACTATTACAATGAATAAAAAATTCCAGGATTGATGAATATGTACATGGCTATGCTAATTTAAAACGTAGTTAGCCGCCTAGCTACCTGATATTTAACTAGCTCATATTAGTCACAGGTTTACTCTGTCAAATATAAAATTACCAAAACAAACTATTTTGTTTAAGTGATTTTGTTTAATCACTTGCATTAGTTTAGTTTGCGAGTTGGCTTATAACCCTGTTTCTAGAGCTATGTGTCTGTGTAAAAGTACTGAGAATATCTGTTTTATATTTGAAAAATTGCATCATAACAAATTCAACTCAATCAGTGAACTATATAATTATCTAGCCAATATGAGTTAATCATTTAAACATATTTTTTTTTTTTTAGTTCTGGGGTACTTTAATTAACATTGTTAGCTGATGTTTGTTAGCTTGCTAAGATACTGTCATTGGCTGAAATTTAACTTTACTATATTTTTTGATAGGTAACATACTGTAGAAATTGTTGATTTGTCTGTAGGTATAATGTTTAACAAAGAGAAAAAAGAATGTTTGACAAACCTAATGTTAATCATGATATAATATGCCTTAGACAATCGCTTCCCTTTCTGCTAGCTTTTCAAAAATTAAACAGTGAATGTGTCCAGTTACAGTGAAGAAAGGAATTAAAGTTTCATTTTAGAGTATTGACCTGGTTAATAATCATTCAGTAAGTTAAAATGTTTAAAAAATACCTTAATTTTATTATATCCCCTTTTTGGTTTATAGGTAAATAATAAAACACTGTGTGTGTGTGTGTGTGTGTTGTACTGTTACAGTAAAATACTGAATGGCAGGGTGGTGTGATGAAGCAGAGTTATTGTTATCACCCTGAAGCTGATTATTTTCCTATAACAGCACAAAAATTACAAAAAAAAAAAAAAAAAAAAAAAAAGGTTTATATGGAGCGTCCGTTGTAAAACTGCCTGTGAACGAGCTGTTACTATATTAATGATAGCGTATTAGAACGAGTGCATTAACATAAAGCTGTGATTTGCAGCTGCACTATTGTCAGAGCTGCTGTTCTAGAAAATTAACCAACACCTTCTGACCAATCAGAATCCAGAATTCAGCATCTCTGTGCTTTACACTAATATACACCCTCCCCCTTCACAGTTTATTAACATGTTGGTACACTTTCATAAACTTCTTCTTTTTGCGTATTTTCCCAGGAACACATTTTACTTCTCACTTATTATTACCACTTCAGTGAGCTAAGCGTACACGCAGACACAAAGCTGATCGCAGCTACATTTGTTAACAGCAGGGATGAAGATGCTTCACCTGGTTTTGATTCTACTCACGCTGTCTGGTATGAAACCTCATCTCACACTCAGTTTCTTATACATAATTATTGCTCAGTGTTGTGTGTTTTTCACTGTTTGCTGATTCATGGTGCAGTGTGTATTGGATCATACACAGGCGCAAACATAGTTACATATTAATTTATGTCTGATCAAAGACTCCTAATGAAGGTTTAGATTTACATAAAGATGTTATTTTATTCTTTACAATTTAAACATATTACTAATACATTTTTAAATCGCTAATAATGCTTTGACTTGCAAGTCAAAGACACGCTGGTGAATAAGAAATGGAATTAGTGATCTGTTGTCATCTTATATCTGTCTTTTTACGAGGAGGTTTACGTTATATTTTGTATTTGTTGTGCTGTTTTTTCCCCCATGGTTTGGAAGACCACGTTCCCTTTTTAGGCGATCTAAATCGTGCACTAATTAAAATATGACATGTATTACAGGTGTGTGTGTGTGTGTGTGTGTGTTGGAACATTTGAAGAACTGTCTAATGTCTAATGCTTCCTCACAATCTTTGTTCTTAAAAGACTGATTTTTTTCAACCTTACCTTTTTTTTAAAAAAAAAAATTTAATCTGATTTCTCTACATGCTTATTTTGCAGGTGTGCAATCCTCTAATTATGTTAAATTATGTGTAATTAAAAAAGTATTAATATGAATAATTATGATAAATATGAATAAATTAGCTCCTTTTAAACAGCTGTACAGTATCGTCATA
>CM075024.1:985786-1006621 GCA_037576675.1 Pangasius sanitwongsei | reverse complement strand
GACTGGGGTGTGAAATATCCCGATAAGCCGATCTGTGCTGTGAGAGGATTCAGCGTCTCCATTCCCTGTAGTTATTCTTATCCAACATCAAATCCCAAGATTCAGGTGAAGGAAATGCTTTGGTGCTCAATGAACTCAAACATAGGAAGGTGTACAGACCCACCGTATGTTTATAACAGCTCATCAAACACCAAGTCAGACTTTGAGTACGCTGGAGACGACAAATCAAACTGCACTTCGTTAATCCACAATCTACAGTCCAATTATTCTGGAGAGTACAGATTCAGATTTATAACTAATGTGGAAGGTGGCAAATGGACCGGTGAACCTGGAGTGATTCTACAAGTTGCAGGTAAATGCTAAAAAAAAAAGCTAAAATAAAATATTCTTTATGTATTATGTATTATGCATAATGAACTTTCCATGTATTCAGCTTTTAATAATGTAATTTACATATTATTAAATTATAATTTAATAATAACTTAATAATTTAGTAAGTAAGGAGCAGAACATGGAGGGACATGCTGTTATAGGAAAATAATCAGTGACCTGATGGTGAGATACAGCCTGAATTGAAGTGATTATTTTCCTATAACAGCACATACTGAAGTGTTTTATTCCTCTTATATCACAGCAAGTTGGCAAAAAATTGCAGTCTTTTATTTATTTAGGAATGACACATTTTTTTTTATTGTAGTTATGTTTAATGTAGTAGAACATCTGCAAAAGAAATTATCCCCTGCTCTCACTTATGTTATAGCAGCTATAAACAGTCGTTCCCTCACCAGCCTCTCTTTCTTCTCTCTTTTGAAATGAATGCCTACAAAAAACACAGTTTTTCTGCCTATGAACGAGCTGTTACTATAGAAATTATAGCGTATTAGAACGAGCGCATTAATAGAAACCTGTGATTTGCAGCTGTGCTGCTGTCAGAGCTGCTGTTATAGAAAATTGATCAACACCTTCTGACCAATCACAATCCAGAATTCAACAGCGCTGTGGTATAAGACACTATATAGAAAATATATATTAATTTAAAAAAAATCTGGAATCTTATTGAAGAAATATAATAATAAAAAAAACCAAATTATATAAAAACATGTTCTTGCTGGTGGATTTAGATTTTAGGATTCGACTGTATTATAATTATTAACCCCCTCTCAGTCCTGATTCACTGACGTGGAGTCTTTCCTGCTCTCTGAAAAAGATATAAAGGTGTCACTAATCAGGCTCAGTGGAAACGGAACCCTTAAACAAGGAGACTCGTTAAATCTGACGTGTGATGTGAACTGCACACACAGTTCCTCACAGTTTGTGTGGTCTAAGAACAACGAGCAGTTAAACACATCAGGACCCGTTCTTCACTTTCCTGCTCTAACCGTGAGGGATTCTGGGAGTTACACCTGCACTTGGAAAACCAACGAGGCGTCAGGATCTAAAACGATCAGCCTTCAGGTCGAGGGTGGGTCCATCTGCTCACAATATTCCTGCCTCTGTGTGTGTGTGTGTGTGTGTGTTGGAATATTTGAAGAAATGTCTAAAATTATTGACAGGATCTGTATGTGCTTCCTCTCTAATGTAGATCTTGAAAGAGAGAGATATATGTATATATTTTTTTAATTTTACCTTATTAAATCTAGACAGCATTATGTACACACTTATTTTGCAGATGTTCCCACTCAGAGCAGTGGTTGGGGTGTGAAATATCCTGATCCGGTTTGTGCTGTGAGAGGATTCAATGTCACCATTCCCTGTTATTATTATTATCCACAAAATTATCAGGTGGTAGAAAAGCTTTGGTGCTCAATGAACTCAAACACAGATGTGTGTAAAAATCCACCGTATATTTATAACAGCTCATCAAACACCAAGTCAGACTTTGAGTACGCTGGAGACGACAAATCAGACTGCACTTTGTTAATCCACAATCTACAGTTTAATTATTCTGGAACATACAAATTCAGATTTATAACTAATGTGACCGATGGCAAATGGACCGGTGAACCTGGAGTGATTCTACAAGTTGCAGGTAAATGCTATGGTTTGAAAAAAGCTAAAATAAAATATTCTTTATGTGCATAATGAACTTTTCATGAGATTCCACTATGAAGGAATGTTTTTATTCTACCAGATATCAAAAATATCTTCAGCTGCCAATAAATTACTGACAGAATGTGATGGGGCATGCAGTTATTGGAAAATAATCAATGACCTGGTGGTGTGATGCAGCCTGACGTGATGTTGATTATTTTCTCATAACAGAACAAGTGCATTAATAGAAACCTGTGTTTTGCAGCTGTGCTACTGTCAGAGCTGCTGTTATAGAAAATTAATCAACACCTTCTGACCAATCACAATCCAGAATTCAACAGCACTGTGGTGTAGACATTACATAGAAAACATATATTAATAAAAATGATAGAATCTTTTTGAAGAAATATAATTCTTTTTTTTTTTAAACTAACAAAGTACATTATATAAGAACGTGTTGTTGACTCAGACTTTAGGATTCGACTGTATTATAATTATTAACCCCCTCTCAGTCCTGATTCACTGACGTGGAGTCTTTCCTGCTCTCTGAAAAAGATATAAAGGTGTCACTAATCAGGCTCAGTGGAAACGGAACCCTTAAACAAGGAGACTCGTTAAATCTGACGTGTGATGTGAACTGCACACACAGTTCCTCACAGTTTGTGTGGTCTAAGAACAACGAGCGCTTACCTGCATCAGGACCCGTTCTTCACTTTCCTGCTCTAACCGTGAGGGATTCTGGGAGTTACACTTGCATTTGGGAAACCAATGTGACGTCAGGATCTAAAACGATCAGCCTTCAGGTCGAGGGTGGGTCCATCTGCTCACAATATTCCTGAAGTTTAAATATCAGACTGTCTCTAATGATTGCTGAAGGAAAGGAAGAAGTCGATCATGATGTGCCCCTACACTCCTGTAGGAAGTGACTTGTGTTCAGTTGATTTTTTTCTTGTTGTTTTCTTTTCAACAGGTGAAAATCCTGATCATTGGACAGTCTTGATCATTGCTGTGGTGACAGCTGGAGTGATTTTCATCATCTTAGTCCTCTTAGGAGCTGTGATTTACAAGAGGAGGTAAAATTCTGCATGTTTCCATACAAATAAGATGACACTCAGGGGCCCCAGAGGTTCAGAAATGCACCACTATTTACAGCGTAATATACAGTGTACCTTCATGGAAGTATGCAGTCATCCTGAGGAGACTGGCACAGCGTCTAACAGACGCTAACCAAGACAAAGGCCTTGTATTTTGTCTACAGTCACATTTTTCTGAACTGCTGCTCATGCTACATCACAGAGCAGAGCAACACAAGTGCTGTCTACCCTCTTCCGCATACATGAGCTCATAGATGCCCATGATTGCTTATTGTCGCAGTGATTGATAGGGAAGAGAGAATAATGCCAGTAATGCCCAGAAAGCATCATCAGTTTTGCTCTCTAGAACTCACGGCTATGGATAGATGGCTGTGGCATTGTTGGGATTCAAACTCGTGATCAGTTCAATCGTGCCACTCAGGAGCCCAGATCTACTTGCTTTTTGTCCTTATCTATCAGAGCAGATCTTCTGGCAGACCTAGTATCAGTTGTCAGTCACAGTGTAATGTGCGATCGGTTTGAACACCTGTGAAGAACAGCTCTTCTCTTGCAGACGGGTTAGATTGGACAGTTTTTTTGTGCTTTGGTTTTGGAGGCATATATTGTCCTCTACTGAGTTAAAGTATATCAAAAAAGAAGCAAATATAAGATGCTGAACATTATGAAAGTGAGTACACAGTCCTGTTTTACTCTACTATGGACTGGAAAGAGATGCTGGGAGGGTCCGTCATTTTAGACAGCAGTGGTGTAAACGTCAGGCTTCCACATGATATGATTTTTGATTACAATGATTACAAGCTAACGATTCAGTATTTGACAGTTAGTAGCCTCTAAACGTCGTGTGACAAGATGGATATGTTCAGAATCAGGGGTAGGCCTGAAGTTTATTTGTGAATGATGATGTTGAGAAGGACTATTTTAAAAGTGTCAGAGTTGTGGACAAATCACCTCACTTTAACAATATGAATTTTTAATTTTCAGTGAAGGCCAGGAACAGTGGCTGACTCTGTTCTTGAGCTGAGGATCTCATGGGATCAGTGTTTGTCAATTATGCTGAGGATGGAGATTCCCAGTTAGTTGCTGAAACTGTTGCAGTCACCTTTGTAGAGCAGTTTTCTTAGTCATGGTCCTGGAATACTCCTGCTTTAAATATTTTAGTGTTTTAGCTAAGCTGGTAGTTTCTATTCTTCCCCTCTGAAGTTTACCTCTTGTACTGATTTCACCGTCCGCTTGCTGGTCTGAAACTTAGCTTAAGGTGTTGTTTTCCTACTTCTGCTAGGAGGAAGGACGACGTTCCAGAAGACAACAGCAGAAAAGTTGGAGAGGAAACACAGGTATGAAATAGTTAATAGATGACACATAGTCCTGCAGAGTAGAGACTGTGTTC
This sequence comes from Pangasius sanitwongsei, assembly GCA_037576675.1. Lineage (NCBI taxonomy): Eukaryota > Metazoa > Chordata > Actinopteri > Siluriformes > Pangasiidae > Pangasius > Pangasius sanitwongsei. The sequence goes on along the minus strand of CM075024.1, from coordinate 1,002,109 downwards.
TTAAGTTATCCTAACCAAACCTCGCCATACTTATAACTCTGAAAGAACCTCCAATGTAAGAGGGGTTGAAAATTACCATTTGCCATTTTTTTCTAAAGCCAAAGCCAAAGCTCTACTGCCACACAATCTCTGACAGTTACGTGAATAAGAACGAGAACTCACTAGTTGTCACAGCCAATTCGTTTATTCAGAGTAACAACAGCTCAAAGAACCTCAGAAGAAAAAAAAAAACAGCCATTAGTTAGTCAATTAATAAATTAAAAAAGGCACCTTAACATTAATATTTTCTTCAGAGTCCTCTGCCTAGGCTTCATTATTTCAGAATGGACCACCCCATTAGCATTCCCCATGCTTTAGCATTCCTGATTCAATGTGAACATTAAACAATGAGTTGAATGAGGTAGATGTGAGCACAGGAACAATGACCTCAATATTTTTTTATGGTTTTGCTCTGTGTTTTGTGTATTTTTCAAGACTAAAAGTCTGGGGTCACTTCCAAGAATCGACTTTATTATTCAAATCAAATACAAAACTTTTATTATTATTATTATTCTTATTATTATTATTCAAAAATCCATTATTAAAACTGAAACTGAAATGTATTTTTAACTGTGTGAGAAATACTTGTTTGATTCCTGTCCACAGACTTATTTGTCATATATTTTATTCAAATGGTAATCTGATTCACCGCAGGTAAAGCAGGTTCCTCAGCCCAATGGAGAAGTGTCACTGGAGGAGGAAGTGACTTATGCATCAGTTTGTGTCAAAGACACCAATCCGAACAATGGGTAAGAACTAATGCTGTGTACATAGTGGCAAATTCAGGTTAACTGTTTGCTAGTTCCTTTATCCAAAAAGCAGAGACATTTTACTGACAAGAATATAAAATACACTGATGATTTAGGGACTTAGCAGACCCTGCTTATTTAACCTATAGACTCATTCTTTGTCAATTTGTAATGATAATAATATTAGATGCAATTACTGTATAATAAATAGAGTGTTTGGAGGGAACTCAACTTATACTAGCTAACTACGACTTAGCTAACAGCTAGAGAACCCAGTCTTGCCGTTCTCTGTGCCGCCTCAAATGTCCAATGAATTTCGAGGTTATTGCATCTCTGAGTCCCGTCTCCATCTCCATTGTTGACTTTTTCCCCAGTTGTTTTGCATATTCCAATTTTTCTTTTTTCATTTGAAAAAGGTTAGTCATTAGGAGAATGTTTTCAAGCCTGCTTTGTCTATTTTTATTTAAACAGTTCACGTGTGTTCACATTCACAAGTTAAAGTGCTGTTCAATGTGATCTACAACAGTTGTAAAAGGATTTCATGTGTGCATACTACATGGCTCATAACTGGGTTTGTGTGTGATTGCAGGCGTGTCCACACTGAGCAGCAGAATGAGGACATATCCATTATCTACAGTACTGTGACAATAAAGTGATTACGTCTTTGGTGTCATATCTTGAGGAATCTACTTTACTCGGGCAGCTTAAAAAAAAAAAAAAGATTGCAAATATGCAACAATGGTTGGCGACTAGTGGCTCGATTCAGAGTGCACACTGACGACACCTGCTGGTGAAGAGGATGTGTGTGTGTGTGTGTGTGTGTGTGTGATTTAATTCTGGTTCCTCTCAATGTTTCTTCCTCATGCCCTCTCAGAGTTTTTCCTTCCTTGTCACCTCTGGATTGTCAGATTAGGGACCTAATTCTACATCCAGATTTCTGTAAAGCTGCTTTGTTGTTAAAAGCATAAAAAAATTTGAACTGATTTTGATTTTTAAAATTGAATTAAAATATTATTTTTAACTTGTTTGTAATGCTGCAGATGATATGTTACTTAATAGCTCTGATACTATATCACATTTGCATTTTGTACTTTTTTTTCTCTTAAACCGTAGTAATAAAACAGAAAAATGAAAAATGAATAAATCACACTAACTAGACTGGAAACAAATTTAAACGCATTTTATTTTTTCCTCAAAAACAGATTAAAGGTTATTTTCTATATTCAAAACTGAAAAATCTCATTTTCTAGGTGAGCTGCAATAATGAAATTGTTCATGCCTATTCCTAATTATGATATAACAGATATAACAGAGAAATTTCCCAAAAAGTTTGGTTATATCACATCAACGCCAGAAGCAGTGTCCAACTCCAACTCCCAAAGGACACTGAGGCCTACAGTCATGACTGCCATGGACTCAATTCCTGACACGCATGTTCAAGCTCAACCAGGTATAATGATCAAGCTCAGTGTAGCGTCGTCTCCTGACATACCAAGCCTTACTGTTTGTGATCGCTATTCTGGTTTTGATCTTTGTCCCCTGATTTCTGATTTGTAAAAATAAATCCTTTTACCTGCAACTGTCTCTCCCGCCTGATAGGTTACTGTTAGATTGACGTTAGTTTTTTTTGATTAAAAAAATAAATAAAGAAAGAAATGATTTTCAACTAAACTTTTCTGGGTGTCTTCAATGAGAATCAAAATACTAGATTTCATGTTTTATTAAGTATGTACAGTTATGCATATTTAATCAGATGGCTTATTTGCTTAAAAAAAAATCCATTTTTGAAACATTTCCAATGCAAAAAATACTATTAATAATATTAGCAATCTACTGGCGATGACTGTATGCGATATCTATTGTTTAAAAACATTTGACCCTATCCACCAGTGGTGTCTTGCCTTAAAAAATATTATTTGGTAGAAAACAAAAACCAAAAGAAACGGAAACTTATATTAGGTAATTTGTGCACTTGAAGATTTTTTTTTTTTTCAAAGAACATGTATGGTGTAAGTGGGCCTGCAACAAGTGTGTAACCACAAGATGGGAACAGAGACAGAGAAAGAGGAAGCAACTGAATAAGTGAGAAAAGACAAAAAGATGCAGGATGAAGAAAAATAGTCAAGTGAACAACAGAGAGAGAGAGAGAGAGAGAGAGAGAGAGAGAATCCAAACACAGAGATGAAGTGATTCTTTAGCTAAATCAGCCATTCCGTGTTGCTAATTCCACTTCATTTCCTTCAGCAGTAATGAACTTCTCCATCTTAGAAAACTGATACCAAACCTGCAAACCTGCTGTAGCTTCTTTAACATTACAGAGGTTTTTTTTTTTTAAAAAAACAAAACATTATTGTAAAAATTAGCATAACTGTCTCAGATACCAAGTACTTACAGAAAGATTTAGCCCAATGTTCGCAAACAGAGCGCTGAGGGACCAGAGTTGTTTCTCCACTGAATTTATAATGATACTTTTAAAAAAAAATAAAAGTAAACAGTGAGTTGTCATGGAGTGTATGTGCCCACTTTAAAAATGGTGCATGATGCTTCCAGCCACATCCCCTGTTGTAATCACTTTTTTTTTTTTTTCTTCCGGGGACAGCTTTCAGTTCTCACTTACAGTTACCAAATCAGCGAGTTGAGTATGTACTCAGAAACAAGGCTACTGTGTGTAGTTCTTGCTGAAGAAGCGATGAAGATGCTGCACTTGTTTACCCTCATGCTGTCCGGTATGAAACACAATTTCACTCTGGGGTTTTAACTTTTTTGCTGATTAATGTTGCAGTCTGTATGTTCAGTTATTGGATACTTTATTTAATATTTTAAAATATTAAGTAACTAGTAATTTGTCAATCTGATCAAGAACTTGACTTAAGCTGCGTTAATGAAGATGTAACGAGAATTATTGTGGTGTTCTGTCATTTTAGGACTTTTAAACTTTTTAACATAAAATATCATCAGTGTATCTGTATGGTTCCTTGTGGCACTGCACTAAGATTTTCTTAATAGTTTGAGAGATATTGCAAAGATTTTATGACCAGTGGCATGGCAAGGAATTAATTTCAGAAAGGGGAGTTGAGGAAATGTGCTAAATAAAATCATTTAAGACACAATCAACCAAATTTTGCCATTTTAATAATATTAATAGGTGTAGGAAATAAAATATGATGACAGTTCCACAGAAAATAATTAAAATAACATAACACACCCTGCACTCCTCCTGCAATTCATCAGCTGTGACCTCGGTGTACCTGAGCACAGAGTGTAGCTAGCTGGCAAGCAGAAAAACAGAAAAAACAGAAACATAATAAAAATGCACGGTCCTGATTGGTTAATCCTGTTTCTCACCGTAGCAGCTCGGACCCAATAAAATGTGATTATATAAACTAAGGCACTTGTTCCTTTGATGTCTGGGGTGGGAGGACATGCAGGAATTGTAATGATAACCTCAATATAGAGTAATTACTACGCAAAGTGAACATTTATATAGACAGTTGCACTGTATTGTACTGTACTGTATGTTGTGTTAACCAACCACGAATAAGCACTTGGAACTGACATAAAATATTTTAGCGGCGCTCAAGCCTGAAATCCATCACCCCTCAGATACTTCTGAATTTTTCAATGATTGCAGAATCATGCATTATGTTAAACAAATAATGTAAAAAGTAATAGGACATTGTGTAATGTACAATTCTATAACATAACAGATATGTGTTCTATGGGTTTTACGGTTTGAAAGACTACAACTGTGTATGCATCACATTCACAGAGTTACATACGTAACATACGTAATGATAGGTTGTAATGAGAGGTTTGCATTAATGCGCTTGCTCTAACACTCATTCACAGGGATTTGGAATCTAAGCCTAATAATAAACACAGCTAGTAGATTTTACTGAACCAAGACAGGAAAAAAGGACCTTTTTTGCTCCCTGACTCTTTAATTAAAATCTTAAAAGCCTGTTTTCCAGTGAGCATTACTCTCTTGTCTCATTAAATCAGTGACTACATGAACAAATAAACACACACTAACTGATGCACAGGCTTTAATGTGTGTCTATTAGTTTTGTGTCAGAATCTTCAAAGGAGATTTTCACGCAGGCGGCATTTTTCACTGACAAGAGTTTGAGTTTAATGAGATATTTGATGAAAAAATAAAATAAAACTTTACTTGATTTTTCATCACAGGTTTTGCTGGTGTTCTCACTCAGAGCAGTGACTGGGGTGTGAAATATCCCGATAAGCCGATCTGTGCTGTGAGAGGATTCAGTGTCTCCATTCCCTGTAGTTATTCTTATCCAACATCAAATCCCAAGATTCAGGTGAAGGAAATGCTTTGGTGCTCAATGAACTCAAACATAGGAAGGTGTACAGACCCACCGTATGTTTATAACAGCTCATCAAACACCAAGTCAGACTTTGAGTACGCTGGAGACGACAAATCAAACTGCACTTCGTTAATCCACAATCTACAGTTTAATTATTCTGGAGAGTACAGATTCAGATTTATAACTAATGTGACTGGTGGCCTTTGGACAGGTGATCCTGGAGTGATTCTACAAGTTGCAGGTAAATTTTAATGATTAAAAAAATCCAAATTATTGTTTCATTTGAATACCTGACTTTCTTTACTGGATTATTCTGCAAATCTTGCAAAGGTATTTTTCTTTTTTTAGTCAGGTCCAGATTTTTATTTTATTAAATTTTATTATTTATTTATATATTTATTTATTTATTTATTTATTTATTTAACCTGAATACCCTGCTAGCCAGTTATGATCTCTCAGTAAAAGCTTTAAATCAATAGGTTCATAATTTTGGACTTAGTGAAGGATGATGGACTCTTGTTTGATACTTCCGGACTCGACTGTATTATAATTATTAACCCCCTCTCAGTCCTGATTCACTGACGTGGAGTCTTTCCTGCTCTCTGAAAAAGATATAAAGGTGTCACTAATCAGGCTCAGTGGAAACGGAACCCTTAAACAAGGAGACTCGTTAAATCTGACGTGTGATGTGAACTGCACACACAGTTCCTCACAGTTTGTGTGGTCTAAGAACAACGAGCAGTTAAACACAGGACCCGTTCTTCACTTTCCTGCTCTAACCGTGAGGGATTCTGGGAGTTACACCTGCACTTGGAAAACCAATGAGGCCTCAGGATCTAAAACGATCAGCCTTCAGGTCGAGGGTGGGTCCATCTGCTCACAACATTCCTGAAGTTTAAATATCAGACTGTCTCTAATGATTACTGAAGTAAAATTAAAATGATGTGCCCTCACACTCCTGTAGCAAGTGACATGTTTAGTAAAATACTGTTGACTTCTTTTCAACAGGTGATTTTCCTCAATGGCAAATCTGGATCATTGTTTTGGTGATTGCTGTCATGATTTTGGTGATTGTGGCAGCTGTAATTTACCACAGGAGGTAAGACTCAGCATATTGACTAAATTTGTAGAAAATTATTGGTGATATACTTCAATATTTAATATGAATAGGATTGTTATGATGGACAAATCAAATTATTGTTAAGCCCAACTGTACATTCCATGTAAGAAAAGTCTGCCACAGTGGGCAGGACACTGGTATGTATAAATCAGAATTATAAAGTTAATTCACTTAAAATATTTTACTCTAAAAGCTGTATCTGTACGCTGTGTGTTTTTCTGTTTCCATTAGGAAGAGAGTAAAAGCTCAAGAAGAAAACAATGAGAAAAGTGCAGAGAAAGCACAGGTATGACCTTTAAAAAGAAATCACAAACTCAGCACTGGACAGTTTAGGGTTTTCCGTGTTCTAGCACAGCGATAACGTGAGTGTGAACACAGGAACACTTTAGAAGTGATGGTGATAATTGTACTTCTTATTTTACCAGGTTGGAGAAAACACATATGATAAACAGAAAAAACCACAGCAAAACCACGTTCCTCAACTGGATGATGAAATGTTGCACAAGGAGGAAGTGACTTATGCGACTGTGTGTGTCAAAGACAAGAAACTAAAGCAAGGGTAAGAGCCAATACACATACTAATCGCCAGAAACATGCGATTCAGTATAAGCTGTTGTGGAAAACTGTGATAGATTGGATTCAGATTAATGGAGAATTACTAAAGTCTAATCTGTATTATGTCTGTTCATTCTCTAAGTTCACAAGTCACAATGCTATTAAATATGCTATTTAACATTTAATGACAAATAATGTGTGTGTTTTGTGGCTTGGGTTTCAGGCAAGTCCACACTGAGCAACAGAAGGAGGATGACAGTGTTATCTACAGCACTGTCAAAAACACCTGATCACATTTTTACATCTCGTTCAACCAGTCATCATCAGGCCTGTAAATATTTCCCATGTGGGAAGTTAAAATAAAATGCATATCACTGATTCCATTTTAGTGCTTACTGATATCATATAAAGTGTCCAGGTGTTTGCTTTAAATGCACGCTTGGACAGAATTCCAAAATTCATTTGTTTTAATAGTCACTCCAGGTATTTTCTCTTTGTTAATTATGTTGTTTTGGGAAACAGACTTCTTTCATTCATTGATCTTCAGTAAGCACATACTCATTCATACCTAAGAGCAATTTAGTGTAGCCAGTCTGTTTTTCAGAATGTGGGAGGAAACTGGAGAACCCAGAGGAAACCCATGCCTACACAGGGAGATTATGCTGCCTTTTTTTTTTTTTTTTAAATCTAAAGATTTATAAATTCTGATGCTCTGTGACCATTAATGCAGGTGCTTTTCTAAAACACAAAAATCCAGTTTATCTTTAATTTAAAAAGTTTCTTTTTTTTTTTTTTTTAAACCGAAGTACAGGTATAAACTTTTGTTTTGTTTATTGTTGTATAGAGTAAATAATAAATGTTATTAGTTCTGTTTTTTTTAAAGGATTGTAGGATTCTGCAATCCAAACCTTCTTAGACAATAGCTATATCATGGAACATATCGCCTTATCAACAGTAAATCAGTAGAAGCTAATCTGTATGCTAGTAATCCAGGATCTTCTAGGATATAATGTGTGTACATGTATGTAGAGCTGAAGAACTTTCAGTAAAGCAGATTTGTAAGCTGATCTGGCAATAATGTGTTAAGACAGACAAATACATTGAGTCACTGCTGTGAAACTCAGCAAAAGGGGGTCAAAAAGGCTCTGAAATTTATCCAGAAACAGGAACTTTTAAACGGAAGTCTTTCAAAGAGCCGAGGAGAGTGTCTCTGAAATTAAATTGTTACATAAAAAAATAGTTACTTAAATTTATATTTATTAAAAAAAAAAAATAGAAACCCTCACAGAATTTGTAATGGTTTACTGTCAATTTGTTGCCTTCTACTGGTGCCATGTTTTGTCTAGTGGATACCATTAAGGACCAATAATGGTAACGGTAATGGTTTTAATGGTTAGCTAATGGTTTGTAATGGTATTTGTACTGGAAACCATTAGAATTTCTGTGATGGTTTCTATTGTTTTTTTTTTCCAGTAGGGACAACATTGATGTAATTCTTGGACTCTAGACTTTGGTGTGTAGAACTGCTTTCTCCTCAGATTTCTCCACTTTATTCACACAGCAGCAGCTAGCATTAGTAATGATACTGATTTGGTCCATTGCTAAGTTGTATACGTCTTGACTTTCATGTAAATAAAATGTATATTATTTCTTTGACCTGTTGGATTTTTGTTTTAGTAAACAAAAGGCTAAGAGCTTCGAACAGTCTCTGATATGCGTCCATGTATGTTTTAGCCTTTTGTTTTCATTTTGCATTACTGTCCTTTTATTCAGAGCCACAATGGAGCTACTTCATTAACTTCTTTCTAACAATTTCAATTAGCTTGGCATTTGGAAACACAGCCACAGCTATACAATATATTTATTAAATAAAATGACAGTTTTTATTAATATATATTTATATATATATTTTTCAAATTCTGCATGACCGATTTTCCCTTAAGAAAAAAGTTACAAACGCCCCGCCCACACGTTACCATAACAACAAAGCTAAACCCGGAAGTTGAATCGTCGACGCAGCCAAAGCTTAATCTGTAAATCTGAAAAATCAACCGACATTTTAAAACCGCCATTCAAAAATCAAAATAAACATTATGACTATTGGTTTCGAAAAAAAAAAACAAGTTCTGACTCTTTAAACATTTTTAACCATCGAAAACTAATTATCTTCTCAAAGCTCTTCTTTTACAGCGCGCACAAGTGACACCTGCTGGTGCACATGATGTAGTGCAGTCCAACTTAAAAAAACCAAAACAAAAAACATCATCTTGCCAGCATTTAACGCCCCCAACTTCCACATTAAATCTTGGTTATTATAATGTTATGATAATAATAAAAAACTCCAGATGCATGATGCATCACATCTAAAATCCAGTATCAGTGTATCTACATTGATAGCAATGCATCCTTACGACCAGCAGGTGTCACCCGTGTGCACTGTGAATAAATTATACTACATTACTAGATATTCTAGATACTAGATATTCACTATTACATCATTAAACCCCACACAGCTCTAAATAAAGTCCAGTCTGAGTACACAACCCATTCAGTGTCTTTAAGGACCAGACGTTAATATGCTGATGTTCTGTGAACAGCAGAGACATTTCAAATGTCAAGATAAAACGTGTTTAATAATTTGTATCTCAATTAATGCGTATAATTCTCTCTCTCTCTCTCTCTCTCTCTCACACACACACACACACACACTGTACACAGTACAGACTCTGAATTACTCTGTAAAAAAAAGAAGAAATGAAGAAATGAATTTGAAGAAATGCTTCAAATTACAGATATGATCCATACATCACAGCCGACACACATAAACGGTACATATATAATGATACACATACACCGTTCAGCCATAACGTTAAATCCACCTTTCTAATATTGTGTAGGTCCCACTAAAACCTTTCTGATCCGTCGAGGCATGGACTCCACGAGACCTCTGAAGGTGTGCTGTGGTTTCTGGTACCAAGACATTAGCAGCAGATCCTTTAAGTCCTGTGAGTTGTGAGGTGGGGCCTCCATGGATCGGACTTGTTTGTCCAGCACATCCCACAGATGCTGGATGGGATTGAGATCTGGGGAATTTGGAGGCCAAGTCAACACCTTGAACTCTTTATCATGTTCCCCAAACCATTCCTGAACAATTTTTGCAGTGTGGCAGGGTGCTTTATCCTGCTTAATGAGGCCACTGCCATTAGGGAATATCGTTGCCATGAAGGGGTGTAACTTGGTCTGCAACAATGTTTAGGTAGTTGGTACGTGTCAAAGTAACATCCACATGAATGCCAGGACCCAAAGTTTCCCAGCAGAACATTGCCCAGAACATCACACTGCCTCCGCCAGCTTGCCTTCTTCCCACAGTGCATCCCTGGTAATCTCTTCCCCAGGTAAGCGACACACACGCACCCGGCCATCTACGTGATGTAAAAGAAAACGTGATTCATCAGACCAGGCCACCTTCTTCCATTGCTCCATGGTTCAGTTCTGATGCTCACGTGCCCTTTGTAGGAGCTTTTGGCGGTGGATAGGGTCAGCATGGGCACTCTGACCAGTCTGCATCTACGCAACCCCATATGCAGCAAGCTGCCATGCACTGTCTCAATTGTATCTCTGAAAGTCACAAAAAAATCTGACATGTTTATAATCACACGATTCATATGTAAAATGGTTTTTAGACACATTTTTAATGTCATTTTTTAAACAAACATTTCAAATGGTTCTTTTACTTTCGCATATTACTGACATGATGTCACAGATGTAACTGAGTTCATAATGACATGTTGAAATGCACCTTCACATCAGACCACATGTTACTCACATGTGAAAAAAGCAGAAAGCTTCACCAGAATGAAGGACTCATTACGCATTGATGTTGTACAAATCTGAGCAGAATTTTACTGGATCATGCTTTCGTGCTGCTTCTCCAAGTGGGGGTGTCCCGTCCTGTCCACCACTGGCTATATCATGTACCATGCTGCTGTGTTTTAGTGATTATTGATTAAGCCCACTCATCTTACCAGTCATTATCAAATTTTACCCGGCCTCATTAACTTATCTCGCTCACCTGGTTACGTTTTGACACTGGTTTTGCCTGGCAGACACATTACAGGTACTGTGTGTGTATACTTCTCCTTTTTGACATTTTTTAGGAACAACATTTAGTTCTCACTTCTCATTTATTTATCACTGAGCTATGCATATCAGCACACACGCACACATACACGCACAAAACTGCCTGTATTGATCACCAGCTGCAGAGGAGCAATAAAATGCTGCACTTGGTGTTTATCCTGCTCACCATGTCAGGTATGAAATAAACTGTTCAGTGTTCAGTTTTTAACTTTTTGCTGGAACTAGGACATGGACAGATTCTGGAAATTACAGCATTAATCTTTATTTGTAAGGAATAAAAGAATGTGTGTGGTGCTGTTACATTGGAGACTCCTTCCACAGAAGTTAAATAAATGTTTCCTTACAGAAACCTTCATATCAATGATTACACACGTTTTTTAAATCCATTTCTGTGGAGGATCCGCCGTACCATGTAACACCAAGTCCTGATATCTCCATATCACTGTTACGCTCATTAACTATTTGAGAGAGCTTCAGAGATGTTTTATAGGAATCTTTATGCGCTATTTTGAAAGACATAAACATTTTTTGACATAGAAGCAGCATTTTGTAGTGGAACAAAACAATAATCGACACTTTATTCTTCTGTTTTAGTCTTTAACTTTGCAATTTTCACAGATTTCTCTACACACTTATTTTGCAGGTGTTCCCACTCAGAGCAGTGGTTGGGGTGTGAAATATCCTGATAAACCAATCTGTGCTGTGAGAGGATTCAGTGTCTCCATTCCCTGTAGTTATTATTATCCACAAAATTATCAGGTGGTAGAAATGCTTTGGTGCTCAATGAACTCAAACACAGCTGTGTGTCAAAATCCACCGTATATTTATAACAGCTCATCAAACACCAAGTCAGACTTTCAGTACGTTGGAGACAACAAATCAGACTGCACTTTGTTAATCCACAATCTACAGTTTAATTATTCTGCAACATACAAATTCAGATTTATAATCAATAATGTAACCAGGTGGACCGGTGAACCTGGAGTGATTCTACAAGTTGCAGGTAAAATTTTCAAATTTTCATCAGCATAATTTCCTTTCCAAGCCTTAAGGAATAAATGTATAGTTCTGCAAAGGCAAGATTCTCTTTTTGAATCATTAATAATCAATAATCATTAATTAAATGCTAACACAGGATTAGCTTTTATTTAATTCAAGAATAATTGAAGTAATTGATTCAACAAAACATTAGAATGAGATTATTTAAACATTAAAACATTAAACATTAACATTAAAAACTGAGATTATTAAAAACATCTAGCTGTTTGAGAAAAAACAGTAGGAAACATATCTATGTATTTATGTATTCTGTTCACACACATTATTGCTATATTTCATTCAGGTGTATGCTCACACAGTGTTCATTTTTGAGTCTTTTAATGACTATCACATGATATTGACTCTCAGAATACTCCTCTGTATGTTATGCTTTATAATCTTTACTGCATTCACTTAGTAAAAACACAGTTTGGACAAATTGTTTGTGAAAAATGAATTTGATTATTTATAACTATCAGAATAAATGGCTATTTTTGGTGAACTCAGATTTTAATTCTCAACTGTACTGGCACTGTAGTATAATTATTAGCCCCCTCTCAGTCCTGATTCACTGACGTGGAGTCTTTCCTGCTCTCTGAAAAAGATATAAAGGTGTCACTAATCAGGCTCAGTGGAAACGGAACCCTTAAACAAGGAGACTCGTTAAATCTGACGTGTGATGTGAACTGCACACACAGTTCCTCACAGTTTGTGTGGTCTAAGAACAACGAGCAGTTAAACACAGGACCCGTTCTTCACTTTCCTGCTCTAACCGTGAGGGATTCTGGGAGTTACACCTGCACTTGGAAAACCAATGTGACATCAGGATCTGAAACGATCAGCCTTCAGGTCGAGGGTGGGTCCATCTGCTCACAACATTCCTGAAGTTTAAATATCAGACTGTCTCTAATGATTACTGAAGGAAATAAAGTGACTTGTGTTCAGTTCAATATTCATAGGTTAATTTAATATTGTTGTTTTCGTTTCAACAGGAGAAAATCAGTGGAAAATCTGGATCATTATTTTGGTGATAGTCGGAGTGATTTCGATTTTAGTGACTGGAGCTGTGATTTACAGGAGGTAAAACTCTTAAAACTGCTTATTTTTTATACAATACAATCTATACAGTCTAAAACACTCGCAGTCTGCTGGTGAAAACAACATCTTGCTCACAGAACATCTTACTCACAAGGTGTAATGCCAAAGAGTTAAAAACAGCAATTAACATGTATTCCGTGGTTAATAAACAGGTTTCTGGGTGATCGTAGGTCTGCGCACACTGAGCAGCAGAAGGAGGATGATTCTACTATCTACGCTAATGTACAGCAGCAGAAGAATGGTTGTGCTATCTATGCTAATGTACATCTATAGCTATCTATGCAATCACAACGAGCTGATCACAGTTTCACACCTCATTAACTTCATCCCCTGTGAGCTGAAAAAAATCGAACAATATATAGCATACACAATTGCTGTGTATTGCATTTGAATTAAATTTTATAATGTCATAAATAAAGGATGGTTAAGATGTTTAAGTGCTGATGATACTTATTTACAATGTAAGGAATAAAGTATTTGGAGGCATGCTTTTATAGGAAAATAATCAGTGCCAGGCTGGTGTGATGTTCCCAACGCAAAGCACAAATTAAATTAAATTTAATCAAATATGGTGCTTCTCGGTTGCTGTTTTAACACATTAAGCCATGTTAATCTGTTTCGTTATCTTTCATCTTTTTTCTTTATTAGGAAAAGCATTTATATTTAATACATTTAAAGCAATTTACCTCTTCTACCAGTAGACAAATTTATAAATCTAATAAATAACATGGAAAGAGAATAACATGATGCCACAGCTATTCCAAATACAACCAGCAAACCAAAAACCCAAACCCCTCCCACTCCACTTAGTATAGATAGAAAAGGAGGATGAAAAAAGGCAAAAGAAAAATAATTAATTAAAACAAAACAAAAAGGGTGTATGTGTGTGTGTATATGTGTGTATGGGGGCGGGGGGGGGGGGGGGTATGATAGTGACTTTAAGCCACTGAGATACAGCTGATGGTCTGGAGGTTTTCCAAAGGAGCAACAGACAGCGCTGGCTATTAAAGATGTAAAGGCCAGAGTGTCAAATTGCTTTGTGCTGTACCGAGATAAATTCAACGGCACCCCAAAAATTGGTATAGCAGGGCAGACATCAATTTTAATTTTAAGAATTGCAGACATAAAGTAGTCACACCAGAATCTATGTAGCATTGGACAGAGGAAAAACATGTGGCTTAAATTACGAGGAGAGTAGAGACATCTGCCACAAGCTGTTTATAAGGGTTTCTATAGAAAACAGTTTACTAAATGACAATTCACACTTTTATCCATTTATAGTTATAAATATAGTTATAAACTTTGATTGTAATGCCTATAACAATGTTGATGATGTATTGAACAATAAAAACTAGACACAAGCAGCAATCTATGGGGTCCAAGAACTGGGAAATGCCTGGTGAACACTGACTGATGGTGACTATTATTATTATTATTTTTTAAATAACCCAGTCATCATTAAAAATCTACTGACAGAAAAACAAAATAATAATAAAATGAGAGCTTAAAAGTCATCACTATAACTGTCTATGTCCTGGTGTCTCAGAATCACTGTCATCAACTATTTGCGAGAGATTACAGAGATGTTTTATAAGAATCTTTATGCTCTATTTAAAAAAAAGATTTTGGATATACAAGCAGCATTTAGTGGAGCAAAACAATATTTAAAATAGGATTGAATTTTGTATGTGTTGTAGGAGCACTTGAAGATTACAAATGATATAACTGACACTTTATCAGTCTCTTCTGACTTTAGGTTTGGAATGATTTTTTCTACACACTTATGCAGAGATACTGGGGTGTGAAATATCCTGAGCCGGTTTGTGCTGTGAGAGGATTCAGTATCTTCATTCCCTCTAGTTGTTATTATCCACAGCCAAATTATCAGGTTGTGCAAATGCTTTGGTGAAAGGGGCAGCTGCCATGGCCCCGGACTGCCACCAGAGGGAGATAGAGAGCTGCCTCTCAGTAATTAGTGGTAACCTGCTCCACCTGTGACTGGCCTATTTAAGGGCTGCTTACAGGTTGCTCAAATGCTCAGTCTTGAGTTTACCCTGTGAGGGCAAGACTATTTTGAAAGCTAGAGCTGGACTCTAGTCCTTTCCTCTGTGCTGGGTTTGGCCTTGCCTTGTCAACCTAGTCATCCTTTCATGTCTTCAGGTTCCTTCTCTTAGGGGGGAAAAAAACCTCTTCTGTTTCCTTGTTAGCTCTCTGTAGTGAGCAGTCAGAGGTTTCTCCCCTGATGGTCCTAAGTTTGTGCCTTTAGTTTCTCCTTTGTTCCTATTCTTGCTAGCTCATCTGGGTTTCCTTGTTTTGGTTTGCTGTAGGGTGAAAGCTAGGCTTCATATGCCTTAAACCAGCTCCCCTTTTGATTTCAGTCCTTCTCATGGTACACTGGTAATGCAGCTTGCTTTCTAACCCAGAGTTCGTGGTTTTGAATCCGATCCTGGGTGATTAATGTGTGTGTGGTGTTTTTCTTTTCTCTCTCTCACCCCCCCCCTCAGTTTGTTACTTTTCTCCATAACCAGGACAGTGTGTGTTGGCCTGAGCTAATTTATTTTCTGTTTTGGAGGTTTCTGTTTATCCTCCTTATCTGCTCTGCACTTGGGTTCTATCTCTTTAGTATTAGCTGTGGCTCACTCAGTTTGCCCTGGTGTCCTGTATCCTGAGGCCTGGGTTTGAATCCACCGTATGGTGAATCACCACATAACTTTACTTGATGAACTCAAAAATGTACAATTGTACAGACCCACCGCATGTGTAATAGCTCATCAAACACCAAGTCGTACTTTCAGTATGTTGGGGACAAATCACACTGCACTTAATGCACTATGTACAGCTCAGTTACTCCAGAGAGTACAAATTCAGATTTATAACCAATGTGGAAGGTACCAGATATACAGGTGATCCTGGAGTGA
The DNA here is from genome assembly GCA_037576675.1 of Pangasius sanitwongsei. Taxonomy (NCBI): domain Eukaryota; kingdom Metazoa; phylum Chordata; class Actinopteri; order Siluriformes; family Pangasiidae; genus Pangasius; species Pangasius sanitwongsei. The sequence continues at coordinate 986,124 of CM075024.1, read as the reverse complement.
CTCGTAATGTTGCAGGTAATTTTTAATAAAGAAAATAAATGTTGATCATCATAATTTCCTTTCCCAACTTGGAGGAATAAATGTATAGTTCTGCAAAGGCAAAATTCTCTTCTTGAACCTACAGTTACCTCAAAACATCTGAGTTTAATTAGTTAAGTCATATCATCATTAAAGGTGGAGTTAGGTTAACAGTTAGGGGGGTTTGACATTTGAATGATTCCCACCCATGTTCATGAAGTTCTGCCCCAGGATCTCCAGTGTCCTAAAGTCTACAGGATGATTTCCAAACTGGTTTTCTCAGCCACTTAATGTACTTGTGCTGAGGCCATGGCTTAACT
>CM075024.1:924604-946059 GCA_037576675.1 Pangasius sanitwongsei | reverse complement strand
ATTATAAATCGCTCCATGATAGTTTATGAAACTGCTATAGAGAAACAAGGAGCTCATGTCTTTTTGCTTTCTGCTCTCAGGGGAAATTGACATGCAGAAGTCTGGAATGAAGTAACTGAGGTGTGAAAGTGTGATCAGTTCATGGTGAATGTATTGTACTGTACGGTGGTGTAGATGTCTGAATCGTCCTCCTTCAGCTGCTCAGTGTGGACGCACCTGCAATCACACACAAACTCATGTAAGAAACCCAAAATACACATTGATAAGAATGTGACTATTTTTAAGACTTTATAGACTGTAATGTACAGAAATATGCAGAGTTTTACCTCCTGCTGTAAATCACAGCTCCTAAGATGACTAAGACGATAAAAATCATTCCAGCTGACACCAAAACAATGATCAAGATTGACTGATCTGTTTCATATGATTTACCTGTTAAAAAGAAAACAACAACATTTAATTAATATTTGAACATTTATCTGAATACGTCACTTTATTTCACTCAAGACATTCAGGAATGTTGTGAGCACATGGACCCACCGTTTTCAGGCTTTTCAGGATTTTCACCTGTTTTCACACCAACAGTATTTAACATGTGAATATTTAACTAAACACAAGTCACTTTATTTCCTTCAGCAATCATTAGAGACAGTCTGATATTTAAACTTCAGGAATGTTGTGAGCAGATGGACCCACCCTCGACCTGAAGGCTGATCGTTTCATATGTTGAGGCCTCATTGGTTTTCCAAGTGCAGGTGTAATTCCCAGAATCCCTCACGGTTAGAGCAGGAAAGTGAAGAACGGGTCCTGATGTGTTTAACTGCTCGTTGTTCTTAGACCACACAAACTGTGAGGAACTGTGTGTGCAGTTCACATCACACGTCAGATTTAACGAGTCTCCTTGTTTAAGGGTTCCGTTTCCACTGAGCCTGATTAGTGACACCTTTATATCTTTTTCAGAGAGCAGGAAAGACTCCACGTCAGTGAATCAGGACTGAGAGGGGGTTAATATTCATAATACTGTCACATCCTAAAGTCTGAATCCACCACCATAAACTGTTTTGTATATCCAAAATTGTGTGTGTTGTTGACTAAATGCATTAGGGACCATAACATAACTTAAATGAGTGAGTCTCAGACACTTCTACTTAAGAAAAATCAGGCAACCTTGAAAGCACAAACTATATATCGGTGATTTTAATCTGAAAGTGAAGCCCAGAAAATCTACTGAAGCAGCTGCGTAACCCTACTCTGAATATGAGGAACTTTCCCCATGTAAATATTGATGTAATTTTTGGACTTTGAATTAAGCCCTATGGGCCTATGCATGAAGTTGACTTGAAGTGGGTGTCTTTGAAAAGAATTAAATTCAGACCTGCAAGGATATCTTAGCTTAATGACCAACATTGCAAAGTGCAAAAATGCTGAATGATAATTATTCTTATTGCCCCTTGTTTTTAAAAAGGACATTTGGAGGACATTAAGACATTCCTGTGTTAAAAATACAAAATCTTGAAATAAGATTAAAGACTCGGCGACATCTGTCACACTCTAAGAGAGCTCATGAGCTAGTTTCTTTGGTGTTACATTTGTCTGAAACATAGAATTGATGAAAATCTCTATGTAATTACAGCTAGTGCCAAGACGAAAATTCTGCACCATTTTGTGTTAATATAATAAACACAGTCATAGACAGTGGAATCGGACTTTTAAACCCATGACTTATTTTATAAACATGCAGATTATGAAATCTAAATGATCCAAGGGAAAATTCACCTGCCACTTTTAGAATCACTCCAGGATCACCTGTCCAACTGGAACTGCTCACATTCGTCATAAATCTGAATCTGTACTCTCCAGAATAACTGGACTGTACGTTGTGGATTAACAAAGTGCAGTTTGATTTGTCGTCTCCAGCGTACTCAAAGTCTGACTTGGAGTTTGATGAGCTGCTATAAACATACGGTGGGCTAGGACACTTATCTTTGTTTGAGTTCATTGAGCACCAAAGCATTCGCGTCACCTGATAATTTTGCTGTGGATAGGAATAACTACAGGGAATGGAGACGCTGAATCCTCTCACAGCACAGATCGGCTTATCGGGATATTTCACACCCCAGTCACTGCTCTGAGTGAGAACACCTGCAAAATAAGTGTAGAAAAATCAGTGCAGATGAAAAAGTGAAGAATAAGCTTCATATCTTTATACATATACTGCCATATATATTTATTAGTATTACTTCTAGTATTATAAATATTTAATGTATATTATGGTAACACACAGAAACCATATCTATAATACTTTCATAATGTGTTATAATGAATACAAAACACACTATGCACATTTTCTGTGAAGGAAGATGGCTATAATGAACTATAAACACATTCATAACACATTATAGTGCATTTATAAAGCATTATACACACTATTATAATTATTTATGAACATACACTACACATTGTAGCAATGTTTACTATGCATTTTAAATTATTAACATTATACATTGTAAGTACTGTAACAGCAAAGCTTTTTGGTTATGTTTGAGCATTCTTTCTGGTGTGTTTGTACTTGAGCATTGTATACTTTTTAGTGTACTTTTATGTAATTACATTTCAGAGAAAAAAAGTTACTTTTTACTCCTAACATTTTTATTTTATCCCTTCAAAGTCCTCATTTCTAATCTCGAAGGTCTCTTGTTCTCTCATCCTGTCGATAACTGCATGCTATACATCAATACAATGGGCTCCTGGGGATGATTTCAGTTTAAATCATCCAGTTACGTTCATCAGTAATCATGAACCATGCTAATTCATCATGCTACACAATGTGGTTAACGCTATAGCTGGCCGCGTGGATAATCCACTGGACTGCAGCGTGGTACTTGAGGATGAGTGTCCCAGGCCCTACCTCAGTAAAATACTTCAACATAATGGAGTAAACAAAGACTTATATAAAATAAGGCTTTTCCTTTACTTCCCTAGAAGGCATAAACTCAAATTAATCTAAAAAAAAAAAAAAAGCAGGTAAATTGAGTTAGGTTTTGCTAATTTGCTAACATTAACTGGTTATATTTAACCATGTTTTCTTTGCTTATGCCAGTTTAGACTAGCATCAATTCCAGTAGCTAAAATGACTGACTAATCATCAAGTCAAATTCTAGCTAATGGTTAATATTTACAGGATATTTTACTTCTGATTACTTCATTAACAACTATGTAGCATGATTCATGCACATGAGCAGCAAAATGACATAAAATCTCCCAACAATTTTAGAATTAATAAAAGAAGTAATAAAAGTTAGTTTCTGCATGAAAACATGACATTAATTTCATCAGTTAAAAACATACTTTCACTTGAATATAATTTCTCAGGACTTTTTTATATAGAGTTCACAGGCAACTTATAAATTACTATAAATAGGTTAAATATGAATATATATAAATATGTCTGTCGAAAATCTATACACATCAATGAAATGCTTTTTCATTAAAGCTCAACATAATTTCCACAAAAAAAAAAAAAACACACAATACACTATGTAAGCTGAGTGATGTGTTATATACACTACTTTTAATGCCTTCATACATAACAAATAATGTACTTAATAGTATATTAATAGCATTTTATGTTTTTCTCTTGTGTAGAAGCCAGTATATGAGTGAATCAGCAAACAGTTAAACCTCTGAACAATAATTCTGTGTAAGAGTGAGATGATGTTTCATACCGGACAGCGTGAGCAGAATCGTAGCCAAGTGCAGCATCTTCATCTCTTCTTCAGTAAGAACTCAGCTTTGAGTTGTTGAAAGACGTTAAAACGCGCGCGCGCACACACACACACACACACACACTATTTTGAAATGCTGAAGTGAGTACTAAATTGCACTTCCTTTATTATGTAAGACTTCGGGTTGATTCCAAGTTGTTCTAGACAGTAATAATGGGAGATTTCAGAATAAATTTATATAATAATTTAATACATTTGAAATTCCAAGTTAAAAAATGGCACATTTGGATGTTTGAGATCCTGAGTAGACTATTTTCAGTCGAAACACGTTTTATAAAATGGTTTTGCAAGATGGTTCTAAATAAGGTACAGAGTAAAGAATAAAGTAAGCAATAAAGCAGAACATGGTGCGCTGATTTTTCAGAAAAACAGTTTTAGTGTGTAACAGTTTCTGCTGAGACACAGGAGATAAATAAAAGAAGCAATCTTTCATGCTTTGAAATCTAAGCTACGAGGTAAAGTGATCTAGTGCGCCAAAGAACAATACTGACCTCTAGTGGCTGAAAACGGAAGCACTCTTCATATGTCGGGTCATCTCTGCACTTTAAATCACTCTGAGTCATATCGAGGGTCAAAATCCATGTTTTTCTTGTTATTAAACTATTCAGGAAGTTCACTGTGCAGTTTTTTTTTCTCTTTTTTTCCTTTTGATTTGCTGTGCTTTGTTAACAAGCTCACAGATAATCAGGGTTCCTCAGATGTCTTTACTTTCATTCAGTGTTATTCCTGTAAGCTGAGACGTTTTTATTCTTTTAAGCTCCGCCCACTTCACAGTTGTGTAATGTCACATATCAGTGAAAAGCTGAAATATTCCGGATATACGTCGATTCAGGAGCGGAAACATATAAATCCACATTTTATCCATCTCTATCAATCCTTCTTTCTATTCTTTTTTTCTATATCCACAACCAAGACGTTCTGAATTCATGAAAATATATTCATTCATATCACTATACAGTAAGATATTGCTGAGGAATGTTTGTTATTGTTGCATTGAAATATTGCATAAAATATATTTTTAGAACTATGCATGGTATTTTTGTGATTAAACAATAAAGAAATACTTTCCTAATGTTTATGCAAAACGTCTTTATAATGGAAAAAAAATGACCTCTAACAACATCAAAAGATTAGGCTTTTTAGAATTTTATCAGGTATGCAAATTTATGCATATCTAATAAAACCATGTATAAATTTGCATAAATACGCCTCATTTGCATGCATAAATGTATGGAGGGATTCAATAAAATAATATGTTCGCCTGTAGTGTCTTGTTTAAAACATTAAATCTTAAGCTCTAGACTTAAAATAAAGATTATTGCGCAGAAATATTTGTATGTCAAAAATATGTCTATATGAAAGGTAATAAAGCTTTGAGCTTTTGAGTGTTTAAATGTAAACTGATCAGTGTGTTGAAACTTAATTTTTAAAACTTAATTTATCTTTTTTTTATATAATTTTTATTTTTTAATCATTTTTTAATTTTACTTTTCATCTGTTTTTGAAATGAAATCAAAACACACCCTCCATTTCCACCTTGTCGTTTTTGGCGCCGCCCCTTTAAGCGTAACCATGACAACGAGGCCAACACACGGAAGCTGAACGCGCTTAAATCACAGGTAAATCTGTTCTAAACAAAAATAATCTCCATAATCTAATGATCGACTGATTCCCAATTTTGTTTCGGTTCGATTTAGTTGAAACGTTTAAGGAAATAAAACGCAGTAAAGTAACTTAGCCTTAAGCAGGTTCATCTTATTCACACATGAAGCTACTGTAGACTCTGTGCTTTAAATCTTTTAAAACCTGGGCTACATGTTCCGGAGATAACTTGCATCGCTTAAACTCTAAAACAGAACCTGGTCACATTCAGCCAGTTCAGTCTTTATGATCAGTGTCCTTTAGAAAGGATTTGAATATAGTTTTTGTTGTTGTTGGACTTTTAATTTCAATATGCAGAGTGATCAGGTGAGATACCCTTAAGGACACTACCTAAGTACACTACTGCCCTTTGACCCCCAGGTGTAGATTTGGACACCATGCCTAAATTCCGTGAACTGGAAGCGGAGTCTCCTCATCATCCTCATCATCTTCATCCTCATCATCCTCATCCTCTGCTGGCCAACAGATACGTCATTCAGCAGCGACTCGGCAGGGGAAGTTTCGGCACTGTGTATCTCATTGAAGACACAAAAACGACAATCAGAGACAAACTGTGAGTATTTTCTGTCTTCTGCCTAATCACGTTTCATGTCAGTCACGTTTCATCCCACATGCACTTACCCAAGTTGTAGCTTTAATGATGTTACATGTTCTGCAGTTAATTCATGTGTAGTAAAAACTGGGAGAATAAAAAGGTCCTTTTTATGTACAAAAAAGGTCGCAGAACGAACACACAACCATACGACAAATAGTATATACAAACAATCCTTCATTTAATAGATATAAAGCCTGCAGACTGAACAGCAGAAGAATGATTTACCTTTCTATTTTGATCTGTTTTAATCAAAGATTTACTAGCGATTCTACTTTCAGCCACTAGAGGTCAGTGTTGCTCTTTGGCGCACTTTCATATCTAAACCTACGAAGTGTGGAGGATTGTTCCTGTTACTTCCTTGTATTTTATTTATTTTATTTGTTTGACTGTAAAAATGGGTGAATACACACTTTATCATTACGTAGAAACCTTTATATAGTAATGTTAAAAAAAAAATCATCAAATATATGCATAGATTGAATAGATATATCTGTAGAATATCTGTTTATAATCTGTATCTATTATAAACAGTATTGTATCTAGTTTTACAGATTTTAAGTTGATAGAACAATGTAAAAATACATTACTAGATTATTAATTGGTTGCTGTTAAGCTAACTGACTATAGAGAAACAAGCTGAGCTCTGACGTGAGTAACCTTCTGAAATGTATGATGCTGCTGTTCTTCTTCTGTACTAAAAAAAAAACCCTCGGTAGCATGCATATGATCTGAGCATACTCACAGAATTAGTCACCCATTTAAACCTCGCCGTATATTCACTGAAGATTACATTATTACAGAAAACACAAGAATTTCCAGCTGGAAATGTTTAAACAGGTCACTGTGATGCCTCAGTAAAGAAATCTTCTGTGTTTTCACTCTTCACTGTGCATTAATGTGTACATATTTTAGATACACACTGACCCATATACGTTACTGGTACAGATGTACAGAAGAGAGCCAATTAAACTGGTGCATGAGAGGAAACGTTCTGTTCACACACAGCTGTATTTTTATCCTGAAGCTTCCTTTAGTACTCCGGTGGACAGAAGGGAGTCGGAGTTATGTAAAGCAGCTCATGACAGCGAGGAAAAGAGGAGAAAAAAAGTAGACTAATAGGAGGAGACCAACACTGAAGTGTTCAAGGGATTTTCTGCTTGTTAACCCAGACCCAGTGTCAGACCTGTCATTGAAAATTCAACACTTTTTTCTTCCTTCCTGCATTCCTGTCTGATTCTTCATACACTCTTCATGCCTCTCCAGAGGAAAAAAACACACACACACACACCCTACTCCTTAATCCCCTCCAAAGTACAAAGCACATTATGGGTGTTGTGCATCCTTACATCATTTATGCATAGTTTCAATGGTGTATAAAGGTGTAAGCCATAGCAATAAAATAAGTATGGTATAAAATATTTTGTGTGAGGGTGACGTGATTAAGCAGAGTTACAATCCCATCCCAAAGTGTTTTATTCCTCTTATGCCACACTTATTTAAAAATGATTTAATTTTATTTTTTTGAGTTGTGGAACATCTGTGAAATAAGTTAGTTCCTCTTCTCACTTAAACAGTCGTTCCCTCACCAGCATTTCTTTTTTCTCTCTAAAGAAGTTAATAAGACAAAAAAAACGCAGCTTGTCATGTTACCGAGAAACCGCAAACTCCTCTGTCCTGAAAACGTCAGAAAAGTTCAATTTATAGCTTTACCTCTGACTGTTATAAAGCACTGACACTGGAGACTCCTTCCATAAATCCTAAAACATCCTAAACGATAACGTATTAGAACGAGCATGTTAATATTAATATTAATATAAACCTGTGATTTGCAGCAGTCAACTTCTGTCAGAGCTGCTGTTATAGGAAATCAATCAACACCTTCTGACCAACATCACTGTGGTCTCATTTGTAAACAATAACATTTCATTTGCATTGTGTGTGAGTGTGTGTGTGTGTGTGTGTGTGTATGTGTCACGTGTCACGTGCAGAGGAGCTGAAGGGTGTTGGTGGTCATGAGACTTATCACATCCATCTCACTCAATCATCACCTACTTCACACCATGCATTTCTCTCTCTCTCTCTCTCTCTCTCTCTCTCTCTCTCTCTTCATCACTACTCTCTCATTCATTAGCTTTTTTTCCCTCCTTTGTGGGTTGTCTATCTGTTTTTCTCTTGCTAGCTCACACACTCCTCTCGGACACAGTTCATCCTTTCTCTCTTCTGTTTTTTCACCTTTCAACCCTTTTTGTCTTCTGTATTCATCTACTTGTTTTATTCTGTCTCTCTCTTTAACCATCCTGTAGTCAAGCACTCCATGCTAAATCACTTTGCATCAATCCAATCAGGATGTCATTGTTTTGTCTCTTTCTGTCTGAGTTCCTCCTTTTTGCATCTTTTTCTCTGCTAAACCTCTCCATGGGTATCATCTCTATTTTTCTCACAATTTTACCCTTTTAGTTTACTTAATCCTACTTAATTGTTCTTTTCATTTCCTGGTCTCCTTCTCTCTCTTTCTCTCTTTTTCTCTCCAGTAGACCCTGCTGAGGTCTGGCTTTTTGGGCTTTGCCTCAGTAGCTCCTGGACTCTTCTGTTTCTTTGTGAGAGGAAAATGTCAGCGGTGGATGCTGTGAGGTGGAACCGCTGTGCTCCCTTCTTCCTCCTGCTGCCTCTTTAGTGGACCTTATTATCGTCCTTTGCTAGCTACCCCTCCTCTGCTTGTGTATCCATGTCACTTCATGAGGTTCTGGCAAAATTTTAGTCAGTAGCATGTTTCTGAGAGGTAGACATTATGCACGATATGTATAGTATTTTTTTGGTACGCTAACAAATTCATAATCCCACATTATCTTTGTTTCCATTTCCAAGTGAGCCATACCAGAATTATGTACTGGATGCCATACAAGGATATGTGGGAGGAGCTAATTATACAGACCACTGAGAGGTGAAACATAATCATCACCCCACTGTTCAAAATAAAAATGGGACAGTCCATAACGCCCATAATGTCGATTGTATTGTGTAAGTCCCACGCATCAGTAAAAAGAACCAATCATGTTGTTGGTAAAGTTGAAACTTATACTCACATTTTCAGTTCCTATCTGTGTTTAGTCCACATTTAACTGTTTTTTTTTCTTTCAAAATAGATAAATTTGGTCTCATGACTTTTACAGTATAAAACAAAAGTATTTTTATGCTAATTATATGCTGTACGCCTTGCTGGTGTAAATGTAGTATTAGAATACATTTCTCATGATTTTTTTGTACTACTGATCTAGATTGCTAGCCCTACTAACACCACTGACCTGGGGCTACCGTGACATATACTTGACCTATTGAAGTATGACTTTTGTGGAAATCGTTTGAGGAAAGGTTACTTTTCTTGAAAAGGAGACATCTCTTCTCTCCTCTTTTTTTTTTATTTCCATTTAAACGCATCTTTATCCAGCAGATGTCATCTAACCAACCAAAATCCAATCCTAATCGACCATATGTATAGCATATGAGTATTCATCGCTTCATCCGGCCCACATCTGGCTGCCAGAACACAGCCAGAACTGAGGCCTTGGAGAGAAAGTATGTTTACAAATGGGCCCCAAATTGAAAAGTCATTCAAGCATTTGTTGCACTTGAGCCGTTAAAACTTTGGGCTGTTAAAAAAATGTCAACGTGGGCTCCCGAATGGCACAACAGAAAAGCATTCATCCTATCGTTGGGAGATTGCGATGTCACAGCCATCCATGGTTGGGAGCGCAAGAGAGCAATATTGCCCAGGGGTTAGGGATAGTGTTACTTTCTAATAATCACACTAGTGGCTAGTGTCACACTAGTGACACTAGCCAATCATGGGCACCTGTGAGCTCATGTATGTGGAAGAGGGCAGATAGTGCTTTCCTCCGAGTGTGTTACGCTGCCTTGTGATGTAGCATGGCTTCACGTGTCTCAGAGGAAGCATGTGTTAAACTTCACCAATTGTTAGCTGATGTGTAACAGTGGAGAGCTAGCTAGTAGGTGGAAATTGGTTAAAAAAATTTTTTTGGGGAGAAAAATGGGGGAAAAACTCCATTCAATGTGTTACTTTCTATCTATAAAACACTTTTTAACACATTTTCCGTAACTGATCCTTATGTGTCTAAACCCAACCATATTTCTCTGCAATCACAGAGAGTGTTTACTTGCTGCACAAGGTTGTTGTGTTTTTGTGTTTTGGGGTGGTGAACCTGGGAAAAAATGGGAATAAACCCATGTTCATGTTTGTTGGCAGTCAGTAAAAAGTTCTTCTTTCTCTCGGATATATTAAAGTCCTCAAATTATTCTGGGGTCGTGTTTTCATCGAAGAAGATTCCATATGATCGACCTATTCTTGTGTTGCTCAAAAGAAAAGGATGTGTAATGGCTTCGTGCTGGCAGGCTAAGTTGTTAAGGTCTCTGCAAATATCGCTATCTATACCGCTTATTTGGTCGTCAACAGTGTTCTCAGTGTTGCCATTTGAAATGCAAGTGTATCGTGTTTTTGACTTCTCATGTCTTTGAGATTATATCATTCAGATTCTTGCATCACTATAAACATAGTTAAGCATGCAAACACACGCGCACACACACACACACACACACAGAGTCACAGATGCTCATTAGCATGTTGCACCTTGTTCACGGCAGCCATACTGAGCCCATACAGAACCCAGTCACACGCCGAGTGTGTCACAAGCCGAGATTTTTCCCATCTGGGCCGTCATTCTGAGCACCGTGACCTTTAGCTAATAGATGACTTTATCATCAGCATGAGGCCAGCACTGCAGAACAGCCTGTCATTTGCTTTGCAGCACATTTATTATTAGTCTTCATTTCATAAACGTTTCTGACGACCTCCAATTATGATTTTTTTTTTTTTTTTATGTGTGCAGTAAGAAAGGTTTGTTCAGTCTAGAACTAACATGGGATTTCAAGAAGTGTAGATGTGACAGTGAGAAAGTTTGAGAAGTTTGTTTCTTTAGTTTTGCGCCGGCGCTCCGAGGGTAATGTAGCTAACAAGTAATGAAAGCTTATAGACACCCGTTCAGCAGCCTTGCCGATGTGGTTTCTAAACACGGACAAAAGGACATCAGCGATAAAAACAGTCTGAAGCAAAGAGTTTGGTGCAACGCCACACGAGCATCAGACTCAGGTAGGGGCGTGGCCTGATGTCTGAAAATCTAACATCATCAATAGTTCCGCAATAAAACTGTTAGTACTGAGCGATGCATTATATCATCAGGTCTCACTGATGTGTAATAATAATGATGTGGGGTAAACTATTACACAAACTATTACGCAACCTTCTGTATTACGCTATTACACTCACACTGTAACAGCGGAGACAGGGGAGATGGTTTAGTCTCCAAATGCTGGAGGTTTTAATCAAACTTTACACAAACCTAATTGGAAGTGTCAGTAAACAGGCAGAGGGTCAAAACACAGATATAGTAATACGGCTACGAATCAGGAATAACGGCTCCAGACTTACACAAGGGAACGTATGAGCAAGACCTCACAAAAAGCAACTGCGAACTCCTGTACAGTATATTGTCCTTTTATAGTCCATAGACAGGAAGTGAAAAGGGAACAGGAAGTTGCAGTTATGCTACAATCCATTGTACTCAGAATTCGGAAAAACCCGACCTCCAACAGGGAAAAATACAACAGAACGGACATCCAGCGTGCAATTCCAAGTCTGGAGCTCTCTGACATAAACACACCTGACATCACAACAACATGGCAGCGCAGAGTCGACAGTAAACAGAATTTCTTTTGCATTGTTTTCTACTCGATAAATCCTGATTTTATTTGATATGTAGCTTTTGTGTTGTGAAAATGTGTACTGATGTGTATGCTTTGTAAGTTTAGACTTGTAACGTAATTCCGTTGATGTGATAAGACCACTGGGACAGAGCATTTTTATAAGCAAAGTTGAACAGTTGACCTCTCTTGTTTCTCATTGCTAATCACACAGAAATAATCGATGTAGATCTTCTTAATATGTTTATCAAAATCAGAGACTAGCCATACAGATAGGACCTCTGGACATTACTGTTATTTTGAGCTGAAGCACTGGAAAGTGTTTAGATCAGAACCGGGGAAAATCGACTTTTTCTGAGTTCCGAGTACAGTGGCTTGCAGCGTTAGTACGCAACGAGGTGCCCTCTGCTGGTGTGGAGGAGTCATGACATGAGCTGATGCTACATACACACACACACACACACACACTTAGACAGATAGACAGCTGCATTCATGATTTCTAATTTTTAAAATTGTTCCAAGTTCGTTCGTAATGCTCTACTGGTTTCATGTCATCTTTCATACAAATGCCAAACACGCGAAACAGAAAAGCTGTAACCTTTTCAGATGAACAAACCCAAAAAAACCCAAAACTTACAGCCCTGTCATCTGGTGTCTTGTGCTATTTGTACTTTGATGACAACGTGTATTTATTCGATCTAGTTTTATTTTCTCTTCTCTTCCAAAGACAAAATGTATGTAGAGTAAATAATCCACCTCATTCATGTTGGACTGAATTTCACGTGTGCCTTCTCAATCACTGCTGATGACAGGTTATAGGTGTGTGTGTGTGTGTGTGTGTGTGTGTGAAAAATATCAGCCCAAATGCAGATCAGATCTAGGGGGTGTGTCACTCTGTGTAATCACCCTCACGACTGTCACTGATTGGCTGCATGAATCTACAGTCTGGGTGAGAAAGAAATCAGCCCCAGCCTCGATTCTTGCTTTTTCATACAGTTGTGTTTTTATTACAACCTGTTGGTGGTGCTGTTGCGCTCAGTTCCAGAAAAGTCCAAAAATAATCCAGCATTTTATTAAGAGCAAATGATCTGATGTGGATACCAAAAACAAACCTTTACAGTGATGTGTGTTTATTCGTAAAAGACGGGAGAGGTTTAGCACTGCTAGCATATTTATACCAGCCATCCCTGAGTTTGTCAGATTGCTTCACTCGTAGCTCCAGTGCAAAACTAACAAAGACATTCAGACACCAATGTTTTCACTAAAGAACGTAAAAAAAATAGATTAAGTCAGATGATTAGCATATCATGAATTTATCTTATGAATTTATACCATGAATTATACCTTTTTTTCCAAATGGGCTAGAAAAGATTTGTATTGTAACCTGAGACCTCAAGCTGTGCTTGAAAAACGAACCTGTGCTTTGAATTAAATCCCTTCCAATTTGCACCTCTGTTGTGTAACAAGCCAAGCTGCTGCTGATGAAGACTCAGGAAAGCGATTATAATTCTGAAATCAGCAGCACCTCCTCCTGCTGTGTGTGTATATATGTGTGTGTGTGTGTGTGTGTGTGTGTTTCCTGTTCTCATCATTTACAAATGACTTAAATATCCTAGAGAAGATAAACTCTCCCTTCAGTGTTTGAAACATAACCTTTATCACAGTGACGACAAGAAATCGATGTGCCACTGAACATTTATCGAGATTTATTCTCATTCGGCATATTGAGATTAATTTCTCGGCCTACTTTCCTTCCGTTAACGAGCCGTCATTGCTGCAGGAAAAGTGCCTCTGATTGTTTATGGCAGCGAATTTAATTGCAAAGTTAGAACGTCTGACTGTAGTGAAAAGAAATACACCATCTCTCGCAGTTATTACATAAAGATATCAGAGAACCAGGAAGCAGGGGGAAGCCGGAGGCAGTTGGACGCATGCATAATTTTTTCTTTAAGCACTTTCTAAAAAAATGTATTTTCATAATATTAAATTCAGTGCAGAGCTCAAAACACGGTGAGATTCAGATCAGGGCTAAAATGGTCCAATTTTACCTCCAATTGTTATGAAAATGTTAAATAAACACCTCCTTACATATCAACAATTACATTTTTTAATCCATTTTTTTAATCTGTTTAAATGGAGCTTCCATCATACAAGTCCCTGTGAATGAGATGTTACTAAAGAAACGATGACATTTTAGAGTGAGCGCATTAATAGAAACCTGGGATTTGCAGGTTTGCAGGTTGATGATGCTCATGGTGCATAATGGTGCATAACGCATCATGCATTTGTTTTGAATGTTCAGAGCACAGATTTTTTTTTTTGTCTGTCGTTAAGCCTCTTGTGTAAATTAGTCTTCCACTGAAGGTGGAGGATTCAGCCTGCTGTCTTCACACACATCCTGCTGAGATCACACTTCACAGAACCTCGTCTATCTCCATACTTATGACTACAGAAAACCTCTAAAAGCTCCTGCGTGTTGGTGTCAAAGTGACTGCTGGGATTCATGTTAGCGTCCTCGATGTGCACTTTGGTGAATAACAGCAGGAACACAGGAACGCAATTTAGCAGTGAGAATTCTCTCGTGGGACGTACAGGCGTGGTAAAACCCCGCCTTATCGAAGTGGAACAGAGGTAGCTGGATGGATTCACTGAGATTTTATTCTTTATTTATAACTTCAGAAAAAAATATCTTTGGTCAAAGAACAATAAGGCAGACTTCATTCAGAGAGGTTCATGATTATTATCCACAGACAAGCAGGCTGGGGATAAAACCGGAAATTATACCACTGTTAATGCGATAGAAAACAAGAAAACAAGGAAAAGTAAAAAGCATCCACAATCTGACGCTTACTGCAAATCCTACAGGCAATCAACCAAAGCGTGTTTCCTTTTCCAGTTCTGCTAAAAAAAAAAAATCTGCCTCACCCCAAATTGTTTTCCGTAAAACATCAGTCTCAAACTGTACTTAGCTCTTCAGCTCTTCAGCAGGTGAACACTGGGGCGTTTTTGGAGCAGCCATCTTGGAGGCCCTTTTTTCCTCAGCACAGTTCAGTATCTAGACTCCACCCACTTCCAATATTTGTAGATGGAGTCATAGCTAAAAACTGAAAGTGATGTGGATGAAAATAAAATTCCATGTTGAACTTTAAAGGTGTAGACTCATACTGCTACTCGTTTTCCCGAATGGTTTGTTTGAAATTGAGATTACGAACCTGAACAATGTTGTTTGAAGTAATTATATGGAGATTTGGGTGTGTATGAAAAAGATTTTGAGTGAGATAGACTTTTATAACTTCTTAGCTATATTAGCTGTATAGTTTCAGTAAAAACATATATTTGTATATTTACTGAGTTAATTATACAGAGAGAGAAAGGCTCAGAAATACAAATGGAAAGACTTCGCAGTGAGCTAATGAACAGTACGTAACCAGTGAATAAATGAGGAAGTCATGAGGATGGAGATGGTGGTGGAGACTCCTGCTGGTGTGGGGTGGAACTGTCGGGTGAGAAATGTCAAGTAAAAACGTAAAAGAGTGTGTAGTTTGGATCCTGTCACATAATTAGCAGCATGAGATTAGCAATGTGCATGATTTAGTGCACTGAGCTAAAGCAAGGATGCAAAACACATCCGACTCGAACTCCATGTTCCAGTTAACGTGATTAACTTTTATTTTTATCATGCTCATTCTCTCTCTCTGTCTCTCTCTTTACTCCTGTCTCTCTCTCCTTTTATCGCACTCCCCTTCTGTCTCTCTCTCCTTGTCTTCCCATGTCTGTCTCTCTCTCTCTCTCTCTCTGTAGACACACACACACTCTCCCTTGTTTCTCCCTGAGCTGTGTGACAGATCTGGGGCTACATTAACTGTTTCATCTGCTTCCTCCTGTAAAGCCTCGTGTCCTCAAACTGGTCAATTTTCTGACCTGCTTCATTCATCAAAGTACAAAATAGGGTTTTCGACTGTAGCTTTCTGGAAGAGGTAAACATCTGTAGTAAGACTTACAGTATACAGTCTGTGTCACAAACTCTAGCGTTCAAAAAAAAAAGTTTACAGTGTTTAAAGGGATGAATTTTCTATAACATTAGTGCCGCTGCAAATCACACGTTTATATTAATGCACTCGTTCTAATAAGTTACTGTTTCTATAGTCATATAATTGATATAATGAATCGTTGATATGGTGAAGTTTTCTGTAAGGAGAAATGTGTTTATGTAACATTTATGGAAGGAGTCTCCAGTGTCGGTGTTTTGTAACAGTCGGAGGTAAAGCTGTAACTTTTCCTACATCTTCAGGACAGAGGAGTTTACACTTATTTGCGGTTTCTCAGTAACGACAAGCTGTTTTTTTTTTTTTTTTTTTTTTTTTTTTTAAACAGACGTTCCACAACATTAAATGTAGCTATAAACGGATAAAAAGCACAACATGGCTGTGAGCAAATGTTTCAATTAGCAGTTAAAGATATGAGAAATGAGATCTACATAAATCAACACACTAAGCTAAATCCTTCCAGAGGAGCATGAGAAGGTAAACACAGTCCTTCATCTCGTTGTTACAGATCACAAAGCTGACTTTATCGTTTGTATGTTACGTTAGTTTTGAGGAGCAGAAACTTTCTACTCATGACCCTAAACTTGCAGAACTATACACAGTACCAGTGTTTAGAAGTAAACACACTGTGACCTGCTTTGCAAAGGGGTGGTGAAGCTCTCGGGTCGAACGAGGCTGTCGAGTCTCTGTGGTTCAGAGCTTATTGCTCTCGCTCGCTTGTTTGCTCGTGTGCGCTGCTATTTCTGGATTTGAGACCAAATTTCCCTCGGCCTCCTGAGACCTGCTGAGAAATGGGACATGACCGTGTTGAAATATTTGCTGCGGGGAATCTCGCTGACCGAATTGATTTTTTATTGCATATATTCATATCTGGGTGCTCACACACACACACACACACACACACACACACAGCTACACACACAGTATAAATCTTGTAGTGCAGGTCAGGCATAAATCGCCAATTCATCAACAACTTTATCAGTGTTTGTTTTTAAGCAGTTCAGTAATTATTCAAACTGTAGAGCACTCATTGTTAATTATAAACAGATAAAAGGATGACATGTCATTCATTAATAAATTTAAAAAAAACTTTAAAAGTTGTCAAGTTGCTTTGGTATAAGAGGAATAAAACACCTCGGGGCATGCTGTTATAGGAAAATAATCAACTCTGCGATGGTAAGAGTAGCTTCTCTTCATCACACAACCCTGTTGTTGATTATTTTCCTATAACAGCACTACCCACAGTGGTTTATTCCTTATTTAAGTGACCCTCTTGATGGCCGTGATATCCGTCTGTTCTTGTTAACTTGATTTGAAACATGTTTACGCGCTGTAACCAACAATTCATTTCGTAATTCATATTAATTAAAAAAAAAAACAGCTTAATTGCATCAGTGAAGTATAAATATAATATAGCCTCATCTGTTACTTATACTTGTTGCCATGGTTACATGGGTAAATTTAGACTAGATGCACACATACCAGCCAATCAGAAACAATTATTTTTAATAGTTATGGTATATAAGCTGATTAAAAATAGATAGTAGTGCCCTAACGAGGGGTCACGTGGGGACACATAGCAGGTAGTTTGTTTTTTCTCACTCTCACTTTTTTCTTTTCAAGCTTTCCAACATGAACATTTCTGTCCTTGACACAAATTTGAGAAGATGGACTCGATTAAATTGGTTTGGGATTGAAAATGGGTTCAGGGCCATTTGGCATTCCGGGTAAGGAAACGTCTTATAAACACCAGAGAACATGAAGAGAGAAAAAAATGGCTCCTGTCTAGGATGAGTGTGAGAATATATATCAGTATGATCATTTATACTGATAGAGAAGTCTGAAATTGTTATATTATTGTTATATAAATCAATATAATTATAATCAACTTCCGGATTTATTCCGAGAAATGATTTTTTAAATGATTTTTTCACTCCATTTTAATCTCACTCAGAGCTGTATCCGCTTGCTAATTATCTAGCTAACTATCAATTTTGTTAATTAGTTGAACTGAAATGTGTTTCAAGTGTCCTTCTGATAACTAACTACCATCTAGCAAATTTTTTTTTTTTTTAACAATTTTTTTTTTTTACAATTTAACAATATTTAAACTAACGTGACCATTAGCTGTCACGAAAATCACAGAAAGTAGAACTGCGCCTCTTTAACACGGTGGCTTTAAGCAAAGCAAATCACAGAAAAGGCTATATTATTTTTATTTTTCAGATTCATGAATATTTATTTACCCACAGTAATGTTCTCTTTTTGTTGCTCAGGATCGTCATAAAGATGGGAAAAATCGCAGCTGATTAAACTGCGTATATGAGCAAGAACAAAATGCCAGCAACTGCAAAAGCTAAAATGTGTCAGCACTTTGTAACAGTCACAGGTAACGCTGTAGCTTTTCTCGGTTTCTCAGTTCCATGACAAGCTGCGTTTTATTAACTTGCTTGGTCTAATACGTTATCGTTTCTACAGTAACAGCTCATTCACAGGGACTTTGCTCATTCACAGACACTCCACATAAACGGATTAAAAACGTGTATAATCGTTGATATGGTGAAATTTTCAGAAAGGAGAAATGTGTTTATGTAACATTTATGGAAGGAGTCTCCAGTGTCAGCGCTTTGTAACAGTCAGAGGTAAAGCTGAAAGGTAAAGTTTTCCGGACAGAGGAGTTTACACTTCTGTGCGGTTTCTCAGTAACATGACAAGCTGCATTTTTGTCGTATTAACTTCAAGAGAATAAAGAGCGGCTGGTGAGGGAACGACTGTTTATAGCTGCTATAACATGAGTGAGAACAGGAACGAACTTGTTTCATGGATGTCTCACAATGTTAAATGTAATTATAAACGGATAAAAAAAAGTTTTTGTTGACAAATTGTTGGTATACATAAGAGGAATAAAACACTACCTCTGCTTCATCACACCACTCCAGTGCGTTTTATTCTTACTTGCTATCTAAGCTTTTTTTTAGTGTTACTGTGTTTTGTTTAAGGTAAGTCTTGAATGTAAGGATGAAGAAGGTTTGACCAGTAAAAGAGAAAGCACAGTGTGATGCACTGTTGAAAACAGCACCAGGAAATATAATATCCTTCATTTTGCAATTTTTTTCTGCTACACCGCCCACAGTGCTGCTTTATTCAGGGCAGATAAATGATATTTATAATTTAATAACGCCATGATAAGCTGTGATCTCATTTTAAATGCAGAAGACTGATTCTCTTCATTCAGAGGCTGGAAACAGAGCTCGGAGCAACGAAAGAAAAATGGTGCAGAAGAATAAAAGGCCTTTTTCTCGGTTCCCAAAGCCAATTCTCTCCTGATAAATGCGCCGTTTCTAACGCTTGAGGAGAAAAACAAGCTTAAATTGGGCTCGCTTAATTACAGCGTAATAACTCCAGCGTGCTAACCGGTTAAAGACGGCCTGAGATCAGGAAGAGTGATCAGCTTGACCATACGCAGGAAGGGACGACTTCTACGTGATTCACAAACAGGAAGTGAAAAACTATATAATATTGAAATCTAAAATAATATTCTGTTAGTGTCTGGTAGACCTCAGCTGATATTAAAGTTAACAATACGATTTTTAAAGAAGCCAAAATTCTAATAATTTCAGCTGATTCAGTGATTGTCAATTTCTCAAATGGAAATAAGTCACTTATTTATAAAAAAAAAAAAACAAACAAAAAACTTATAACTTTAAAACACCTACATAACATAAATTTGCTGAAAATAATTATTTTATGTGTCATGTCTGAAACCAGTCAAAAGTTAGCTTTCACTTGCTAAGTTAGCTTTTTCTCACTAGCTTATTTTTCACTTAGTACGTTAGCTTTCAGTCTCGATGTGTTTGGTCTGGATGATGTATAATTGCGAAGTAAAACCAAGAAAAAAGGTTTCAGGTTACAGGTTATTTTTCTCTCACTAGGTTAGCTTTCGCTTGCTAAGTTATACTGTACTTCTCTAGCTAGGTTATCTTTCTCTCGCTAGGTTATCTTTTACTTGGTAGTTTAGCATTTGTTAGTCAGACTTGAAGAGACCATTCAAGCATGAAAATAGTTTTGACTGAGGTTTTTTTTTCCTCTCACTTCTTCACAGGTCTGCTAACTCCAGAGTTTGTTGATTTATTATTTAATGCCATGTGAGAGAAAATATCATATTTTCATAAAAATGATCTCAGGAAAAATTTTCAATGTGGTTGGATTTAATTAGATTTTAGATGAATGAATTTGTTAAAAAAAAAAAAAAAAAATTCAAATGCCCCTGCCCCTTAACTCTAACCTTAACCGGTGTAATTTATAATAGCTTATTAATCTACCAAATCATTTAGCGATGTAACACTGAAACTAATTAACAGCACTTTAACACATCAGACCTCTAAGACCTAAAAACATCTTCCATTAATTTTACTCTCTTAAATCATTAACGTATTCCTACTGAGATTAATTAGTTGTAAAATTCTTTTTAATTTCATTTTATGAAATGAAGCAGTAAATGTCAGGCTCTTAAAGGTCATGGCAGAGCCTCTCAGCATCCTGCAGAGGAAATGGAGAAAGTCTGAACAGGGCCGGAGCGTGTAAGAGACTTCAGGAAACACTTATCTTTAACCTTTATACTCTGTTCAGGTCAAGCCATCCATTTTAATTTTTACTCAGAGGTGGTGTTAGTGGTTGTTAATTGAGAATCTCCAGGGATGGGAAGGAATTTCAGGGATTTATTTCCAGTTTAAGGTAAATCTGTGTGCTGTGTGGTGCAGTAAAGTTCTGAAGGAGATCCCAGTTGGAGATTTGAAGCCGGATGAGACGGTGAAGGCCACACAGGAAGCTCAGCTCCTCTCGCAGCTCCATCATCCAGCCATCCTCAGATTCTACACCAGCTTCCTGGAGAGAGACACTTTCTGCATCATCACCGAGTTCTGCGAGGTAACCTGGCTTTTTTTTTTTGTTTGGATTGAGCTGTTTTTGTTCTGGATTGATTTTGGCCTGGTCTAGATTGGTTTGGTTTGGTGTATTTTCGTCCGGTTGGGCCGGACCTGGTCTAATCTGATTTATTATGATCTGGACTAAACCATTTCGGTCTAGATTATGATTAGTCTGGTCTGGCTTAAACTTGGCTCATTTTGGCTTAAACTAGTTTTATTCTGATTTAGGTCTGGTCTGGACTAGTTCAGATTGGGAATGTTTTTTAGTCTGAACTGACCTGATCTGATCTGATTTAGTCCACCCTGCGCTGTATTTGGTCTGGCTTGGCCAGGGCTGGTTATGTTTTAAACTAGTTTTATTAGGGGCCAAGTTCCAACGGTACTTTCTTCTTCTTGATCCTCCGATATAGGACCGTCATAGCTACCTACACAGTCATTTTGGTGTACGCCCCTTAAGCACTCTAGTGCCAGCAACAGGGAAAATTTAGACATATGTTTCCAATAATACCCTATAAGGCCAAAAGTATGTGCACCCTTGACTACCACACCCATATGTGCACATTGATCATCCCATTCCAGAGTTAGCTGTTATTATAAGCTCCACTCTTCTGGGAAGTCTTTCCACTAGATGTTGGAGCGTGGCTGTGGGGATTTGTGTTCATTCAGCTAC
>CM075024.1:896627-916503 GCA_037576675.1 Pangasius sanitwongsei | reverse complement strand
TATATATATATATATATATATATATATATATATATTTTTTTTAAATGAATTTAAATGAAGTCTGGCCTCCCACAGAGGAACACCAACATCAAGGAAACACAAGTGGACTGGAATCACATGACCTTAACACACAGATGGAGGCATATTGACGTAATAGTTTGCCTCGATAACCCAGGACACAGGAGGGAGACTTTTACTGTAGATGAATGAAAAAATAAATATGATAATCATTTCCACACTTAAAGCTCATATTATCAGCAGCTGTTCTAGTGCCACTGCGATCAACTTTGGCCAACGACAAAGTTCTGTCTGTGTGTTATTTAAAATCCTGTCTAAAATCCACCAATAGGAGGTCAGCAAACTCGCAGGACAGCTACGACGCATTAGCGGCGATGACAATGAACAAGACATGCTAACGTACGGGGAAAAATCTCCTTATTACCTCAAGCTCACTTTGAAAAACATTTGTGTTTGTTTTCTGCACGAGCTGATTTCCAGATCACGCTGATGGATGACGTGAGCAGAACGTAGTCATTTAGTTTAACGGTTCCACACGTTATCATGCAGCCTGTTGTGGAATTCAGCCGATTGCGATCGTCTTGTACAGTGTGATGAGTGAAAATAAAAACGAAACCCGGGTTAATGCGTTTACGACATATGCACCATCACATCACAGCGAGTTTAGAAACAGTTTGTGTGCTAGAACTCCGTATCAGTAAACTGCTGGATGATCGTTAGGCTCTGTGATAGATGGGGTAATAAAGTTTGAGCTATCTGATTTGATAAATGATCAGGGATATTAGAGTTTTTTTTGTTGAGTTATAAACTATTCCAGTATAAAACCCTGGCACGGTGCAGAGTGATCCTAAACTCATAAAAGAGGAAGGATGTGATCGTGTTTGTGATCGCTGCGTTGGCGGTGATTGATGACGGTGATAAACTGATGTTTTTCTGAGACGATGTTCTTTATCTGATGCTTTGCCTGTGTTTCTTTCTCCCTCTGCACTCTCCCACTCCTCCTCTCTTTTTTGGCTTGACAAATAACGTACGATAGTAGTGACATTTTTAAGTTTGCGATTGTTAAAAGGGCTATATTCTGTAGCGTTCTTATTTTCTGGTAAAAAAAAGAGTGACAGCAACACTGAGGATATCTAAGCGACCTTCATCAGAATCCTGAATCCATTCAAGTGTACACGTTTTCTATGTCACAAGACACATTTGCATATTATTTGCATACAATACTGTAATTGGCTGGAATCAGCATACAGTACAAGCAGCTCAAGTGAAGTTACACAGGAGATAATGCTAACTAAACCGCTAACTAAAATGACGAGTGAAAAGAGTCAGAATAAACGTGAAGCTGAGAAAAATTCCTTCACTTGTTCCCCGAACACAAAACTCTCCATAACCAGCGCAATCCTTTTTAAAATCCAAATCCTTAAATACATAATCTGCATGTCTTTCAAAGAAGATATCTGCGCTAGAAAGAACTTAAACGTCCGTCACGCTGCTAGCTAACTGGATTACAGACATGAAGCAGCGTTACAATGAGAACTATACATTTATATCGACTGCTGGTGATAAACTGCCGTGTAAACTCACAGCTCAGAAACTTTTTTGTTTAATATTTTACTCATCTCTTACTCATCTCTCTGTGTTTCAGAAGTCATACAACTCACTGATGAATATTAATAAGCACTGTAGGCCTGGTTTATGAATATTAATGACCAGTGGGCGGGCGTTACAGGTTGTGACACTTAAACAATTAATGAAAACACACGGTTCTGTACACATTATATAACTGTTTCTCTCTCTCTCTCTCTCTCTCTCTCTCTCTCACTCAGGATGTTGGAGAAATCCCCGTCACTGAGGGCTTCCGCAGCTGAAGCTCTGAGCAGTAGCGTTATTAAGGAGCTCACTCAGGTAAAGTCGATAAAGATGACACAGCCTCTGCCTTTCTTTTATTTCTTCTTGTGCCAGATTTCAATAGAAGCGCTTTATATTTGAATATTTTTGCTACATTATTAGCGTTGCAAAGCCTCAGTTGGAAAAGGAATCGTGTGCAGGAAGACGCACAGACAAAAACACACCGACGAAACTAACGAGCTGCTACTGTAGAGCAAGACACGCCCCTGGGGGCGGGGCATATACGTTCCAGTGAGCAGTTAATTGGACAAGCACAAGACTAGTACAGGATCATCAAAAATATAATAGTTTTTTTTTTTTTTCCCAGAAGTTATGAAATATAAACTATTCTATGGTTTGTTGAAACAGTATTGTTGACACAGCCTGTCATTTCCCTCGTGATGGCGTGAAGAAGATAAAGCGCTGCACTTTCAGTCGTTATTAAACACATTTTAAAAATATTTTTCCAGTGATTTAAGCTTTAAGTCAACAGGCAGAATCTCACAGCACCTCTGAGAGCAGCGTTTACAGATTTATGAGCTCGTTCTCTTTTTTTCTGTCTGCAGCGTGTGAAGCAGCAGCTCTCGGAGGGGACGGCGGGGGACGACAGAGATGCGTCTCACATCGCTAGCGTGCTGTGAGTGAAGCAAACTCTCACACTCTAATCGGCAGAAACCTCTCGCAGGAGCGTGTGACGCCGCCGGAGAATCCTGGCAAAAGCGAGAGTCTTTTTTTTTTGGTTCTTTTTCACACTTGCTCTAAAAATATGTGACTCCGGTGTCATGTGCTCGCCGTTTGGAACGTGTGAATCAGGTGGAAGGAAAACTAGCGGCTGTGTTCCAGCTCACTCACTCATTAAAAATTTCAGTGTTCATTAATGTAAATATAAACAGCCACCAATCAGCGAGAATAATGTTCACAAATATAACACTGCTAGCCAACTGACTGTGTAGCTAAGACAATCCTGCACGTTAGCCACACAAGCTAGCTGTATAAGCAGCGAGGTTTAATGAAAAATTATAACTAAATGAAACAGTTCCTGCTGTAATTAGAAATCATTTCACTCCCCAGGCAGAAGAAAGTGCACCTGCAGACGCTGAGGGAAAGGTCAGAGGTCGAGAAGATGAGTCCTCGAGAGCGGATGAGGCTGAGGAAGCAGCAGGCCGCTGACGACAGAGCCAGGAAGCTAAAGTGAGACACGGCTAACGATAAAGCGCACTGCAGCTCGAGAAGCTACGCTAATCAGCTGTGCTAAGTGTCCTGCGTGTGTTTCAGGGTGCAGAATACCTGAGCGTGTGTGTTACTGCTACTACACTTAATTATTGTTTTAGTGGATTTATACTTTGATTTTTATTTGAACACTTCCAATAAAAAAATACTTTTTACTCTTTACATTTTTATTTAAACCTTCAGATTACTCGTTACAAAACACAAAGCTTACTTTTTTACCTTTCTCTTGAGTACATTTTTGGCTCGATACATAAAATTTTTTGCTGAGAAAGACTTTGACACGTTATCTACGTGGATATAAAAAGTTTACACACCCATGTTAAAAAATTGCAGGTTTTTGTGATGTAAAAAAGTAAAACCAAGATAAATCCTGTCAGATCGTTTTCCACCTTTAATGTGAAACAGCAAACAAAAAACTCAAGTGAACAACAAATAGAAATGTTTCGGGAAAAAAAAGAAAAAGAAAAAACATACAGTAACCTGGTTGCATAAGTATGTGCACCCCTTAACTAATACTGTGTTAAAGCAGCTTTTGCTTGTAATTCAGCACTCAGTGTTTTTGGATAAGAGTCTAACAACTTAGCACATCTTCATTTGGTCATTTTATTCCACTCTTCTCTGCGAAAATGCTCCAGATCTATCAGAGAGCGAGGGGATCCACAGGTCTTTGATAGGATTTAGATCTGTTTTTTTTCCTAAAACATTTATATTTGTTTTTCACTTGAATTGTTGGTCGCTATTTCACATTAAAGGTAGAAAATATCTGACAGGATTTATCTTGGTTTCATTTTTTACATCACAAAACTCTGCCATTTTGAGAGGGGTGTGTAAACTTTTTATATCCACTGTAAACTTTGTCTTAAATATAATTCTCAGTACTTTGTATTTACACAGAGTGTGTTGTAGTGTGCGTGTGTGTGTGTGTGTGTGTGTGTGTGCGCTTTTGCTGTTGTTGTGTGAGTAATTAAGGGTGTTGTGTTGCAGTCTGAATGTGTGTGTGTGTGTGTGTTGGTTTGTGTTTATGTACAGACATATTGTGGAGGAGAAATATAAAGAAAATCAGCAGCGCATGATGGAGCTCCGGTCCAAAAACTTCCAAAGAGTCAGCGTCAACGTTCTCACCGTGGGTCTGTGTGCATGAAAGGAAAGAAACAGATAGACAGACAGACAGATAGATAGATAGATAGATAGATAGATAGATAGATAGATAGATAGATAGATAATAAAGATGGAATATGACAAGAAAAAGAAAGAAATTTAATGAAAATATTATAAATAAATAAAAACATTTCGCGTTGCTGTAATTATACATCATTTCTCTCCTCGTATATGATCTAAAGGAGAAAGCTGAGGACACAGTGAGACAAATCCAGCCAATCAGACGACAGGATGCTACACCAAGCAGCCATCCTGGACCAATGGGAGAGCAGCTCACTGAACACGGTAACTCTCAAGCTGTGTTATTTTTGTTCGCTGTGTGTTTTAGTGTTTAGAGTACACGCTGCACAAGTACAGAGCTTGAAGCCATTCCTGCTCATCAGCGTGCTCCTGGAGTCCTGATTATTTGTCTTCTTGTTACCATGTCTCCTACACTGAGCATGTCTCCTACGCTGACCATGTCTCCTACACTGACCATGTCTCCTACACTGACCATGTCTCCTACACTGAGCATGTCTCCTACACTGAGCATGTCTCCTACACTGACCATGTCTCCTACACTGAGCATGTCTCCTACACTGAGCATGTCTCCTACACTTACCATGTCTCCTACACTGACCATGTCTCCTACACTACATCTTATCGGTCTCAGCAATGCAGGAAGAGACAAGAAGATGATTTCTGGTTTTGTATTGCTTGTAGTTCGTCGCTTGTGGGCGTGGCCTGTCCACCGTTTTTTTTTTTGTTGTTAGTTCTGCTATGAAAAAGTAGTAGTTATATATATATATATATATATCTTCTAATTAAACACACAAATTAAACAACACACTAATCAGTTTGAAAATCGTATAATTTGTTTGATTTACATGATTTACATGATCGGCTTCGTATTATCTTCGTTCCCAGATTAGATTAGCAAACCGAGCTAACTGTACTAGCTACACAGAGTCACCACCGATCCCTGCTGCTTCCTTACGAGCTTTATTTTCTTCCTAATGTCTCCATACATATTTAATGAGAGGTCGTGCACATGGAGCTAAAGTTGTGAGCGGGGAACTGAAAAAAATGTCAGACCACATGAGCTGTAGGATCATTTGAGCTTTTCGTTCAGATCTGCCGCTTCCTTAGAGCATCAGACCTAATTTGCGTAGAATTGAGAAAACCACAGTTCAAATGTTGCTTAGTTTCTGTGTCGCTCACGTACATAGAAAATGAATGATCACCTGCAGCACTGTCACTCGCTCGTGTCACTCACTGTTTGAAAGATTGTAACTGCAGTCGCCTATGCAGGCTCCGCCCCCTTTCGCTACATACATCTTGAGTTCCACGATTTATTTGTGGTTCTAGTATATCGTGTGTCTCACCAAGTGTGCGATTTGTGACACATGATGAGGTTTCGGTGAGTGAACACGGATGATGATGATGATGATGATGATGATATGTGTGTGTGTGCGCGTGTGTGCGTAGCATGCTGATGGGTATCAGGTGGTGTTTGTGAGCACTGTTTGAGGGAAGATACCAAAGGACTGTTTCCTCTCATGTGCGACACAGATGGAGTCGACTCTCATCTGCTCAAAACAGATCTCAGATATGAGAGAGGAACATTCTGAGCAGAAGGAACGAGAAGAATCCATCTGTCACAGAAAAAAAGTGTTCGGACTGAAATGACCCAACTACGAGATGTCCAGAATCAGGGTTAAAATTTCACTGCAGAAATATGACCCACTTCACATTAAATTAATAACATCACAATGCTGAATGTGCGCTACACCAGTGGCTCATCTCTGATCTCTGCTATTTAATATTTCCATTAGTTCATAAACTTCTTTGACTCAAGTTTGTTGAGATAAATATTTAGGTTCACACTTATCTCTCTGTCTTTTTCGCTGTGTTCCTCTGCCTGCCCTCATTTTCTCTCTTGCATGTGTGAAAATGATTTATTCTGGCGACTTTTCAGGCATCGTGGCTTTAATCCATGGTACTGGGTGCTAATACTTTATCCTCCACTGTATTCTCATTACAGACTACATGCTAGAATGAATTGTCGAGAACTGTTCTATCGTTTGAGATGCAGCCTACGGTCTCGGTTCCTGACGGGTTCTACATCAACAAATTTGCACTCACTCCGACTGGAAATTGAAAATGTGCGTTTCTGTTCTCATCTTTGATGTTCAGTGACCCTGTAAATTACAGTGAGGCTAAATTAGCGTGCTATTTCCGGAGAACCATCATCACGCTAATGGGCTCGTAATGGTGATCGTTCTAATCATCGCCGCACTGAACGGAAGCCAAACACCGCCTCCTCGACCTAATCAGATCCAGCTGTCGTAAGAATAAATCTGCGGGACATGTTTTCAGGGAAGCTGAGCACGTGTTCCTGCCTTAATTCTCTTTAACGCTCGATTACGGAATAAATCAGAGATTATAACGAACGAGGAAACAGATTCGAGCTCCTTTGCCCGAGAGTGAGAGAGGAAATCGAAGGACGTGATGAACAGGAGCTGGAGAGAGCGGGTGGTAATATCACCATCTCTTTATTAGAATAAATCCAAGAATCCTTATTCAGAGATGGAGTTAAAACATGAGACAGTGGCTTTTAGGAAGATAAGAAGCAGCGAGTATCCGAAGAAGCCTCACATATCAGACAAATTTGGAAAGGCAACTTTCCAAAAGTAAATGGCGCTCCGTAGACATGCACTGACTTTTAATCACTTTCAAAATATGCAACAGAATTAAAGATCAGATCAAATTTGCACAGAATTGAGAAAATGTTCACTCAAATGTCACTGAAATGGCAGCTCCATGTCGCACACTTACAGTGCATTCAGAAAGTGTTCAGACCCCTTCATTTTTCACTTTTTGTTATGTTGCAGCCTTCTGCTAAAAAGCTTTAAATTATTTGTTTACATCAATCTGCACTCCATACCCCATAACGACAATGCAAAAACCAGATTTGTGATAACTTTGCAAATGTATTAATAAAAAGAAATTATTTCAGATACTGAAATTTGACAGTTGAAATTTAGCTCAGGTGCTTCTCATTTCTTTGAGATCTCATCTTTGAGATGTTTCTACACTTTGATTGGCGTCCACTTGTGGCAAACTCAACTGATTGGACATGATTTGGAAAGACACACACCTGTCTATATAAGGTCTAACAGCTGAAACTGCGTATCAGAGCAAAAACCAAGCCATGAGGTCAGAGGAGCTGCCTGCAGAGCTCAGAGTAAGGATTGTGTCGAGGCACAGATCAAAATCACTTCTGCTGCACTGAAGGTTCCCAAGAGCACAGCAGCCTCCATAATTCTTAGATGGAAGAAGTTTGGAACAACCAGGACTCTTCCTAGAGCTGGCCACCAGGCCAATCGGGGGAGAAGGGTCTTGGTAAGAGAGGTGACCAAGAACCTGATGGTTACTCTGGTTGAGCTCCAGAGGTCATGTGTGGAGATGGGAGAAACTTGCAGAAGGTCAACCATCACTGCAACACTTTATGGCAGAGAGGCCAGATGGAAGCATCTCCTCAGTGCAAGACACATGAAAGCCTGCTTGAAACCTTCAGTGCAGCAGATTTTGATCTGTGCCTCGACACAATCCTGACTCTGAGCTCTGCAGGCAGCTCCTCTGACCTCATGGCTTGGTTTTTGCTCTGATACGCAGTTTCAGCTGTTAGACCTTATATAGACAGGTGTGTGTCTTTCCAAATCATGTCCAATCAGTTGAGATTGCCACAAGTGGACTCCAAAGTGTAGAAACATCTCAAAGATGATCCAGAGAAATGGGAAGCACCTGAGCTAAATTTCAACTGTCATAGCAAAGGGTGCGAATACTTATGTCAATGTGATATTTGAGTTTTTTTCTTTTTAATCAATTTGCAAAGTTATCACAAATCTGGTTTTTGCTTTGTCATTATGGGGTATGGAGAGTAGATTGATGTAAAAAAAAAAATACTTAAAGCATTTAGCATAACGCTGCAATATAACAAAAAGTGAACAGTGAAGGGGTCTGAATACTTCTGAATGCACTGTATGTAGAAAATGACTGCGCATCTGTGGCTTTCATGCTCGTGAATGTAGAGTGACTTGTACATTTGAAAGCTAATCATTTTTTACACTGAGATTTACACAGGAAGTGTTTCACTGTGAGATTTAAATTGTGAGTTTTTACAGGAAAATACAGTACGTCTGCATGTTTAAAAGATTTCTATCTGCGTTGTTTCAGAGTTTTATGCCTACTGTTGATCTTACAGCAGCTGCGCGATCTCATAGTGGCGAAATGGAATGATGTCATTAATACACAGATTAATTATCATTAATGAGGAAAAACACTGCGAACAATGAGCAGTGGGAGTGATCGGGGGCGGAGCTCAAGAAAACAGGAACCAGGAAGTAAAATCTGGATGTGAACAGAAAATACTTCACGTGTTGAAACGGAACATTTCTAAATGAAATCATGAGCCCGTGGCAGAAATGCATGTTTAAATGCTGTTTAATGAACTGGAAATAAAATGCATTATTTCCCTCGCCGATGACAGGCGATGTTCTCCGCTCAGATATGCTTTAAATCTTAGTTTATCTTCCCTGTATGAGCCTTTCAGAGAGAGAGGGAGGAGTCGCAGCATGTCATCACCTCGGGCAGATCATTAAATATGCAAATTTCACTGTTGGTGGGAAAATCTGTCAGTGTGTCGTCATTACAGCACACACACTAATGACTTGTTAGAGGTTTCAGATTCAGCACTCGATATTATATATAATGTGTGTGTGTGTGTGTGTGTGTTTCTCTGGAAATGCTGAGCTCTGGGGAACATTGATGTGTCTGGCTGAAGCTTAATGACTGCATCAGGGATCGTCAGCACTGACAGTGAGCAGAGTTCAGGTCGGGAACTAAACTAATACACACTTGTGTCTAATTGGAGTTCTTACTAGAATTTTTGGTGCCTGTCCCTTATTGGTCTAGACACCAATATGACGATATATCTAGGTAAAAATTTAAAAAAAAAAAAGTCTGGAAGGTATTCTCATTTTAATTTTATAGTTCGGGGAAAACGGCTAAATTTCTCTCATGACTCGTCCTGTACCAGTGTCGTCTTCATCCAATTAAACGCTCTCTTTAATGTATATGTCCCGCCCCCACAAATAAATAAATTTTTCAATGCTTTTGTATATACACGAGTTGTTTATCATTTTTTAGTCTCTGCTTCACTTCTTTTCTGTTTTGCCATAACGGAAAAGTTCATCAGAAGTCCACTGCATGTTCTCCAGAGTCTCAGCATGTTGACTTATTCCTCTAAACACTGTAATATACGCGGCACTTCGCACTAGTGGGCTTTCCCTCATACTAAATCACAGAAGTTCAAGCTTTAAGTTCCTGAAAATAAGACCTGAGGGAATGATCCATGGCTGAACTCCAAACCCGGCTAACACTTTCCTGCATAAGTGATCGGAGCGGCCCGTAACAGCACTGATTAAAATCAATGAAGCTCTGTGTCGGGGGACGAGTGTGTGAAAGCCCCGATCTCATTAACCCAGACTATGCTCATGTTTAATTCTCTCCATTCATCTCCATTAAAGCAGCAGTTTAGGGGTGGCTCATGAACGGCGTGAAAATCGATTTGTGTTTAAAAATGGAATTAGTTGAAATTGTTTTTAGACTGTAAGTGCTTTACGATCAGAACTCATCAGATCTCACGCTGAGAAACGTCACGTTTAATTGTTCTTCCTGCAGTGCAAAATGAGCTGCGATTAAAATCTCACGTACTTTTCAGAAGTTTAGTGCAGTGAGAGTTACTGTTACCACCCTGACGTTGATTATTTTCCAATAACAGCACGTCCCCCAGCATTTCATTCCTCTTACACCACAGCAGCTTTCCAAATGTTTTATTTACTAAAGAACGACACATCGCACTTTTTATCTATAAAACGTCAGCAAAACAAGTTAGTTTCTGTTCTCTCTCAGCGGATATAAACAGTGCTTCCCTCACCAGCCTCTAAGATTTAAAAAAAAAACAAAAAAAACGCAGCTTGTCATGTTACTGAGAAACCGCAAAGAAGCGTAAACTCCCCTGTCCTGGGGATGTCGGAAAACTTCAAGTTACAGCTTCACCTCTGACTGTTACAAAGCGCTGACACTGGAGACTCCTTCCATAAATATTAAATAAACACCTCTTTACAGAAAACTTCACCAAATCAACTATTATGAACAAGCTGTTACTATAGAAATGATTACGTATTTATTTATTTATTTATTTATGGATGTTGTTGGCAAATTGCTTTGGTATAAGAGGAATAAAACACTTATTAAAGGAAAATGATCAACTTCAGTGTGTAACAGTAACTCGCTTTATCACATCACCCCATCACTGATTATTTTACTGTAACTGCACAACACACTGTTTTATTTCCTCCTTATTATACACTACTGAGTATAACAGTGTTGAAGAATCTGTCCATTTTCATGAACAGTTCTCTCTCTCTCTCTCTCTCTCTCTCTCTCTCTCTCTCTCTGTGGTTCTCTAAGTGCTCTCTGACACTATTAATTATCTTTAAGTGTCTCTGATTAAATTACACCAGTCCTCCACTAATCCTAACACTGTTATTTATCTGGTGCTGAACCTCTAATTTAACAAAGCTGATTTTTTTCTTCTAAAAAGCGAGATTAGTGGAAATCAGTGTTCAGGCCACGCGTGATGAACGGGCCGTATAATAACGTAGATTTAAAGCACCATGTGGTCGAAAGCTTTTGAGTTCCAGCCAGGTTTAATTACCAAGAGAGCATCGGACTAACTGGTGGGAATTCACATGCAGTTATAATTAAAAAATCTCACTTCCAGAAACACCCAAGCCCACACACGTTCAGCGTCGCCGTTCTAATTAAATATGTTACAAAATCATGGAAATCGTCTAATGTAGGGTCGTGGATCTCTCCATTTGTAATGATGACATCATCACATCTCAGCTTCTCAATACACGATCAATGATCCAGGAGTTAAGGCTAATCCTGTACACTGCTCCACAGAGCCTTGAGTCAATCGTTCAGGTCTTGTTTGTTGTATCTGCTTGTTGTATCTGCCAAAATTACTCACACAGTCACAAAACACACACACACACACACACACACACACACACACACACACACACAGAGTTTTACAGTAATATACCTTCTCAATTTACAGAGCTAGTTTTAACCAGCTCCAAGCATTTATAACATAATCAGCATGTCATTTAACACAAATATATTCGAATTAAAAGTTCAAGATATGTTCAAGATTCATTCAATTTTTTGCACTTATTAAACATTTCGCTAGCATCAGTGGTCTATTTTTTGCTAGCATAGTCTCTCCATGAGTTACCTTTATTTAGCCTTTTTCTCTCGCAGCGCTGTTGAATTCTGGATTCTGATTGGTCAGAAGGTGTTAATATTAGTGTTATATTAATATGTTTCTATGGCGGATTTAAGAACCGTTGGTATGGTGACATTTTCTGTAAGGAGAAATGTGTTTATGTAACATTTAAGGAAGGAGTCTCCAGTGTCAGCGCTTTGTAACAGTCAGAGGTAAAGCTGTAACTTTAAGTTTTCCGACATCTTCAGGACGGAGGAGTTTACGCTTCTCTGCGGTTTCTCTGTAACATGACAAGCTGCGTTGTTTTTTGTCTTATTACCTTCAAAAGAGAGAAAAAAGGAACGTGAGGGAACGACTGTTTATACATAGCTGCTATAACGTGAGTGACAACAGGAACGAACTTGTTTCAAGGATATTCCACAACATTAACTGTAACTATAAACAGATAAAAAAAAAATATGTTGTGCTGTTCATTAATAAAAACTTTTAAAAATTGTAATAGTTGGCAAATTGCTGTGGTAAATAATCAGCTTCAGGGTGATAAGAGCAACTCTGCTTCTTTCCAACATCCCATCGCTGATTATTTTCCTATAACACCACACCCCTCTCTGTGTTAGCTAGCATTCGCTAGCTCTCTGTTCATATCACATTTTACACTTCTGTATTTTCTCTAAAAATAAAATTGATTCAGGGGGGGTCCAAGCATTTTTTTCCTCTTAAATCTCCATCAGCCAATTAGCTGAAACCGTCTCCCTCACTTCCTGTTCCTGTTCTGCTCGTTGTTAAGCCTGTACACTGCTCCACAGAGCCCTGAGTCAATTGTTCAGTTTGTTGTATCTGCTGCTCAATTTGGCCAAAATTGCTCACACACACTCACAAAACAAACATACACACACACACACACAGTCTGCATCTGGATGCAGAGACAAGTATTGACTCGATCTGTTGGGATTGCTCAAAGCTGAAATGTTTGCTAAGAAATCTATACAGTGTTTCACACACACACACACACACACACACACATTACTCATTCCATTCTCTCATTACATCCTTAATAACGCACAACCAAAATGTAAATGTAACACACACTCAGTACTTTACTATCATTTTTATTCCTTGCATTTAAAAACACATTATTCCCACAACTAGCAATCAAGCGTCCTGTGGTGATGTTAAAGTAATTCCTGCTTGCTGGCTTGTCTGTTATTGTCTGATATCAAAATACCTCTTGCATTATTCCTCGAGATAACGATAAACACATTGTCATATTGTTCTATTCACAGTAATGATGTTTGCAGTTTCATAATTTTGTGCCTGGTTTATCGAGGATTAAAGACGATTCCTCCGTCTCTGGAGATGCTTTTCAGTTTCTTGCCTCTGGCTCTACAAAATAGCTCTTTTCTAGCTGATAACACACACACACACACACACACACTTGTGCTATCTCTGGCAGGAGTGTGTGGAGCTCAGGTGGAGGCCCGAACTCGAGAAATTGAAACTATTCAGGCGATAAATTTAGAGTGTCCCATGGTGAGCACTGTCTCTCTCCATCTCTCTCCATCTCTCTCCATCTCGTTCTCTCTCTCTTTCCTGTGGTATTGAAGGACCCGTGCTTCACTGAAACAAGCGATGTCATTAAATGGTGAACACAGGAAGCACATACACGTGTGTGTGTGTGTGTGTGTGTGTGTGTGTGTGTGCGCTCTGATATTTCATTCTAATATCATCCTAACTTTATCCCAGCTAACAGTTATCATGATATCGCTTCATTTAAACACAAAAATTCCACATAAAATCATAAGTGCAGCTAACTTGAAATACTTTCTCTGAATTTTGCATCTGCTCATCTACAGGAAAACACATAACATTATGCACAAAAAGAATCTGTCCTATCATATCGTTCTTCGGGCGTTCCCACACCATAAAACCAGCGAATGAGATATTAATTGAGTAATGAGTGTTCTATTCCCCTTGTGTTCATCAACATCATCGCAAAGTTGTGTGTGAATGTTAAAACCGATTTGTTGATAAACGCCAATCAGCCATAATTTACCAAGAGCGTTCACGTCACAGATGATTAACATTTAACCACACCCACAAAACTCCATAAAAGGCAAAGGGAGCTGAAAAATGACAAAATGACCAAAAATGATGAGCGTCTCATAATCGTGGCGTGTGCGAAATCTCCCAGTAAGGAAGCTCCTCGTCTACCAAACACACACTAACTCCGCCTTCTTTCATGGGGTGCCGTTACTTTTGTTTTAATTGAACAGCTAGTCTTATTTGTTTTCATTTGCCTTAAGGATTTATTTTGGATTAGAATTTACTTTCAGGTCAGTAATGAAGCAGTGAGTGTTGATTAACTTGGTGTGTAACACCAACACAAACACACACACACACACACACACACACACTGAGTTACAGTCTTTCGTTCTGCTTCAGCCTTTTGGTGTGTGTGTGTGTGTGTGTGTGTGTGTCAGACATCCCTGAGGACCCTCAGGCTGCAGAAGTGTATTATTCCGAAGATGGATTCGAGTCGTGTTCAGATGAAGAAGATTTCTGCTCTGATGTTCCCACACAGGTGAGGAAGAGAAAGAGGAAGTTGCGGAGGAAGAAGAAGTGTCTCTCTCTCTCTCTCTCTCTCTCTCTCTCTCTCTCTCTCTCTGGATTTGTCGTTTTAATGTCACTCAGATTCATATGTTGCTGTAGTTCAGGATTCAGGAGCATATAAATGACATGAAACTTGCAAAATGATGTAAGTAACAGGTTTAACGTAAAACTTGTAATGTTAAAAAAATGATCCGAATGTATTTCATCATGATGCCGTTCGGTTTACGTACTTGTATTTATGTGTCTATTCGTTCGTGCGTTTACGGTTGACGATCAGGACTTTCGCAGAACAAACACTAAACTACAGTTCACCAGTAGGGGGAGCTGAAGTGCTGTTTTCTCCGAGCAGAAGTTCATTTTAAATCTGATTTATAGTCTGGAAAATACAGGAACTCGGTATAAAAAAGGAAACTGATGCTATATAACTTAGATAAGTGAACAACTTCTCATTAGCAGGCGCAGAGTTGGACGGATTATCTTCTGATGTTATGCTAATTGTCTTTAATTAGCTTGTATTCATTATCGCCACATCGCATTTAATCAGCTCAAGTAAAGTTTGTTTGAACACGACTGCAGACTTAAAGAGGAAAATTACCCAGAAGGCATTGCAACCAGAGACAGAGAAACGGGAGATGAAAGGGCATATTTTGCTTTGTCAGAGCCGTTTCGTAAAGTGCCGAGCTTTCGTAGTCGTTCAGAATGTTAGCTTGCCATCAAACAAGGGGGCGGGGCAAGAGAAAGCGAGGAGTGATATGTGAAACTGCACGTTTTATTGATGAGCATTTAAATAAAACTAAAAATAAAGAACATTGTGTTTTTGTAATGACTGTATGCGTATATATATATATATATAAAAGTGAAGCCAGAATGTCTCTGAGGCCCTCTAGTGGCTGACTGCGGTACAGTTTTTAACCCCGCCCATTCCCATGTTAGTGAATGGGAAAGATTCAG
Organism: Pangasius sanitwongsei; assembly: GCA_037576675.1. NCBI lineage: Eukaryota > Metazoa > Chordata > Actinopteri > Siluriformes > Pangasiidae > Pangasius > Pangasius sanitwongsei. The sequence continues at coordinate 901,310 of CM075024.1, read as the reverse complement.
AAATGGGAAATTCCAGTTTAAGTTACATCTCCAAAATTATTTTCGGGAATACTGTGCTGCTGTTTTTACAAGTTCTGCTGACCCTGATACGTCTGCCAATATTTCTCCTCACGATAAATGTGTTTTATAGGAGTTTTTTGGTGATAAATAAAAGGGCGTGGTTGATGAGGTGATTGACAGTTGTGGTCATGAGTTGCGTGCACCTTCCAACACACACCTGAAGCTCTGGACAGTTCTGTAGCAAAGCCATGTCTTGTTCTGCTGTGAACTGTTCTAACAGACCCTCAGCGGGGAACTCTCTGCACTTTTTCCAGTATGGTGCTCATTGTGATGCTTAAGCTAGCTCGTTGTAGAGATGTTATAACTAGTAAACCAACATGAGAGAATGAAGTGATGGCACAAACCAAGGCAGCTAACACTAGCTACATTTCATAATAATCCACTATTGACTATATGACCTTAGAGAACACTCAGTGAGAGGATAGAAAAGCACTTCTCTCTTCAGATGTGTAACTTACTGCAGGTGTCAGAGCTAGCTGAACATCATGGAGGTTGAGTGTAAATGCTGACTGAGGTTTATATTTTCACTCGCTACATTACATTAGCTATTTATACTTACATGACTTTGAGTAAAATCATGGATAATGTCAGCTAGCTAGCAAATAGTAGCTAAGTCAGTCATGACTCAAAGCTTTTCCTGGTGAAATCACTATACCTGCAAAAGTTATATGACAACAGTTTAGTAATTTACATATTAATTAATAACACTGGATGTGCCACTTTGAGTTAGCTGATGCTCCATTTTAAGCCACTTCAGGTAATATCAGCGTGCGCACTCGCATACAGTGTCCATCACTAGCATGGGTACGTATTAGGACGAGCGCATTAATTGTATATAAACCTGTGATTTGCAGCTGCACTACTGTCAGAGCTGCTGTTATAGAAACTTAATCAACACCTTCTGACCAATCAGAAATCAGAACTGAAATGGTGTGAGTCAGATGTAATTAGATTTGATTGCTCGGACTCGTCCGACTGGTGGAACGTGGTGATTGAACGGTGTTTCAGCGCCTGAGGGAGAAGATTTTATTGTGCGCTTTATTGCCCGGACTCCTGTGCGGCACGGACATTAAGGACAGTTAAAGTGCTGACGGTTCCTCTCCTCCAGCCCGGATTAGGAGGTTAGAGCGGATCGCTGTGTGATTTCCCTTTCCAGTCTCTCGCTGTGCGCTTCACACTCAAACTTATTTTCAAGTGAATGCTTTGCTGAGCCTTGCGGACCGTACCATCTTAAGACCATACTTATATTTACAGGGTTTTTTGGTAATATTTACACTAAGTGTAATCGATCAGCTGAAACATGTTTGCTGTCTGAAGTCGGGTGTCTGAGCTAAATGTCGATGCTAAAACATTACGCTCAGTAATATACAGTATGAATTATAATAGACATATATTATCATCTGAATCACATTCAGTGTGTAACTCCGCCTCCTTTAGGCCACACCTCCTTCCTGAGTCTGATGTTCGTGCAAACTTTAATGTTTTATTTTAAATCTGAAGTGGATGTGGCCTAAACTGGAAGAGTTGTTTTGTTTTGTGTTGTTTTAACTTAATTTACTTTATTTCACTGCATTCATTTTTATGTTTTATTCTTATTTTATTTCTTGCATAAATAACCCCCTAAATCACCTGCTAAACCGGAGGCTATTAGCTTCCACTACTCGCTGGCTACATTAGCATCGTGGCTCCAGTGCAAACTTCAGACACTACACATCACTACTTTTGTGGATATTTCACCTGCAGCTGTACCTTGTTACAGCCCTGCCGTGACCCTCACTTCTGTCTGACATGAATGATTCACTAAATTTTATCCTGAGAGGATTCTCATGTTCCTGTGTTCTGCTTCACGTTTCCAGTGTGTTGTTTGTTTGTTTCTGTTTGCATTTTAATCTAATATTAATTTTAAACTTGTTTGCTTTAATGAGCTGTTTATGAAACTGTACAGACGGTAAACTCGGTTAGCGCACGTGGCACATCAGCTCCGGTGAATGTGCAGGTGTGAGTAAATGAAATACTGCTGCACTGGCAGTGAGTAGATTAATGAGAGCGACACAGAAAACACAGTTTGCGGGGAGGGCAAGCAATGTAACGAAGTTTAACTTCACACAAATAAAAAGCAGCCTCACCTGAGCCGCAGCCTCACCTGAGCCTCAGCCTCAGCTAAAGAACAACCTCACTGAGGAACAGTGTCATCTGAGGAACAGCCTCACCTAAGGAATAAAATCACCTGAAGAACAACCTCAGCTAAAGAACAGTCTCAGCTAAAGAATAGCCTCACCCATGGAACAGCCACACCTGAGGAACAGCCACACCTGAGGAACAGCCACTCCTGAGGAACAGCCTCACCCATGGAACAGCCACTCCTGAGGAACAGCCACTCCTGAGGAACACCCACACCTGAGGAACAGCCACACCTGAGGAACAGCCTCACCTAAGGAATAAAATCACCTGAGGAACAGCCTCAGCTAAAGAACAGCCTCACCCATGGAACAGCCACTCCTGAGGAACAGCCACACCTAAGGAACAGCCACACCTGAGGAACAGCCACTCCTGAGGAACAGCCTCACCCATGGAACAGCCACTCCTGAGGAACAGCCACTCCTGAGGAACACCCACACCTGAGGAACAGCCACACCTGAGGAACAGCCTCACCTAAGGAATAAAATCACCTGAGGAACAGCCTCAGCTAAAGAACAGCCTCACCCATGGAACAGCCACTCCTGAGGAACAGCCTCACCTAAGGAATAAAATCACCTGAGGAACAACCTCAGCTAAAGAACAGCCTCAGCTAAAGAACAGCCTCACCTGAGGAACAGCTACAGCTAAAGAGCAACCACACCTGAGAAACAAAATCACCATTCGTAGTGATATTCACTTTGTTTTATTAGCTGGATAGCTTTCATTTTGACATTTTTTACTCTTGGCTTGTGCTTTTAAATTTCCAATTTTTGATATAATGTGCATTTTTTGATATGTGTGAGATATTTCTCAGTAGCACACTTTTGGACCATCAGCATCACAACACAATAACTCAGTATATTTTTCTTTCTTATTAAAAATAGAAAACACTGTGCTTTGATGTTTCTGAGTCTAGAAGCTCTCACATAGGAGCTGATGAAATGTGAAGCGGAATATCGGAAAGCTGGTGGGCTGAGATTTCATCCCTCAGGCCCGCGGATCTCAGCACTGCAATGCAATCTCTTCCTCCAGCTCCACGCCGCCGAGGCCACGCGAGATTAAAACGATTTGTCACTGCTGGGAGAAACAAGCGAGCAGATGGAAGCGGAGGATCGGCTGAAATTGACTCCCGGCCCGGTGGAGATTTGATAATTAGTCGGATGACAGAGACGCTTGGGCGGCTCTGCTCATTTCTTCAGGCTGATCATTTTAAAGGGAAGGACGTTTTTTTCCTACGTGGTTAGTCTCAACGCCTCGTTTGGCTCAATACACCTGCAATCCCCAACAGCAGAGCTTTCACCCCTGAGCAATTACAGCACAAAAATCGGTCCTGTTTTTTTTTTTTCATAATGGAGATTGGAGATAAAGCTTTAAACAATAGATGAGGCCTGTTGGAATGAATTTCATCGTTTTGTATATTAATATCGGGCCTTGTTTATCAATCTTTTATTCTTTCATGGCCAGACCAAGATAAAAATTCCCACCATATTTACTCACTGCTCATGTGTGTGTGTTCATAAACACGAGTCAGCCATAAATTACCAAGCACATTCACGGCACAGCTTATTTACATTTAGCCACGCCCACCAAACTCCATAAAAGCTCACAGAGAGCTGAAAATGACAAAATGGCAACTAAATGGTGAAGGAGAGCTCAGCCACTGCAGCATGTCAGCTACCATAGACACTAATTAAGACACTAGGTCATTAATATGAAATGACTAAATTGCAGAAAATGTTTATTAAAATTATGTGGAATCTAAATGAATTTCAATCGAGGTTCTCATTAGTGAGTATCCTCATAGGGAAATTTACACAAACTCAGGAGCGAAACATGGGATACGAATGCTTTTCCCAACTAAAACATGGGATATGAACACTTTTCCCAACTAACCGGATTTTCATGAACACCACATTTCCCGTGTAAATAACCTTACGAACGATTTACGAACAAATTTCTTCGTATTCAGTTTTTAAAAATCCATAATGTTTAACATCACTTGTTCTACTTCTTGTTGCCGAACATATATTTTCTACAATTTCTGGATAAATATCTCCTGTGTTCTGAATAAAATTTACACATTTTAAAATTATGTTTTGCTTTTCAAATTTGTTGAAAAGCAAAAAGTCAAACCTGAAAGTGATAATTGTACACTAAATTAGTTAACAATTTCTGTACTTTTTTTTTGTCTTTTTTATGTTATACCCTATGTAGTGAACATGTATAGTGACTTTTGTGATACAATGATTATTTTTGCCATCTTTCAATTTTCCTGTGGTTTATTTGATACAAACATACAGTGTAACTACTGCTAATGTTCACTATAACATTAAACATTCAGTATATACCCATTAATACTCAGTATATTCCCATTAATATTCAGTATATAACCATTAATATTCAGTATATTCCCATTAATATTCAGTATATAACCATTAATATTCA
>CM075024.1:861489-895329 GCA_037576675.1 Pangasius sanitwongsei | reverse complement strand
GCTAATGAAGGATGGAGTCATGTGCTGTTTTTCTTCTGTCTCTCCCTCAGGACAGTGATCTGGAGGCCGTGGTGCGAAATCTGTTGGTTAGTGATCCATTCACACTGCCAAGGAGCACACTGTGTGGAGCTTCCTGCGTACACGTCCCTGTGAATGAGCTGTTACTATAGAAACCATAGCATATTATTTTAACGAGCGCATTAGTATAAACCTGTGATTTGCAGCTGCACTACTGTCAGAGCTGCTGTTCTGGAAAATTAATCAACACCTTCTGACCAATCAGCAGCGCTGAAGTTCGTAATGGCATTAAACCCCGTAGCGTGCGGGATCAGTTCTTCAGTTAGAAGAGGTGTGTGAGTTTTGTTTAAAATCTTGTGGCAGGTTTCAAGGATTTTGTCATCATCCGTTATCTCGTATTGCCTACTGAGTTGCCTATTAATACAAGGGAATTAATTAACGGAGCTAATTTCTGGGCCAGAAAAACATAAACAGATGCTTTATATGAATTATATGCCATCAGAATGATCATTTGTCAAGCAAACAACAATAATGCTGCAATTTCTAAATAAATCAATTTTCAGAAAAAAGGTTCTATCTTTAGTGCCTTTAATATAAATATTTCACTTGTTAAAGTGCTAAAGAGCCTATAAATCAACCACTCTTGTACACTTGATGGTACATTTACACAGTTTTTACCCTGAGGAACAGAAATGCACAGTGTAGTCTGTTTTTTGACAGTTTAATAGGAATTCAGTGGTATGTTAATGCATATATTACCATAATAATGGAGTCTTATTGTCACATTGCCCTGATTCTGTCTCGTTTCCCCCTTCCTTATATGGTCTGTTTCCTGTTCTCATTTCCTGTTGCAACGGTGCTTTAATAGTCACACCTGTTGCTTAAGATCTCCTGTTAGTTTGTGTATTTATAAACTGTTTTCTTCTGTGCTTCTTGAAGTTTGAAATGAATCAATAAGCTCTCTCTGTGTGTGTGTGTGTGTGTGTGAGAGAGAGAGAGGGAGAGAGGGAGAGCATCACAAAAGTGCAAAATATTCATAAACAGTATCTGCTCTGCTATAACACAAAGTGTGTGCTCTTAACGACTCTGTCAGCCATGTTGACGTCACATGATCTAAGCTCTACATCTTATTGGTTAATGAAATTTTCACCCTGTTTGAAATCGAGCTGGATCCCCCAAAATGAGAAATGTCTTCACGTTCTAAAGAAGTGAAATGGCTGATTAAAAGTTTGCCATTAGTGTTCAGATTCACTTATACAATTAAGATTCATATTTTTGTAACTTTTAACTTTGTAACTTAAAAAATGAAAAATTAATGATGTATAGCGCTGTAGATAATGACTGAGAAAATAACTGCAAAAGATGTGTTGAGTCGTTCAACCACTCCATTAAAGCTATGCCTTCCCTTAAATGAATTTTTGATTTACTTTTATACAAATACACAGAACATATATATATATTTATATCCTTCCTCTATATCCTTTTTCCGATGTTGTTTTCTGAAATTTAATGACGTGAGTTTGACTGCCTCATTGTGAATCCACACATTTTCAAACTCTCAACATTTACCTGAGAGGTCACGGTGTCAGCACACACACACACACACACACACACACACACACACACACCTGGAGCGTCACTAAGTCCTGTATGAAGCGAGTGATAAACGATCCTGACGTTTCCTCTGCCTTTCTGTGTGATAATGAGTTTTTTTCTTCCAGCGTGTTTTCGTCCTCCTCGCTGCCGCGCTGACATTTACACCGATCGGGTCATTTATAAGGAGCTATTTACAGGTTTCGTCCAGATCAGATGCGTTCGCCCTCTGAGACAGAGCTGTGAGGAGTATTTCCATCCCCGGCTCTTGACTGGCATTTTCTCTTTATTTTCCTTCCTCTGATTTATTCGCATCTCAGGGTCGACTCTAATCGCTGACCTCCACCGCCATCTTCAGATGCTGTGACAGGGTTTTTAGGGTCGTTTCAAACCTGACACCTTGATGATGCCTTAAAAATGTCAGTAAATAAATAAAATGGCAATAAAATGGCAGCAAAAGCATCATTTTAGATGCAGGAACGTTCAAATGTGGTGTTTATGTGGCTCATTCTCATCTCATTCATCTTATCACACTCATTCTGTGATACAGTTAGGGAATAGGCAGTAACTGCATCATGCATGAAGTGTCAAAAGTGGTCCACACACACACACACACGCGCACACACACACACACACACACACACACACACACACACAGGATCTGGGTGACTGAACCGTAACACTCATGCCAGTGTGTTTGACGGTTTTTTGAGATGTTGTTTTTTTCCATGCATAATATATTTCTTCCTATTCTTTGTTTTCAATGAGCGCACACACACACACACACACACACACACACACACACACACACACACACACACACACACACTGCATATCCAAGGAGGATACTTTCACTAAAGATAGATGGATAGCAGAGTGTGAAATTTCTCCACCTGGACGTTTTTCCCCTGTCCTCATGTTGTTTATGGCTCGAGTCGGCTCAGTTATCCCAAATTCCGTATTTTGGTGTTATCCAGGAACAGATGTTTCCAGCTGTCAGCACCTGGTTCTCAGAGTAATCACGCCACATGCTGTGTGTAGAAACCTCCTGTTATGTACAAAATGAACCTAAATGCTCTACACAAACACGGTGCATGTGGCAACACGAAAAATCCTCTCCTCCACCTCCCTTTCCTCCTGCACTTCCACTTCCACCTCCACCTCCACCTCCATGTCCTCCACCTCCTCCTCCACCTCTTCACCTCCACCTCCTCTTCCACCTTCATCCCCTCCTCCACCTCCTCTTCCACCTTCATCCCCTCCTCTTCCTCCTCCACCTCCTCCTCCACCTTCACCCCCTCCTCTTCCTCCTCCACCTCCTCCTCCACCTTCACCCCCTCCTCTTCCTCCTCCTCCTCCACCTCCTCCTCATACCTGTGTGTATGATCTGATATTTATCTCAATTTTACATTTCTAACCCACACCCCATCTTCAGCGCAAATCATTTATTCTATACTGCTCCTATTCTCTACATATGCTCAATACATAGGGTGTAACATAATGCCCCTGTGCACACTATCTAGTGCACTACATGTACAATGGAACACCATTTGCAATTATTCTCTGTATTTTTATTCAAATAAAATATTGGCAGCTCTGGCTTTGTTTTGGGCCTGTCCGAGTCAAAGACACGCCCATTTAAATGACTCAAAGACACGCCCATTTGTCTGACTCAAAGACACGCCCATTTGTCTGACTCAAAGACACGCCCGTTTGTCTGACTCAAAGACACGCCCATTTGTCTGACTCAAAGACACGCCCGTTTGTCTGACTCAAAGACACGCCCGTTTGTCTGACTCAAAGACACGCCCGTTTGTCTGACTCAAAGACACGCCCGTTTGTCTGACTCAAAGACACGCCCATTTGTCTGACTCAAAGACACGCCCATTTGTCTGACTCAAAGGCATGCCCATTTGTCTGACTCAAAGGCATGCCCATTTGTCTGACTCAAAGACACGCCCATTTGTCTGACTCAAAGACACGCCCATTATAATGACACCAAGACATGCCCATTTCTCCTACACTGACACGCCCATGTGCATGACACAAAGACCCGCCCATTTGTCTCCCTCAAAGACCATTCTTAATGTCGCCCATTATGACACATCAAACAGTGTGTGTGTGTGTGTGTGTTTCAGCAGGTGAAGCTGACGGAGGTGTGTCTCACTCACATGTGTATGGACCGCTCAGCATCAACAGCACCATGGATTAATTCTAATCCAGAACATGAGAGAAGGTTTATTTCATCTATGCGTTCTTATAATTTATTCTAAAATCCCGAATGTAATTTCACCGCTGATCGCTCTGACCGATCCTGACGCACACGGCGGATTAACTGGTCGTCACTAACCTCACATTTCTGCTTTACATTTTCACTTTTCACTCACACTCACAATGATGTGACACGTCTCTGTAGTGAAAATAAAATCTGTTAAACGCTGAAGCGAGAGCGACGATTAGCGAGGATTTGGCCGCTGGTGTGTGAGGCTGTGAGGCCGAGCTCTCTGTGTCCGCCTTCAAATCTACGATAAAAAGAAGTTGATTAAAAAAATAAATTCAATTACCTTCAATCCATTCAGAAGTTTTCAGTTTGATTTCCAGAGATTTTTCTTTGCCAAGCTAATGCAAAAGTTTTGCTTTGTGATGTGATCAGCTGAGGAAACTTTTAACTTTTTGCTTTTTATATTTTCTCTCTACATTTATGTCTAAAGAAAATAAATAAATAAAGTGGAAAATAAAGTGGACTTTATTTCCCACTTCGGCTTTTCCATGTCAGACATTTTCACACGTCCATTACACCGTTCGTGTTCGCTTTTATTCAGCGTGTATTCTGCACTGAACATAATCTTGGTTGTGCAGACAAACTACACTTTTTTTTTAAAGTGTTCTTCATGGGTTCTTTAAGGTTCTTTGGATAATTAAGCCTTCTTAGGTTCCACAAAAGGTTCTACTGGGAACCCTGTCTGACAGGGAAACACTCTGTGGCCGAGTTCTCGAAGAACCCTAACGAGTGTCATTATAATACTCTTCCATGTGAGGTTTCTTTTTAAAATGTTTAAAATGACATTGTAAACTATTAAATGGTGAACCACCAGGTTTGAACTAATATTTGAAGGCAACGGCAGCTGGGAACAAATGACAAATGACAGAGTGTATCAGGAAGCCTTTTAACAGAGTTTAAGTCAAAGTTACTAGAAATTTGCATCTCTGCTTGTCCAGTAAAAATGTCTTGCCTTTGTGAGATCTCCGTCCTGAAACTCACCTCTAGTGGAGATAATAATAATAATAATAATAATATTAGAAAGACTGTTTTCCTGTCAGTGGAGAATTAGAGGCTGGCAGCAGAAGAGAGGGATGAAGCAGAGGAGTAAAGAGAGGATAGAAACAGGTAGTAATTTACACATCAGCATTTTTGTGATGCAGTATATTTTATTTAAATGGTCACACAAGTCCTCAGTGTGTGTCTCAGCAAGCAGAAACATTACAAACAGCTTAAATACATTCAGTATACAGTAAATTAGCATAGATTTCATTTCTATAGGAGACGCTAAATAAATAAAAGGAATTCTTATCATCAACATTACAAGACTCAGATGTTTCTCACACACACACACACACACACACACAGACATGGCTGTGGAGATTCAGCGCTGTTGTTGTCATTTTCAGTACAGTGGCGTTTCCTTCACCGTAGGGACCCGAGGCAGGGGGAGTGTGTGATTGGTGGAGAGAGAGAGGCGATTCAGGAAGATAGAGGCGGTGAAGATGGAGACGGAGTGCGTTTACTGTGGAGGGGGCTGATTACCAGCGGCCTTGATTACCTTCAATAATCAGCTACATGCACTGCTTTACTGTGTGTGTGATTGTGCGTGTGTGTGCGTGTGTGTGAGTGTGTGTGTAGAACAGCTGCTTCAAAGCATGATCATGTTACACTGGGGACAGCGAGGATGTCGGTGATGTAAACCGCATTAAAACTCTCTGAAACTCAGAACAAGTTGCTAAAGGATGACACAAGTTTGTTTGTTTGTTTGTTTGTTTGCTTTTGTTTAAATCATTCATTTTCCCAACACTGTTAAACTACAGTAACGCCTGTGCTTCTTAGCACTTATATTCTGTTCACAATTTATTATCAGGGGGCCAAGCACAGAAGGTGTGTAGGTACCCTATTGTTATTCTACCTTTTCTTCTTCTTCTTCTTCTTCTTCTTCTTCTTCTTCTTCTTCTTCTGGCTAGGGTGTCTATGGCAGCCCGTAGTACCGTCTGGTAAAAACTTGTGAAATTTGGCACACTGATTGGGGAGGGTCTAATGAACATTCTGACCAAATTTGGCCCAAATCCTACCAACACTCTAGCGCCACGATCGGTTCAAATTTGGGCCTAATTTGGACGTACACTTATGGTTATAACTTTTGCCAGATGTCCCTGGATTCCGTGGGTCGAGACGAGATCAACGCACCCTAAGACGTCAATTTCCACCTAATTAGATTTTCTGTCATCTTGGATTTTGTCAAAAACTGTTTTTTCACTACTCCTCCTACAAATTTTGTCCAATCATCACCAAATTTGGTAAACATCATCTCCAGAGTAAGCTTCACAACTTTATTTCAAAAACTCCAAACAGTTTGCCTGTAATGTGCCAACAAACCTGACGGTGAAGCCGCCAAACAGGAAGTGAGGCTGTATCTCAGCAACGACCTTGCACACTGACACAAATCTTAGTAGGCATCTTCAGGACCATGACCTGAGGCTATGCAACAAATATCGTAACAGCACACACACACACACACACACACACACCGGGGGTGTAATGCAAGCAATCATCTCTCCGTATCTGTACCAGTTAGTGCTCCAAATATTCACATTATTTTTCATATTTGGATTTAAACGAAAAGTGGGCGTGGTCTAGAGTGGAAAGTTTTTGTTTGTTTGTTTGTTTGTTTTGATTGTTTTGAGGTTTTTTATTTTCTTATTTCAAAATAACACTGACTTTCCCAAATCCCACAAAACAGCCACCTAATAATATTTGATCAGATTTTTGGGTTTGTTTCCGAACACATTTCTGAACAATTCTTTTTGTGCGGTTTTTGAGCTGTAGTTGGGGAGTAGTTTGTAGTTTGTGGAAACCTGGCAACCCTACCTGTGAGCTTCACACACACACACACACCTTTCAAGTAAATAATATTATATTTATTTACAACACATTATCTGTTCTATCTGTTTCCTCTTGAAACAGATGTTGTTGTGAGGAACATTTCGATATTCAGAGCTGAGCGTTTGTCAGTGACGAGCTGCTCATTAATCCTTATCGGCATTTTAATGATTTTTATGTAACTTTTATTGATTTATTTATTTTATGAGTTAATGATGTGTGTTTTCGGTTCTTCTTCTTTATTATCAGTGCAGCTCATTTGGGAAATGAAGGAAATCAGCTGAGAAATAACACAGACACATCACAAATTAAATTAAATAATTGACTATAAATGATTTATTACCTTTATAACATTTTTTATTTATTTTGATTTGTTCATTTTGATGACACGATATCTGAGATTTTATCCTGTATTGTAAAGCAGTAGAATCTATTACATGTTTCTCTAATCTCTAATCTCTGTGGAAGAAAGACGAGCAGCAGTTTACTGTATTATAATTATCATTACACTTTAAGCGTTTGTCTCGGAAGACATCACTTAGCGAAAATAATTCTTTTTCTAAAGATCCAGCTGATCTTATAGGATTTCAAAGTTTGTAAAACTGCTCCATAATATATTTAAATATGTGATTAATGCATGTTGAGTGCAGCTTAAAGTATAAAATAGAGAATGTTTACTACATGCTATATTATACTGTAATAACCACATAATAAAGTGTTAATAACATGCTATAATGTCCGAGAATGACAAAAATGCTGATAGAATCAGAATAAAGTTACTGCAGCTGTAGTAACTTTAATTTCCAGTATTAAGATTCAAGCACATTATAGGACTTTATAAGTTTATTTGTATATATAGTATATGTACAATTCTTATACCAAATGAAATAAGTTTCTTTAAAAAAGCCATCTTTGTCCATCTTGTATTGTCGTGTTATTATAACTTTATTACATGGTTATTATTATGTCGTATGTTAGTAGTTAGTTCGCACAAATCTGCACAAATCTAATGTCACCTATATAATTACTTACTTATTTATTGTCCTAGTTATTTATGATTATATCTGATTATCAGCCGCTGTGTAAGATCCTTAACCCTACACAGCTTAGATTTGTGTTTAGATCAGACTTTAACTCACACGTACGTCATTTTTTGGCCAAGAGCATCTTCTAAATATGTTAATGTTTATTCATTTGTACTCTAATCTAGTAATGTATGCTTAGTGTAAAGCCAGAGCATTTGTTTTTGCTTTAAAACTGTAACAACGAGACACGATGCACCTGCTTTTACCTGACTAAGCAAAAAAAAGTGAAGTTATCAGCAGTTGTGTATTATTGCAGCTCACGGGGTGAGAAGGACAGGGAAGGGAAGCACACTGTAAGATTGAAGAATGCGATTTCATAACTACCTCATTCCATCAGCTTAGAAACCAATTCCCTTCCTCCAATTCACATCACTGCAGTAATAATAAAGGAAGGCGGTGATTCCTCCCTGCTGAAAAAAACACGACCGGATTCAATATGAAGTTCGATTCGGTGTCTAATCGGGTCAAAGCACATTACAGAGCATGGAACAGTGTGGTTTCCGCTCTGACAGATGCAGAATACATTTCAGCTACACTCTGAAACAAGAAGAAACAAGAAGGCTATTTCAATTTTTTTTAAAAATAGTAATAATAAACTTGAGCAAAATATCAATAATAAAGCACTTTTCATACATGTGTGCAGCTCAAAGTGCTGTACAATTAAATAGAGTGACGATGCACAGGGTGAAATAAAAGAGGATGTGCAAGTAGTATAATATTACACTGTGCATAAAGAGATAAATACACAACTAGAATAAAATGAAAGTAAAGTAAATACATAATAAAGCATTGTAATGAATTTTAAGATAAAATGAAACCATGAATACCAAAACCAAATTTTGTCTAGATTCATGAATCCCAATCAAGTCCAATTCAGTTCTGGGGGGCAAATATTTATGCAAAGCACTGTATAAGTATGTAACTATTCACGTATGTATGCATATGAAGTTCTGTAAAATTTCAAAAAATGAAACGTTTCATTTCGAAGTATCAAAATAGTTACCAAACTGAACAGTAACCATAAAAAAACAAATAAAAATGAAAAGTTATTCATTTTATAATTAATATAATATATTAATGAATATATAATATCTTAGAATGAATATATTATTTGATATCAAATGCATTTAAATTCTCTCAGGTTTATTGTCATTACGTTTTCCAAGGACATTTAGCCTTTTTGGAAGCTGCGATCTCTTAATTATCTAAAGAACCCTTGAAGAACCCTTTTTTCTAAGCATGTAGGTCATTCTAGGTTTCCTGGAGAACGTGCTCCAGTTCTTCTGTCTCTGCAGGTTTGATTATGTTTTCTTCAGCTGTGCGATTATGTTTTCTTTGGGTGAGACTGATGTGGTGTTCTGCTGTTGTAGCTCACCCACCTCAAGTTTCCACGTGTCCTGAGATGCTTTTCTGCTCACCGCGGCTGTAAAGAGTGGTTATTTGAGTTAGCGTAGCCTTCGTGTCAGGTCTGGCCGATCTCCTCTGATCTCTCTCATCAGCACAGCATTTGCACTCGCAGAACTTCAGCTCACTGGATGTTTTTCGCACCATTCTGTGTAAACTCTAGAGACTGTTAGGAGTGAAAATCTCAGTTCAGCAGTTTCTGAAAAAACTCAAACCAGCCCATCTGGCACCAACATCCATGTCACACTCAAAGTCACGGAGATTTTTTTCCTCATTCTGATGTGTGATGTGAACATTAACTGAAGCTCTTGACCTGTATCCGTATGATTTTATGTATTGTACTGCTGCCACGTGATTGGCCAATTGGATAACTGCATGAATAAATGTAATACAGAATTCATCCAAATTGTTGCTTAATATCAACACAAGCAACCGAGTTCGATCAGGTTAGAAGTCCACGTCTCATCACGTCAACTGCAGCAAGCGATAGAAAGAGATTTACTTTATTCAGCTTATTCAGCAGGGTGTAGCTTATTTACTTATTCACCTTGTGTGTGTGTGTGTGTGTGTGTTTGCTTTCTCATGTTTTATTCAGATTTGAGGAAAATGCTGCTACTGTAGTAATAATTCACTTGAGTAAAAGTAAATGTTGTCATCAAGACAATTACTCCTGTAAGAGTAAATAAGTCACGTGGTGAAAAACTCCACCTCCATTATCAGCAGTTTATAAAAAAAAGCTAATGTTAGCTCTCTAGCTAGCTGATGCTAATTCGCACCTGGTTCTAGCTACTTAGTTAGCCATCTAGCAATAATGATTGCCCCCTTGCACATTATCCTGAGCTTTGCCAATAAGCTGTAGCAGAATTTAGATCTATTTAACACATCTTAAGATTAATACAGATCTTTCATACTGTGAAACATCAAAAGATCTGACTAGCTAGTCTAGCTCACTCAGCTAGCTAATGGCTTACCTGTACATGTTTCCACAGGCTGAATTGTTATCCACAGGTTTTGCTTTAGCAGATCATTATCACGCTGTTTCCTGTGAAGCGTTTAAAACTGAAGATAGCTGATAAATTGGGTCAGAGATGTTCATCTGTCTTCACTGTCTCAGACATTGCTGCTAAATGTCTGTCACCTGAACTGTAGACTTCTGTCAGGCTTTTAGTGTTTGATTGGGTCTTGAAATTATTAATAATTATTCAAAATGTGCACACCTTTTAATTCTGGGCTTTCTGCATTTTTTTTTTTACTTTCTGGATTATTTTATTTTTCTTTAAAGGTGATGAAAAAATAAATGTAGCAAAGCTGAATGTTTTCAAGTTAAAAAAAACTATGATTTTAATTATATTTATATTCAAAAGTACCATCACAGTGAATCATGTGCTCATGGACTGTAAAGAGAGTACACTTAGTACCGTACTTTCCACACCTAGTTTGTTTATAGTGTATTCTTAATGCGTCTCACACACACACACACACACGTTCAGGGTTTCCTTTGTCTGAGTACAAGTTTTTACCTGGCAGTTTTTATTTCTAGCGGCTCTAGGAATCCGAGACGGATCCCGTCAGGTCGTGTGAGGAGATGTGTTCTGACTCAGTGCCACATACAGCGATGGACTCATTTTAATTATCTAGTCCCGAGTGGCACAAAGCCAATAACGCGGCCCATCAGAGGCCTGGAACCTGACGCTAAAGCGTTTAGCTGAAGTGAAGAGTGACACGATGACGCCAGCAGATAAACTTCCAGAGGAAGGTTTAATCACTGTCACGTTATCTCTGTCTGTTATTTACACTCAAACAGCACAGACACGAAGATAAAATAAATATTCAGCTTCATCGAGCTTCATTTAAATGTTTCAGATGTGAAAACAGACACGCATGAGTGGGCTAGAGACGGCGAAGTGACGGTGAAGTGCGCACTTCCTCCCCGGTGTGTGCCCTTAAACACATGCAGCTGAGCGTCACTCCATAACACCGTGCCCCCGTCTCACACACACACACACACACACACAGGCTATGTGAAGAGATGACACGCTGCTTATTTCCCTGTCTGAGTGTGACAGTCTGATTCCACCTGACATCACCACACACACACACACACACACACACACACACACACACGAACAAACAGTGTGTCTGACATATGACAAGTTAGTAAAAGCAATTATTTCAGACAGAATAATTTGGGAGCTCAGTGTCATCTTTAAAAGCTTCGCCTGAGTCTCTGAAATGAATAATTTGTGTTTTTCACTAAGGCTGCTCTTTATGAGTCTGTCTGTCTGTCTGTCTGTCTGTGTATGTGTCTGTTTATGTGTCTGTCTGGCCATCTAACTACCTACCTGTCTATCTGTCTATCTATTTGTTTTTCTATTATTGTATCCATCTGTCTGTGAATCTCTCTGTACCTGTTTATCTGTCTATCCATCTGTCTGTCTACATGGCTGTCTTTCTGTTTGTCTATGTGCATGATTGCATGTCTATCTGCCTACCTGCCTACCTGTCTACCTGTCTATCTGTCTATCTGTCTATCTGTCTAGATGTCTATCTCTGTGGGTTTTTCTATGATTGTCTGTCTGTCTGCCTGCCTGCCTATTTCATCAGTCTGTCTATCTGACTATTTGTCAGTTTGTCTGTCTAAGTATGTACCTGTCTATCTGTCCGTGTATTCCTGTGATTCTCTTTCTGTCGTGTTTAGATAGTTAAAGGTTCTTTGTTTTTTAACAGGGTTCTACTCTGTACTGTCTCAGACAGGGAGACACTGTTGTAGGGTTCTACAAAGAACCTTCACGGGGTTCCAGAGGGAGAACCCTACATTGAATCATTTCTTTCTGTACCTCTGTCTCTGTGTGTGTGTGTGTGTGTGTGTGTGTGTATGTGTGTGTGTGTGTGTGTTTGGACATGGATATGTGTTGTATTTTATCTCTGCGCTTTGCTTCTTATAGAGCTTAAAGTGTGTTATTGTTCAAGCCAAGATTAGGCCTGGTGTGAAAACATCTCAGAATAAAATAGCTGATAATGGCATTACACAAACACACACACACACACACACACACACACTGATAAAGTAAGAGAGCTGCACACACATACGCACATACACACTGCTGCTTGACTTCTTATTGCAGACTTACTTATTTGACAATATCAAGCAGTGTTTTTTAATAAAGCAGTCAAGAGGAGATTTACACACACACACACACACATACACACACCCTAAAGAAATGATTTATTTTCCTTATCTTCACTGTCGGAAATCCGAGGGTGTTCAAATTTTTGTACCTGAGATGCTAACAGAGAGGAAATCAGTGATGTTCCACAGACGCTCTGTATAATTAATGATGTAACAG
This sequence comes from Pangasius sanitwongsei, assembly GCA_037576675.1. Classification (NCBI taxonomy): domain Eukaryota; kingdom Metazoa; phylum Chordata; class Actinopteri; order Siluriformes; family Pangasiidae; genus Pangasius; species Pangasius sanitwongsei. The sequence goes on along the minus strand of CM075024.1, from coordinate 882,733 downwards.
ACCTGTCTCATTCCATCAGTCTGTAATCACAGCAAATATTCATGTGAGCGTTGAAACGAAAATGTACGTTTTTCATCACAACTCGTGAAAAGGATGTTTAGAGCATGAGGTGTTAACAGGTGTAAAAACAACGCGTAAAATAATCAGATATGAAGCTTTCAGTACAAAGAAAGACCACGTTCATTTAACATAAACATAAACCTTAACATGAACATGAATTTAACATGAACATAAACATTAAGAAGAATTTAACATGAACATTACCATAAACTTTAACATGAACATAAACATTAAGAAGAATTTAACATGAACATGAATGTGAACATGAACATTAACGTGAACATTAATACATTTCCCGTGTTCATTCACTCATCCTTAGTAACTGCCTGGTCAGGGTCATGGTGGTTTAAATTAAGCTGATAGTTTGTTTATACTTTGGAAAATAGAGCTGATTAAATTGATTAGAAAACATCGCAGACAGGCCCAAAAAAAAAAAATAACATGAGCTGGATTATTTAAAAAAAAAAAAAAAAACAGTTGAGATGGATTATGAACTGGAGTGATGTAGCTGAGGTTGAGGAACTGTGAGAGCCAGAATTCTCCCACCAAGCTGACACTGCTGACATTTCTACTTCTGGTTTAGGCCATGCCCACTTCAGGGTTAAATCTAAATACTGATACAGATAGTGTCATTGTGTGTGTGTGTGTGTGTGTGTGTGTGTGTGTGTGTGTGTCAGTAGGTATGGTGTGACTGAGATAATCTCATCCATGTTGATTGATTTCTGAAATCAGGATGAATTATTGTGTGTGCGACTTTACACAAATCTGGCACTTTCTGAAGCAGTGTGATGAAATAGTGGTTCAGAGCGAGTCGTCTTCAGTTTCGCCTCACACTCACACTCACACTGTACTGCTGGAGGGCATTTAATATCATCCTGTTTTAAAATGAGAAGATGTACACACACTGCAATTTCGAGCTATCATGCTGGGAATTATTCCTACTGTTCAATCTGTAACATCTTTATATAGATATATGTACAATACGTGTGTGTTTGTGTAGTGCGTACCGTATGTATGTGTGTGTTTAACGAAGTTTTGCTGATCGACTGGGTGAATTTTCCCTTCTGTAGATCTTTATCATTTTCCAGTAGACGTGTTTCTGTCTGGAAAAAATGTGATTACTGCTAGAAAAATAATCCGCTGTAAGACTGAGAGCTGCAATAACATGGCTTATTGAACCATCGCTCTCAACAGGAGAGGCTCGGCAGCCTCGCGTGTGTGTGTGTGTGTGTGATAAAGAAACTGTGATATGTAATTTGTTACATTTCATTGATAACGGTGTAAAAATATTACTCGTGTTAGCGCGATACCAAATGTGTGTTATATTAAACACATCCAGCAAAGCTTTGAATGAAGAAAACAAGACAGAACTGTGACAAACACTGACCTGAGACCTGTGTAGGCATGGCCGAATAATACGCAGCAAAAAATATTAATCAATTCTACTTTCGAATAAGTTATCGTTTCTATAGTAACCACTCATTCACGGGGACGTGTACTGCAGACGCACCACATAAACCGATTGTGATAAAGTTTGCTGTTAGGAGATAAAGGAGTTTATTTAACGTTTATGGAAGGAGTCTCCAGTGTCAGCGCTTTGTACCAGTCGGAGGTAAAGCTGTAAGTTTTCCAACATCTTCAGGACAGAGGAGTTTACACTTCCTTTGTGGTTTCTCAGTAACATGACAAGCTACAAGTGTAGCCCCAGGGAGACAACAGTAAACAATATGTTTATATATATATATATATATTTATTTGTTTATTCGGGAACAGTATACAGGATTATACAGTATATGTACATGTACAGTATACAGATAATATGATAAGTAGTACGGATGTTACTGGTCTGTACTAGGTCATGCCACAGCTTACAAAAGAATACAGGTTTGTCGAGGACAGAATTGTGTTTACTTTGTGAATTTATTCTCTTTTTTTTTTCATAAATAGTGGATTTAGGCTTCAGAAGCTGCCCGGGCAAAAATACAAAACAGAAATCCCCCAGATTATACACAGAATAAACAAAACCTAGCCAAACAAAAATAACATTTTTTCCCTCATGACTAAAGAAACATAAATGGCATCGGGTCCATAATTAACCACTATTTACAGCGTGCTATTTACAGAAAAGTGAATTTTTCGGTGTTATGTACGAGATATATACAAAAAAAGCCACACCTACTGACTGCAACACCTCGGTGCTGGTTTTGGCTGTGAGAAGGCTGACATGAACTTCATTACCCATCAGCCCTCACAGACTACAACTAATCACATGACCTTGTCACATGCCTTTGTTATCACTCTCACCTGTTTTGTTCCCCTTGATTAGTGTCTCTGTATAAGTTCTGTGCTTTGTCGCTTTAGTGGCTGAGAGTTTGGTGGGTGTCGCCTGTTGGTGCCTGTAGTCTGGTGTGTGTTTCATGCCACGGTTCCCCAGCTCTTGGCTTGCTCTCTCTACAAGTCTGCTTTTGACTTTGTTTGTTTTATGTTTAATAAAAAGCCTGCACCTGCATCCATCTCCGTTCTCTGACAGCAAGGCACAATCGAGGTCATGAGAAGGCAGAGGGCCATACACAAGTAAGAATCACAAAACACATATATGCACAGGTGTGGGTAAAATATATATATCTGACTGTTGACTTATAAGCAGATGGATGGATGGATGGACTGATAACTAGTTTAGGGAAGAGTTAAGCAGCCAGATAGCTGTAGGAAGGAGATCTGCTGAGCTCAGATTGCTTCATACAGAGCAACTGCTTTATTCTGTGTGAGAGCTTAGCCAGCACTCTCCTCTCCGTCAGCGTCTCCAGACTCTCGGTCGGTTTTTGTGTCTATATCAGAGAAATGGTGAGGCTTCAGAATCTGTCTTTTGGGTTTTGAAAGTGTGATGATGCGAGAGAAGAGGGTACAGACATCACAGTCCTGGAGATGCTCTTATTTCTGTTTTTAACATGCATTTGATCCCAGACAGCTTCATTTCTGAGCAATAAGGCATAGTGGGTGAATAATGTGAGCATGTTTCACAGGAAGCAGTGTGGGGAATGTGTCCGATAAAAGCATGACTCTGGGTTTAGTGCAAAGGAAACACATCAGTCTCCATCCCAACCCAAGGCATATCAGTGGACAGGAAATAGAAATGAGGTGTAAACAAAATCTTTAAGAATCTTAGCTGAAATCAGGAACTGTGTGATAACGCATGTTCTCCCTGTCAGATTACATGATGAAGTTCCGCTAACTCAGTGTTTCCCAACAAAGCATTCATGAACTCCTTGGAATTCTTTGACAATCTGGGTTTTTTGTCAAAAACAAGTCTGACTGAAAATCGCAAGGCGTGAAGCCAGTTTGTAGTCTCTGTCAAAAACACATCCTGTTGCTAGCAGGATCTGAGAGTACTACCAAGCTAAAACCCTGGTTAAGATCAAACCTGGTTAGCGATGTGAGGCGAGAAGGATAGCCGGTTGTCCAGGGCTACCCTAAAGTCTCGTTCGGTTTCACATGATGAGATCTCCAGGGACATTTCAAGATCCTGGGATGAGCTGCAATCCATGACATGCTGACATACGAGCGGAAACGTGAGTGCCTGAGGGAGTCAAGGAGTAGGTGAGTGGAGTGTCTTCAGCATAGCAGGATATGGGTTCATGGGTCACCATGGAAACATTCATGAAAATCATAGTGTATATATTGGACCCCTTGAAAATCCATGGTATTTGCACTGAACCTGTCATGGATGACACTTATGAGCACGTTATAACCCCGTGGAATTCCTCAGGATGCTTTACAACTTTCCAGAAATTCCTATAATCCCATGTTCACATTGCATGAGATTAGAATGTAATGTACAGTGTACTGGATTTCACACAAATGACTAATCCATGAAAAATTCAGTAGGAACTCCACAGAAATCAGACAATATTCCGATGACTATGCCATAAAATTCCAGCACTATGAAACTATGAAAATCCCTTCTTCATTGAGTATCAGTTCACTCTGGAATTCCAAATTGAATAACCAATAAATATTTTCAAAATAGGAATCCCATAGGAATTTTCCATAAAGGGGAATAAAAGTAATTCCAGAATAATTCTAACAAAAACAGCAAAAATGTTTCTTTAATAAATTTAAAATGTTGGTAAATTGCTGCGGTATATGAGGAATAAAACTCTTTGGGACCTGCTGTTATAGGAAACAGTAACTTTGCTTCATCTTCATGTTGTGTTTTATTCCTCGCACACTGCTCTATAAATAAATAAAACACACTCAGCTAAAGCCTGATGCTAAACTGAAGGCCAAAAGCTTCCTTGATGATATTAGCCTCATAGCTCCAGTGCAGAACTAAAGGAGCAACTTCAGACCCCTTGGTGTTTGGGGTGAAGGAGACGCTGTGGATGTTTAATTTTCCTCCTAACGGTTCTAATAAAACAGTAAGCAGCAGGAAACCCCTGCAGGAGCTCTCGCCTGGCACGACACACTCGTCGTGTTATTAATTGCGGCTGTTCCGTCAACACTCGTGTGTTTGAACACAGCTTTGTATTGACCACAGAATTATAGTGTTCACTCAGAGCCCTGAGCCTCCACACAGCAGAGGCGTAATGAGGGAGCAGGGCTAATAAGCAGCTTGCTGCATCCTGCTGTCTCGAATGGAGTGGGCTGCCCAGGGCCTGCTGGAGAACAGATCCTGATTGCATCGCCCCAGGAGACGTTTCAGGTATCGGATCATGAGTGACGAGGCTTTGATGGTGCAATTCAAAAAATGGTGCAAGATGAACACTGAAAAAAGTGTTCTCTAGTCTTACACCTTCCTGACAGGAGATGCTTTTCTGAAGGAGTGAAGTTGAATCGTGTGGCTTCGAAATCACAGATGTCATGCCATTAGTCATCTAAAGTGACTGGTCAGACCTTTTTTAGACCCGTTTCTATAGTAACAGCTCATTCACAGTGACATGAATGATGGATACGCTGTTAATAATACAGGAATTTTATACACGTGTGTAATCATTGATATGGTAAAGTTTTCTGCAAGACGATGTTTATTTAACTTTTATGGAAGGAGTCTCCAGTGTCAGAGCTTTGTAAAGATGTAACTTTAAGTTTTCCGAAATCTTCAAGACAGAGGAGTTTGTGGGCGTGGCCTGTCCAGCCTTGGGATTGGTCTGAGGAATCGTTTGAGCCAATGTTTTGGATTTGTTGCTTTACAGCATCATAGCTTATATGGACAGAAGTGAGAAAATCTCAGTTCCAATGTCTCTGTGTGTGTGAAAACACACACCTCTACTGCGCTCCTTCTCCTATCCTGCGATTTGCTGGAGTTCTATACTTCTCTTTCAGCAGAAAGGGGTGATCTAAGATTAGCGAGTAGTGTTTGATTTAGAGACACTCCACTTCCTCTGATCCCCGAAGACTCCGCCTTTGCTTCCTGTAATCACACACCTGCACAAGAGACTGACGCTCGGTATTAATCATGTCCGCTCAGAGGGTTGGTGTCCTGAGCTCCGGCCTCGCTGTAGTGCTGTGAGATAAATGAAACCCTGTATAATGACCCATTTTTTTTTTGATCTGCTGGAACTGCAGAAAAAAGTGATTTCTCAGACACCTTACGTAAGACACACACTGGAGGGTTTTCTGAGGATATTTATTAAAGTGACAAGTGCAGTAATGATGAGGCTGATAAAAATATTTCTGTCTAATTAACACTGGAGAACTGAAAATGTTTTCCTTTTCTGAGCATGATTGCCATCAAATAAATTCAGGTCATATCCACTCCTGAAGAAAGTTAATTCCTATTTAGCCAGATCAGCTCTTTTATTCTAATGTTTAGTTTATTATCTTCAGTTTACCTTCTCTTTATATCAGGGAGGATCTATGTAAATTATCCCTATAATTTGGGATATGTCCTATCTCATGTCATGTCTGAGTGGAAATTAAATTTATTTAAATGGAAAAACGACTGTAACTGAGGCCCCGCCCACACTTATACAGACATTTTGGAAAGCGTAGTTTTTACCCCACGACGTGAACAGCATTTCTGAAAGTGATCGCTGTCCACATGAAAGCACAAAAAATGATTTGAAATTTGCTGATGTGAAGACTCTAGCCTCGTAGGTGGCGATAGTTTGGAATAACACTAAAAGCTGTGTATTAAGCATTAGAGAAGCAAAAATGCTGAAACACCACAAACATGGCCAAAAGTTCTACAGCAAGAAATAACAAACACGAGGAAAGCTTTGAGGCCATTTTGTTTTTAATGATCCCAAAAAAATTTTGTGTGGACGCAGAGAACACAGTTTTCAAATATATCGATATACATGTGGGCGGGGCTTTAAACTTCCTCTGTAGATTAAACTGCTAACGTTAGCACGGTGTTTCTCTTTAGCTTGGCTCAGCAGTTTAGAGTCAGGCTCCGTTATTGGCTTTATTTCACTCAGGAACAGGGAAATAAAAACCCCTCAATCGACACCGTGGCATAAAGTCGAATCAAATATCCTCACGTGACCTGATCCATCTCTGTCAATAAAAACCTAACTGAAATGTCCGGTGTTTACTCACACACTCTGACAGACCAATAAACCACTCAATAAATGCAATCACACATCAATAGTTAGAGATCTTGGTCTATTTAAAAATTAATAAAGCACCTTTAATGACTCATTGATTTATTTATTTGTGTTCCTAAAAGCCTAAAGGCTTCAGCATTTAAGGAACAGACATTAATCTTCAAGGTCCTGCAGCTCCATCAGCTCCATACTTCATTTGTCTCAGCATGGAAGATGTAATTCTACATTCCTATATGTGTTGGTCCTGCCTCATTTCCATTGTGCTCAATTTTTATACAAGATTTCATGGACTTTTGCACAACACTCACTGACTGAGGTTTATTAAAACATACTGAGGCAACGGAGATTTAGATCTGTAATGAAGAAGCCAGAGGTAGCAGTTGCAAGAAAAAAAAAGAAACCTCCTGAGAAATCATGAGGAAGAGATCTTGACTCAAAGTGTTGCTCGTCCTCTAGTGCAGGGTTTCTCATCCAGGGGTTCGTGGTGGCATCGCGGGGGGGGTCGTGAGACTGAGACGGAAATGTCAACGTCAAATTAGGTTACAAGTAAAAAACTAAATTCATTATAATTAATATAATTAATATTCTAACATTTTATTGTGATCTTATAGGTAAAAAGTGATAGAAGTTGATTGAATTTAAATTACAGCACTAGCTAGCGAATTCATTCTTCGTGGCTAAAACGTCTTCATCTTTACAACTCTTAAAATGGTGAAAAGAAAACCACAAGAGGAGGAACATTTCAAGCAAAATGGGACAGCACAAGCTGCAAATCAGGGAGTGTTTCTAAGTACAGCGAGGAGCATTTTAAAATCACGGACAGTGACGAGGCCAATCTCCTTCACAAGTGTGTGTTTGGAGCAACTTTCGAATGAAACACAGCTTTCTTAAAAAGACATTTGAAAACAAACCATCAAAACCTGGCTAAAAAAACTTAGTCGAATGTTCCAAGGTAAGGTTGTATAGCTTAAAACAACTGCCAAAGGTGATGAGTAAAAAAAAATAAGAAGTTTTCAACAGCCGAAAGTTTCAGTTCAAGTTCACCCGCTTGAAGGTAGAAAGGCTGCGAACTGATGCTCTAGTGGGATAGTAGGATTATAAATCATTACAGTATAGAGATTTAGCCAAAAAGAGTAAAGATGAAAGTTTGTTTACAGGATGTTCAGCTTGAGCAGATTGTGAAGAAGAATCCCGGGATGAGTAACAAGACAGTGTTTATGATTACAGCAGCAGCTCTTGGATACAAATATACAGAATCCATCGGAGACTAAACACTGAGACTCAAACTTAAAAATAGACTGTTTAATGCTGAATGCAAGGCTTTAAGGTGTCCATGTGGGAAGCAGAATGTCAATAGTGCAGAAGTAGTATGAGGATAAATCGGGCAGATCCGGCGGACGAGAACAGGGAAGACCCGGAGGTGTGTGAGAAGCGTGTCAGGATCTCTGCATCAGCAGGTCTTTAGCTAAGACATAATTAAAAGGGAGAGCCAGAACGTAAAAGAGGTGTGAGGTCACGCTGGGAAATCAGCATCCCGTCACTCCATCGACAACAAACCTGGATTGGATTTTTAAAAAAAAAAGAAACAATTGGACACTAATTCGGGTCAGACACTACAGGTGAACAGGGCTGGGCTTTTTTAATGTCTACATTTTTATTGTGACCAAAATCACTTCTACCTGCAGTGTCTTGCCTTAAATTAAAAAAAATTTAAAAAACTACTTTGTCTAGGATTATCACAAAAATCTGATTAAAATCCAGTTAATGTGCTGATGTCTGAAAAGCTTTACAAGATGTTCATTTATCATGTTTATCAGATTCATTCCCAGTGCACAGAATACCTCTGTATGAACAGGAACAAAATCCCCTCACTCATCTTTTCTTTTTTTTTTCTCTGTATGATGGGTGTTGTGGTAATTCCTGCAAGCTGACAGCTCTGTTTTTGTTCTGTTTCCTAGAAAAGGAAAAAAAAAAGAAATCCTGCAGAAAAACAAGAAGCGAAGGATAATTGGAAAAGGTTGGAGATGTCACTCTGCTCTTTCCTTGTGATTGAAAGAAAGGGCACGCTCATTGCAGAGAAGAAATTGAGATATACAGCAAGAACGCACGTATACACACACACACACACACACGCTGATACTTTGTACTGCATTTTAGGGACTGCTTGAAAAATATTCTTTTAGACAAATTGAATAAAACATTTAGGTTTTACTCAGTTATCTTGCCAGCTTTCTGAAAATGACGACATGTAAGACTTTGTAAATAAAGGACTTTATATACACTGATTTATGAGACACAGTGAAGAGATCAGATATGGCCTGCCATTGGGGGGCGTGGCCAGGGGTGTGACCGGGGGCGTGGCCAGGGTGGAGATGGATTAGGAGTGAGGTAAACAGGAAACAGGAAGTAAAGAGTCACACTGCTTGGTTTTTCTAGTCTCAGTCTCAGACACTCTGCACATGGACAGTCTGATGTATGCTGTATTTCATTTTTAGAAATCCGACTTTTAAAGCTGTCACAGTGAGAAAGACGGAAAGCACAAGTTACTGCACGGAGAAAAAGGAGTCTTTCCCAAACCCAGAATGTCCGATTTTTAGTTATTTATTTATTTTACAGGTCATTTGCATCTGCAGCACATGTTTTTTTTATATAAGAGCACATGGTATTTTCTTGATTAAATGATAAATAGATGACATTCCAACAATCTGTTCTGTTTTTCTCTCTGAAGAGTGTGGAATGAACCTTCTACTTCTAACATCGTGCAAAGACTAGAGTTTTGCTTTTATAAAGTATGCAAATGTTTGCACACTTAATTAGATGAAGTGTGATTTGCATAAATATTTTTAGTTAATGTTCCAATACAAATAACACGTTTCACACGTGCCACAAGATAAGCTTGATCGTAATATCTGTTGTTTTTTTTAAAAAAAAATGATTATGTTCAACTGTAAGGTTTTGTCTCAATTAATTCGAGTCCAACCAAAAAAACCTCCAGGTTTCTGTTTGCACTTTCCTCCAAGTGTTCAGCTACACCGTGCGTTTCCTATACACGTGTTTTAGGTGTGTTTAGAACATCACGCCGAGTTTCCCGAGTCTGAACACACTACATGCACTAAAAGTGCGCTAGTTAAGATGCAGCTAAAGCCACTGAATAGAAAAGCTGTTTGTGCTTCACGGTTATTTTGAATGGCTTCAAATGGCCTCTGAAGGTTCTTTCGCATACAGTGTTCAGTGTGTTTGGGCGGAACCCTGGTGAACTCTAGTGAGAAAGTGATTCGATTCAAATCGAATCGATTGCAGGAAGTGAATCAAACGTGCCGTATGTCTGAGCTGCTAATCCGAGCCAAAGCACAGAGCCGTAGCGCTGCAGAAATGTGTTCTAGAGATTTCGGTGAACAAAAAGAGAAACTAAACTCCGGATGTGAAACCTAAAATGTTAATAAATAAAAACTCGTTATATCAATAAGTATCTAATCATTTTTAATCCATGTTCTCAGTGCTCGAGTGATTCTTGTGATTTCTGCTTGCACTCGTTAAAAGTTTATTTACATTTGTCCATCGCCATATTTCTGGTCGATGAATGAAAAAGACTTACGAGGACATGTTCAGCCGTACATACAAACTTTTTTTTATGCTTTTTGCTTAAGAGAAAACAGACTCAACCAAAAAGCAAACAAATCAAAAGAATGAATTTCATTAGGAATCAGATGGACAGGTGGACAGATGGACAGGCGTGAAAGTGTTCTTAGTGTCAAAGTAGACAGCTCTTGTCCAAGTTTAGTGACAAAACCTCTGTAGGGAAAGTCAGAAGTCTGGCATGTAAGACTACAGGGTTCTTCACTGAGTTCTTAACATAGTTAAAGGTTTTTAGCTTCCTGAAGGGATTCTAGTGTAGAACCTTTTCTAACAGGGAATCACTATATGTAGAACTTTCCAGGGTTTCCTCTTTCCTTCTCCCTCTAATCCTCATCTTTCTTAATGTTTATTTTACCATCACTAATGTTACTAACGAGTTTAGAAGTTGAAAATATAATCATGATCCTGCATATGAAGAATTCACTGCTTTTCAATGCTCTTTTTTCTTTCATTCGGTCTCCCTCTACCCTTCTCTAATTCTCTATTCTCTATATTTCATTGTCACATTTTTTTTAATCTTCTCTCTCTCTCTCTCTCTCTCTCTCTCTTTCCTCATCAGCAGATTAATGAGTGCAGGTCCGGATGGTTCAGTATCTCACACTGATTAACCGGAGGTGACGTGTGTAACTTGTGCTGTGACTCAGCAGGCTGAAGTGAGGGTCAGCTGAGGTTAAACACTCGTCCGTTTTTGTCCTCTTTCATTTTCAGGGTAAAACCGAGATCAAGTTCTCAAAGTCAGACACTGAAAATGAGATCAGCAACGTCTAGATTCAGCGCTGGAGGAAAAATGGGGATTCTGTGTGTCGAATCATAAATTAAGGGTAACGAAGGTCCTCAATACCTTCCCTTATATCTCTTATCATCAAGCTCCATTAAAAACTGGACTGATGCTGACCATCCTGAGGTTTTAATACAGGAGTCACGCTGAATTCATCAGTTGCACATTTTTCAGGCTGCCTAGTGAGAAATAATAAAAGTTCAGCTTAAGCACTACATGACAAGCATTCCGAGTGAAGCTTTGTCCTAAACCTTTTATATAATTCTCAATATATATAGCATCGTCTGGATGTATTCATAACACAGTTCGTCTGTTCTTTATTTAGGGAATAATTTCACTGAGGAGGAGGAAGTTCCTCATGGGGTGATTTATTATGAAGTGTGAGGACGTCATTAATGGCCTCTCACGTCAGTGCTGCTCAGTGTGTGACTCACAGGTTCAGAGCGACTTCACGAGTTCATACTTCTGAGTTCTCAACGTTCACTGACAGAAAAACGAGCTGAAAACTCATCCACGTCGGGAATCGACCACGTCGATACGTTAATTAAAAATGAGTATTTTTGAGCACTTATTTCTCTATTTCAACATTTACTTATTTTACATTCTTCTTCAGTTCCACTTCCTGTGTGTTTCCCATAAAGTTTTTAATAAGCAGAAGCCTGAGCTCATTATCTCCTGAGCTGTGCCGAGGTCTTTTGTGCTCTAATCCCCTCCTCACACTGCACGTTACCGAGCTCACTGTGAGTTAACGAGTTCATGTTGAGTGTGGAGTGAATTAATGCCTCCTCATTTCTGCACTTATTTCACCTTAATCCTGTACGGATTACTGCATTTCCTGGAAAAAGGTGAATCAGTCTTACCTGCTAAAGTGAGACTGCTAATGATGTCCTATAACAGGAAAGTGAATTACACACCCAGCCATAACAATAACCTCCAAATTACACTCACAGACTCTCTGCGGTTTGCTTTTATTCCTTTTTATATTAATGTAATATCCGCTCTTCTTTTGTCAGATCGGAAAAAAACACCTTGTATTACTACATAGCATTTCCAAAAGTATGTTTCAAAAGATAGCTAGCTACGTACCTATCTATCTAGATAGATATTAGGAGTGTAACACTGTGCAGTTATCTGTATTTGTATCTATTTACTGCTCCAAATACTTTGTATCTGTGTGTGTATTCGGATTTAAACCCAGAGTGGGCGTGGCTTATACCACAACCAGTCCTCAACCTCAGCTACATCACTCCAGTTTATAACTGTTCCTAATTATCTGCATATCTGAACGCTCGCTCGCATCCACATGAAAGCAAAAACATATGTTTGAGAGAAGAATATAAGCCGTATGGGCAGGAGACCGTTCTTGCTTTCTTCCTATTCCTATGCCCAAATCAGTTTTTGATTTAAATTGGAAATGAGTCTACGATACAGCCATGTCAGTTTACAAGCTGAGATCCGGTTCAAATCGAATACTCTCCCGTGGTGGAACGCTTAAATTGAACTGAACGGAAGCTTATTGGATCGGATCAGTAGTGAAGTGAAGTGTATTGAATCGTTACTTGTTTAAGTGTAACACTACACATGGAGGCGTGCATCACGCCATCTAAAAGAGGAAGATTCACACTGATGTGTTGACTATCAGTAAATTCAGCACCAGGGGCATCAGTGTGACGTCACACCGTGTCGTCCTTGCTGGTGAAAACTCAGTAAACACTGAGAGTGCAATTCTGCTTCGAAAGAACAAAACACAGGTTCACGGTCGTCTCTTCGTCCGACTCGGCGAGAAAAAGGCTGCACTGTGAAACACACTGATCTGAACAGAGACAGATTAGAAACATCAGCACTGGTAATTATTCAGAGTTATGTATTGGGAATACACACACACACACACAGTCTTGTCTACAGGGCTGTATGGATGACTTCACATGCTATTAAACTGTGTTTAGTCTTCTGACGCGTTATTTATGAGATACACACAGATTTAAACACACCTCATTACCATTTTCACATTTGATTTAGAGAAATGCGAATATATAAATGCCAGGATTCTGAGTGTATTTTTAAATTTCTCATTCTGATGGTATGAAGGAGCTCGACAAATCGATCAGTCGATTTCAATGCACAGCTAATCCTCCCTCTCTATATATATGCTAATTTGCTGAATATATAACCTCTTATAACCTCAGTGACAAGTGTTTGTAACTTAAAGCAATGCTTCAACGTTTCAGGACTTAATCTTCATCCATCGTATCTAGTGTGTGTGTGTGAGAGATTACCTCAGATGAGAAGTTCCACATCCCTGTGCTGAGAAAATCCTTTTAACAAAAGTCACTTACAATAACTCAAGTCTAAAGCTCCACTTGGATATCTATCTATCTATCTATCTATCTATCTATCTATCTATCTATCTATCTATCACCGGTGTGGTACTCTTAAGTGTAAACTTTTGTACTGTGTATCTTTTACCTAGAAGTGTGCATGTACTGTTAAAGTATTACCCTAAAAATTGATTACTTTTAAAATGTATCAATGTTTCCAGGAGAAAGATGCCACCTCAGCGGCAAGGAACAGTACAGTTTAGTACTGAGGCTGAAGTACGTCTTAGTAGATATCAAGTTTATGACTAGCAATTTCTCTATCTAAATTCTCTAGCTACATATGTTGTGAGGTGGCGCTATATTAGCTAGCTAATTTTATCCATACTTTTATCCATAACCATATCCATATGTGTGACGCATAGCCGCCTCACAACGCCGCGGTCCCTCGTTCAATATTGTACGTTTACTGCAGGAGGAGAAAAGAAGGGTTTAATTAGATAACTGATCGTTTTCTTTTATTACTAGCATCTTATCTGAATCATTTTTCAGTGGAACTGTCATGAACTCATCATTTCCATCATCCCCTCTGAAATGAATTCCTGTCTACGTCGCCACCCATCAGCATGGGTTTTTCTAGATTTGTCCTTTTTTCTCGATGCCTAGAGAACAGTCAGTGGTTTTCTTGTAATGAAAGTCCAGTCATGAAAACAGAAATTTAGAAATCAAGCATGCTGATTGGAACACAGCCATGCAGCCTGCATGATAAAACACTTCCTCCGTAATGCATCGCTGGACGAATGATCCTGAGAATCGTCAGCACTTCTCTCCCTGCTGACGGACAGCGTTATTCAAACCTCTGTAAACGAAATTAAATAAAGTGCTTAAGGGATGGAAGTGCACTTACAAACCATTAGGAAACTCTGAGAGCTTAGATACTCATCATTGATTACTTTGATTTAACATTCTTCATGTTTATACTGTATATACTATACAGAAAATAGAGTCGCATCATCTAACTAACTAACAATATCAGCAGTATGGACAAGTGAAATGAGCACATGAGCTAAATCCAGTTCGCCTAACAAGATTACTCGGCCTCCCAAACAGGAAACAGGAAACTTCCCGTGTTTGTTTTAACCTATGGGTCTGGTTGGGTTTGCTATTTAGGGCAAAATTCCACACAGGATATTAAATTTGCTTAACTAGAAGTCATGGTGTCAGTGTTCCAGAGTCCCGTTCGCACTGCAGTGAAGTCTTTTATGAAGTGACTACAGAGATGTTTAACATGAACGAGGAATTAGAAGATTATTTTATCAGACGAATGTGTGTGAATGTGTATGTAAATGTTAAAACATGAGTTAACTGAGCTGTGCGTTAACTTTGATTTTGCTGTGTTTTGTCTCTGTTTTAGTGTAATGACTTTAAAGTTTGCAGACCGATATCAGACTCATCTTTCTTAAATCAGCTCTTAGAAAATACATTATTGGTCCATTTGATCTGTTTCTGTCCACTTTGTCTGTTATGGTCGACTTTTTCATCTTTAGCATCGTGTCCCTGAATCATTCTTGAAAAATATTTGCTCAGAAATCTAGTCTTTTAAAGGCGCATTAGGTTCGATTTGTCAAGATTAGGTCACTAACAGTTACATCCTTGTGCTCGTATCCCAGCACCTATTGTGGATCAACCACTCCAGAGTTAGCATTAGCAAGGACTCTCATGACATCACTTTCAAGCCAAGTTATACTACTATAAAGATGTTATAGTTTTATATATATAAAATTCAGTTCATGTGTTTCTTGTTGTTAAGTTTGTTCAGAGGACAGTGTGATTTTTTTTTTTTTGCTCACAGGAGAATTATCTGGCTGCGCTGGGTGCTTACCGATTTCAGACTAAGATGAGGGCAGAGTGCATTCCAGACTGTAACGCAATTTTCTGACCAGGTTTTTTCAGAGATGTAATACACTTGTGCTGAGGCCATGGCTTAAACCAATATTTTTTGTCATGTTGTACAGATTTCCTGGGTTACTTGTACAAATAAGAAATTAAATCATGTTTAATTTTGACTGTTTATAGTTGCTAAGTGAGGACAAGAACTAACTTGTTTCATGGACATTCTACAACATTTAATTGTAGCTATAAAAGGACAAAGTCATTCTTTCCTTCATTCAATCTTCAGTAAACACTTTACCTTGGTCAGGGTTATGGTGGATCTGAGATGTATGTGTCTTATGTGCTTTTAGTTGTCAGAATTGGAAAATTGTTCATAAACACATTTGTTTTTTTTACAGCATACTATCGAATCAGACACTTTTCCAAGCCCACAGGAGACGGTTGTGGTTACAGGCAGCTGGGAAGAATAACTGGTCCGAGGAACGCCGTCTTTGCAATGATCTCAGCTAAGTAGCTAACTATCATAACAGTGAACTAACCATATTACAAGCTTAGCTTGCTAGTTAGCTAATACATTTATATTGCTTTAACAAACCTGTATAGCTCACTTAAAATCTGCATAAAGAAACTAGCTAGCTAATGCTAGATATCTAGGTCACTTATTTACTGAGGAGTTGCTTATAATGGACACATTTACTAGCTAACATTGTTCAACTTGGTTTATCGCAAAACAACATCGTAAACATCTTACATCACAAACAACATAGTTGTAAGCGTGAAGAGCCTCGTTTGCCAGTGTGCTTTAATGAGAGATGCGGTGAGGGGTGTGTGTGTGTGTGTGTGTGTGTGTGTGTGTGTGTTTCAGTCGACATGCCAACAGCAGGAACAGATTCTGCTCAAATCACACACAGACACTTTGAAGTCAGAGCCGTGTGTTAATTAGCAGATGGTGCTTGTTGTGTTCTGTGTGTCTATATGTATGATTTAAAAAAAGAAACAGACTGTGTAAATAATAATAATAATAATAATAATAATAATAATAATAATAATCGCTCCTTCCTGACTGTATTTTCAAAATAATTAAAACTGAGATTGCAGTGTTAATGTTAATGCTAATCATTATTTTGCCTTCATATACACGCGACCAGCTGTGGTGTAAATGTCGTGTAAAGACATAAAGCACATCCATTACACAGAGAAAAGATTTCATACAGTAAACAGCACATATTAATGCGCTCATTAAAATAATGCGTTATCGTTTCTATAGTAACAGCTCATTCACAGGGACTCCCCATAAACAGATTTTAAAAATCATTGATATGGTGAAGTATTCTGTAATTTGTTTAACATTGATGGAAGGAGTCTCCAGTGTCAGTGCTTTAAAGTCTTCAGGACAGAGGAGTTTACGCTTCTTTGTGGTATCTCAGTAACAAAAGATGACTGGCTGTGATTTTTGAAGTTGAGAGAGAGCAAAAAGAGATCCTGGTGAGGGAACGAATGTTTATAGCTGCTGTAACGTAAGCGAGAACAGGAACTAACTCTTTTCGTCGATGTTCTGTAACATTAAACTGTATGACGTGGTGTTCTTTAATTTAAAAAATTGTCACTGTTGGCAGATTGCTGTGGTATAAGAGGAAGCCGACCGCATCACACCACACTGTTGTGGATTAATTTCCTTTAACAGCACACCCTGTTGTGTTTTATTCCTTATGTAGTAGGCTGTTGGTGTTTTTCTGAATGGCTTAACCGTGTAAAATAATGAGCCGTTTGTGGCCCATCACGGTACGTGTAAAACCCTGACATCCCCGTGAGGAACAGCTCTGAAAAACATCACGCACTCTAATCACAGACCCCTGAGCTCCAGCGTGAAGCGCTCCGACTTCCACCTCCAGTGTGCACAGAACACCTCAATTACTCTGGCTGGTCTATTACACACTGTGTGTATGTGTGTTAGTACTGTATGACCCCAGCGCGCGCGTGTGTGTGTGTGTGTGTGTTCCTGATTCAGTGTGATACGTGAAATCCCCTGGAAACACACAGAAACATGGCATAATTATAGTGTTTCTTCATTAGCAGTGGTTTCTCAGTTAAGCAAGGCTAAGCGCACACACACACACACACACACGCATGCGCGCACACACACACACACGCATGTGCGCACACACACATTCCTTTACTGGATGTCATGCATTATTCATCAGGATGTTAATTTTAGAGCATTATGTAAATATGAGCTGAAGAGTCTGAAACACGTCTTCTGTCACGTGACTCAGTGTTTTTACCATATGGAGGAGCGACTGATCGCCAGCCGTGCGTTAAAAAATACACTCACTCTATCCGAATCATTTCATTTCCACATGTTTCTGAAGCTTACGTTCAGCACACATCTGCTGAGGAGTCGGTTTAACATTTCAGCAGCGTGGCCACAGTGTTTCATTCCTCTTATTCCACAGCGAATTGGCAACAGTTAGAATCTGTTGTTTATTAAAGTACAACATGTTGTACGTTTGTACTAGAGTTACATTTAATGTTGTGAAACGTCTGTGAAACAAGTCCCTGTTATTACTTACTTTTATATCGCTTGATGTGAAGCGAGTGCCGTATTAGAGGAGCGTTTAGACTGGGATTAGAAACATCACAGGACACAAACAGGAAAACTGAAAATGAATGAAATTTTTCACTGAATGTAATCAAACACACAATCAAAATCATTCTAATTTGTTCCAGAGTGAAAACATTATTATAAAAAGTGCTTAACTGGTTATTTTTAATAGCGTTCCAGTGTGATTTTAAGAAATTAACCATTTTCCTGTCTAAAACTGATCCCTTCCTGCACACCTGGCTACAGGAAGTTCCGGCCTTGGATAGCTGCTAGAGCCGGCTTTTCCAAGATGGAGCACTGATATTACTGAGTTATCACAGTAACACACTAACACAATTCCACAATTACACACTAACACACTAACACTGTAACACAATTCCACACTAACACAATTCCACACTAACACAGTAACACAAGATCAGATATGAAGCTCCTGCTGCTGAACACTGAGTTTTGTTTTTAGTTTTTATATTACAACACCTCAGCACTCTCTCTCTCTCTCTCTCTGATGTTTCAGTTCATATAAAAACTAGAGCATGGCTAACCTGAGGACCGTGAGGAGAAACCTGTCACATGACCGTGTTGCTATGGGAACTGTCTGAGACTTTTTCAGTCAGTTGTTCTGAGATTTCTCTCACCACGCAGTCTGTCCTGATCTGTCCAATCTGTCACTTTATCCGATCTGCCCACTCTGTCCGCTCTGTCCACTCTGTCTGATCTTTTTGTTCTGTCCGCACTGTCCACTCTAACATTTACACCGCATTTAAACTATCAGACTGAATAATCAGGAGCCCAGTGTGGCTCAGTATCTGCAGTTTAATATCCAACGTGACTCCGTTTCCTCTGTGCTGTGACCTGGACTACAGCTACAGTGCAGTCAGGACTGGACAAAGAATAAATATTCTGTTTTTCCCTCTCAGAAAAAAATATTTATGACCCTAAGAACACTTTAAGGTCCTTAATAGAACTTTGTTCCACAAAGAGTGTATGCATTAGTGTTAAAAAAAAAAAAAGAGACAGTTTAAAAACAGCAGATGTAGAACCTCAGTGTTGTGGTTTTTACTTTACTAAACAGAACATTTATATATTTTTACTTTCTGTAATTTGCATCCTCTGTCCAGACCTGGAGACATGAACAGTTCTACCTAAAGGTGCATCAGTTGTACTTTTGTAGAAACCATTAAAGGGTCCGTGTAGAACCCTGTAGAACCCTCAGGGTTTCCCAGTCAAATTCTGGATCTTGGAAAGTAATTTTTCCACCATTCTTTATCTCCATCTCCATGACAGTGTGGATTTAAGGCCTTAAGTAACGGGTGTTAGTGTGTCGTGAGAGGACCTGAGCACTCGTTTAAATTATTCTCTCTTATTCAGGATTGGTTTCTCAATCAGGACCTATAAGACCTTTAATCTCTCAGGTATCTCTGCTGATGCTGTTGTCATGGCGACTAAGACATCAGCTGACTACCACTCAAAAGTGTATTATACTACTACTACTAATAATAATAATAATAATAATAATAATAATAATAGTTTTCACCTGTCACATGTCCCAATATAAATAATGACAAATATACAATAAAATTACATTAATTTAAAAAAAATTAAAAATTACACAAAAAAGTGGAGATTAAGTTAAATATGATCGATCGAATGCAGAATTAATCATGTGATATCAACACTAGGTTTTCTGCTTGCCTCTGTAGTATAGCTTAAAATACTGTCTGTTTGTAGCATTAGCTAGCTACGCAGCTATTATATACAGCACTGTAGTTAGCTAAGATTAGCTAAGATTAGCATTACCTCTGTAGCACTAACTCTCACGGCTAGAAAAGTTTGCTGACAAGCTAGCTAACGTCAAATAAGAAACTATTATATTGTGTCAGTGAAAGATTTTTAATAGTGTAGTTATTCCATGCTAGTCAGTCCACTTGAGAAGAAGAAGTGTAAAGAAAGACTGCTGGTGGTGTCTCATGGTGTCGTTCTGTGATTGGCTGACGTAATACGACATAGGATCCGCACTTGTTGACTAGATGACGTATAGATTTTTGGAGGGTGAATACAAAAAGACTGATCGATAAGTCAGGACTCAAACACTGGATCTGAAGCTCAGTGAGTCTGACTATTAGAGAAGATGGAGGAGCTGAAGGTGGTAAAAGCTTTTAAAGTATTTTAAAATCAATTCTTAGTGAAGCAGGTGGTCAATGCAGCGATACCACAACAGGTGTAATTACAAGGTAAATTCTGTTAGCCTCCGAAATAAATGCAGTGGAGAGACTGGATCTGTTCAGATGTGTAACATCAGTCCAATCAGAAAATCGAGATAAAGAAGATTGTATATAGAGTGATAAATTAAAAAAACATAGCTTTCTGTAAGAAATATAGAAGTTTATTTAATATTTATGGAGTCTGTGTTAAGGAGTTTCATCAGTCTCCAGTCTGCTAAACGGTCCACATTACAGTGAGTCCAATATCAATCATGTAGAAGATCAAGACGAACACAACGGCACATGTTTCGAGTTCCTATCACAGTCCAAAGGTGAGAACCAATGAGATCTATGATGGTGGAAAGTGGGATTTTTTTTCCATTGTAGAAAACTTAAACTGAACGTAATACAAATTCTGGATTTAAACAAACAAAAAATTCACAATTTTACACTAGTTCTGTTGGAATTCTCTGACATGTTAGGTATCAAACAGCATCTACTCATCGAGACAAATCCTACTGCTGAATATAGACGTCCAGGAAGAGTGAAATTTAGTGATCGGTCCTACTTGAACTGAGAGCTCCCATGTCCAACATATGGAAACCTACTGAATGTACTATAGCCTCGTATCTCAGCTTTGGAGCGTGATAGGAACGTCAAACTCACGCCGCTGGTTTTGTCTTCACCTCCCTAACACACGGTGTGAATTTAAGGAGAATTGGAGAACGTCAAATTTTTCGGCCAAAAAAACTGTAAGGGGTTAGCCTTGGTGTTTTTCTGGGTGAAAAATTCGACTTTCTCCAATTTCCACCAAATTCACACTGTATGTTACTGAGATCAAGACATATGTTGAGAGCCTCGGATCTCCGCTTTGGAGCGTGATAGGAACGCCAACTCACGTGGATGGTTTTGTCTTCACCTCCCTAAACACAGGAGTGCACTTCATTTCATCCAATCTCACTCCAAAGCTGAGATCTGACCTTTTCTATTAGACCAGTTAATAAGATACACAGGTTTTGGATGCACATTTAATAAACTGCATTTTTTTGTCTTATTAACTTACTAACTTATCTTTTTATAGCTGCTATAACGTGAGAACAGGAACTAACTTGTTTCACAGAACATTAAACATAACTATAAAGAGATAAAAAGTATGACATGTCAATAGCTTCACTTGGTAGCCACTTTAGCCAGTGTATAAACTATTT
>CM075024.1:836936-859676 GCA_037576675.1 Pangasius sanitwongsei | reverse complement strand
AAAAACACCAAGGCTAACCCCTTACAGTTTTTTTGGGCGAAAAATTAGACGTTCTCCAATTCTCCTTAAATTCACACTGTGTCTTAGGGAGGTGAAGACAAAACCAGCGGTGTAAATTTGACGTTCCTATCACGCTCCAAAGCGGAGATCCGAGGCTCTAATATATTCAGTAGGTTTCCATATGTTGGACATGGGAGCTCTCAGTTCAAGTCGGACCGATCGCTAAATTTGACTTATACTGGACGTCTACATACAGCAGTAGGATTTGTCTCGATGAGTAGATGCTGTTTGATAGCTAACATGATAGAGAATTCCAACAGAACTAGTGTACTTGCACTTTTTTGTTTGTTTAAATCTGTTTGTTTAGAGTTACGATTAATTTTCCATAAAACAGGTTATTTCTTTTTTTCACTTATGTTATAGCAGCTATAAACAGTAATTCTCTTTTTTTCTCTCTCAAAGATAAAAAAAACACCACCACATCTTATACAGGTTTTGGATACACTCTTTTGATATCTTATTGACTGGTCTAATGGACATGGTCAGATCTCAGCTTTGGATTGAGATTGGATGAAATGAAGTGCACTCCTGTGTTGGTCTTGATCTCAGTAACGTACAGTGTGAATTTGGGGGAAATTGGAGAAAGTCGAATTTTTCACCCAGAAAAACACCAAGGCAGTTTTTTTGGGTGAAAAATTTGACGCTCTCCAATTCTCCTTAAATTCACACCGTGTGATAAGGAGGTGAAGACAAAACCAGCGGCGTGAGTTTGACGTTCCTATCAAGCTCCAAAGCTGAGATCCGAGGCTCTAATATATTCAGTAGGTTTCCATATGTTGAGAGCCTCGGATCTCCGCTTTGGAGCGTGATAGGAACGCCAACTTACGTGGATGGTTTTATCTTCACCTCCCTAACACACGGTGTGAATTTAAGGAGAATTGGAGAACGTCAAATTTGTCGCCCAAAAAAACTGTAAGGGGTTAGCCTTGGTGTTTTTCTGGGTGAAAAATTCCACTTCTCCAATTTCCCCCAAATTCACACTGTATGTTACTGAGATCAAGACCAACACAGGAGTGCACTTCATTTCATCCAATCACACTCCAAAGCTGAGATCTGACCATGTCCAGTAGATCAGTCAATAAGATAAACATGTACAGGTTTTACTGGTATTATTCCTGCGAGTGGAACATTTTCAAAATATCAGCCTGTCATTACATTATTTCTGTTATAATATCCACAAAAAAATAATGTATACACTGGATAAAGTGGCTACCAAGTGAAGCTATTTACATGTCTTAAAAAGTTCAAGAGGGAGAAAAAAAAAAAAGAGTGTTTATAGCTGCTCTATCATGAGTAAGAACAAGAACTAACTTGCTTCATGGAAAATTAAACACAACTGTGAACAAACAGATTTCAACAAAAAAGTCACAGTGTTACATTATTCAGGTGGAATTCACTGACACGTTAGCTATCAAACAGCATCTACTCATTGAGACAAATCCTACTGCTGAATGTAGACGTCCAGGAAGAGTGAAATTTAGAGATCGGTCCTACTTGAACTGAGAGCTCCCATGTACAACATATGGAAACCTACTGAAAAATTCGACTTTCTCCAATTTCCCCCAAATTCACACTGTACGTTACTGAGATCAAGACCAACACAGGAGTGCACTTCATTTCATCCAATCTCACTCCAAAGCTGAGATCTGACCATTTCCAGTAGACCAGTCAATAAGATACACAGGTTTTGGATACACTCATTTGATAAGATTTGTTGTCATTGTTTTCAATAACTTCAATAGAGAGAAGAAAGAGAACGACTGTTTATAGCTGCTACAACGTAAGTGAGAACAGGAACTAACTTGTTTCACAGAACTTTCAACATACATATAAACAGATAAAAATATGATGGGTAAATAGCTTCAGTTGGTAGCCACTTTAGCCAGTGTAATTAATAAACTATTTGTTGTAGATATTATAACAGAAATAATATAATGACAGGCTGATATATTTAAAATGTTCCACTCACAGGAATAATTCCTGTGATTAAGGTTGATTCTTGACGCTAGAAGGTCAGAGCTCTCCTTCCCCTTCATCCAGCGATGTGATGTGATGAATATAGTAAAAAAAAATTCTTTTGTTTGATTTTCAGCCACATTAAAAGTGATGAGTAAAACTCTGTTGTGCTCATCACTATTGTGACTTTGATCAAACTGATCAAGCAGAAATGTCAAGCTGAACAGAAGAAAATCAAACGGAAACCGAGGCTGAGGATGACATTGAGGAAGATCAAACACACCAGCTCTGGCTCCGTTCTCTCAGCTTGGTTTATTGTATATAACAATTCAAACAGGGGAAAAATAGTAGTTCAGCTCCCAGTGGGGTCTCAACACATTTATCCTCAAATCACCTCACTGCAGAGAAAAGTATTTAAATAAATAATGTGCTTTTGTTCATATTTATGCAGGGAAAGTTCCTAGTATTCAGAGTCGGGTTGTGCATGTGCTGTAGCTGATTTCCTGTGCTCTCCATTCAGATTATTAAAATCACCTGTGTGTAGCTCCAAGGTCGCCAGATTTTCTTGAGCTGAAGCAGCTGAGACGGGGTTTTTCAACAGACCACTGCCTTTTCTCCGCCCACACCTGCGTAACTCTCACGTAAAGTCTGCAGTTAGGGCCGAGGACTGAATAGTGATGTGTGTCATTTCAGTATTTAAATCCTCACTAAAAGATGTACTAAACTCTGAATACGATTATAATTTTACAGGTTAATAGACACACGGCTGATTTACTTGTCCTGCTCGTCTCAGTGATGAAGAGGTCATGAGGATGAAAAGAAGGTCTAAATGCTTAACCAGAAGAACGTTTTAAATTATTTTTAAATGTTAACATTATTTTCGGTGTTATTTGGCCGGCTGAGTCATGAACTAAAGGGCAGAGACGAGCCAGGCATCATTAACAGAGGAGGAGAGAAGAAATAAAGATGAGAGGAGAGAAGAGAAAGCGGGAGGAGAACCACAGAGAGAGAAAGGGTGAGGGGAAAAATAAAGGACTTGTAAGGAATTACAGAAAAGCAGGAGATGATGTATATCAGAGGTGAAAAGAGAAGAACTAAAACCCTTTTTTCTTGTCACAGTTGGTGGTCTGAATTTCACCCTCTGGAGCTTTCACACATTTCTAAGCAACAGAAGCTCAGAAACAGGGACTAAAGTGTACATTTCAGGATACAAACACTCGTCTTTGTGGCCCTCAGGTGTGTATCGCTGCTACTCGTAGTTTGTATCTTTTACAAGTATTTATATGTAATTTTATTCTGCAATTAAATTATATTTAAACCTTTGCATAACCGTGATGTAAAGCGTGTGTGTGTGTGTGTGTTGTGTTTAGATTTTACTGAGTAAGCTCCATTCTCAGGCATCATTTACCCTCCACAGATAAATGGAGTCTTGCTACGGTTCTTTATTTTAGACCAAAAGCATTGCATGTGTCCTTCTTTAAGATGCCAGTCCCATAATTCTTTTCATTGAAATCATATTTCACCAGCTGAGCATTTTCATCTCAGTTCAAATGATGGCCTTGTTCTTTATTTTTAAACACAATATCATGTAATATGTACTTATTGTGTGAATAAAATTAAATAGCTGCATCATCTCAAGACTTATAAAAGAATCAATGAATCCAAATTAAAACAAAACAACTTTACAATGTGCCAGAGTAAGATTTAATAATTAGTTCATATAGGTAACACTTTAGAATACAAATGCCACACTGATGTCTGTTACATTAAACCACATGCATGCAGTTTTATTCCAAACTCTCAGAAAACACTCATCACAATCCACACACACACACACACACACACACACACACACCCCGTTTATAGCACTTTATTATCAAACTCTAATAAACGACCTGAATCAAATATTCTAAAGTGTTACTCTGTTGTGCTTTCGCTGATCGGAGGATACAGGAGCGTAACCACAGGCCTCGTCCCAGACGCTAGTCAGCGCTCTTTAAGCTAACACTCACAGAACCTTCTCGAAAACTGACCTCAGGATATTTCTTTGCATGTTTCTACAAGGTTATTTTCGGTGTTCTGTCAGTTTTAATGCCGTGAAATGGCCGAAAGTCAGTTTACAAGCCGAGCATTCAAATTATGAAATAAAGTGTAAAGCTGTAAAGCCGCAGTAAAACAGAGCTGGACGTCACGTGTGTTTAGCATATTTTCAGGCTAATCTCATATCCTAGGCAAGAATTAGTCAATTAGCTACCTACTGAATATGCTATATGAATAAGAGTTCATCATGATTATTAATTACTAATTAATGGGTTATTATTAATTAATTAACCAGTGGTTCTCAAAATGGAGGTCACATAAAAATTACAGAAGTTATGTCTTTACGTAATAATCCAAATTTTGTCAATTTATTAAATCTGTTTCAATCGCATTATAAAAATGGTGCTTGTATAATATAGTAAACTGTATTAAGTGTTATTAAAATTCGTTTGGTGGGCGGGGTCTCTGTGACGCACACAAGCCACTATAAAAGTAAGATAAAGATTTTATTAGCAAAGTAGCTAATGGTACATATCAGTTTTTTTCTTTAGATTCAAAGCTTTATAGAGCTGCATGTGACGCTTTTATACCACAGCGCTACTGAATTCTGGATTCTGATTGGTCAGAAGATGTTGATTAGTTTTCTAGAACAGCAGCTCTGACAGTAGTGCAGCTGCAAATCACAGGATTATATTAAAGCGCACGTTAAAATAATACGTTAGCGTTTCTATAGCAACAGCTGTACGGCGGACGCTTCACATAAACTTGATATGGTGACGTTTTCTGTAATTGAACTTTTATGGAAGTCTCCAGAGTCATTGTTTGCTAATTGCTGTGGTATAAGAGGAATAAAACACCAGGAGATGAGCTGTTACAGAAATATAATCAGCTTCAGGGTGGGAACACTAACGCCACTTTGCTTTAGGCCACGTCCCACCACACTGTCGTTGATTCGTTTCTGATAACAGCAATGTATTGTGCTCTGAAATTGCTGCGCTATTACGTTATTAGTGTTTTATCATTTTGCTAAGCTTATTAAAGTTACGGCGTCTTGTCTTCAGTTTTCTCAACAATCGTGAGAATGAATTCCAGTACGATCTTTTCTCTCCAGCACTAGCGTTTGGGACACACCCACACCTACTTCACTTACAATCCCCAGACCAAAACATGGAGAAATTTAGCTTTATTCATTTATATTATCATGCAAAATACAGTCATGCATTTCCTCATGTGCAAAAAAAAAAAACACGTTTTATCTCAAGGTGCAGATGTTCAGTATCTAATACAGAGAGCTAAACATTCTCAATGATCTCCATCCAAAATGCTTTACAATGTAAGAATTTTACGAAATTTAGCAAAATCTCAGTTTAAATATAGACATAAAAAAGAAACAGATCAGTTACAACTCTGAGAAACATGCAGAGTCTCCGTGTCTCCACGCCGGACGCGTGTGTTGGCACTTTCGCTTTAGCCTACACATCCACGCATGCAAAAAAACGAGCCACAGACTGACAGAGACGTGCTGATCCTAATCAGATCCTAATCCGATCCTAATCAGATCCTAATCAGATCGTAGTCGGATTGTAATCAGAGTTCAGCGGCTAAACGTCCTGGAAGACTCGAACTCGCTGGGGCATTTGGGTTTGATGCCCTTGCTGTTGTAATAATCCACCACCTGGTTGGGCACTTCGGCTAAAACGCTTTTGGCCAGCGCTGCAGGAGACGCCTGAGGAGGAGAAGAGCAGAACTAACGTCACTCGCGTTCAGTTTTCACCTTACAGTTCATACACATACAGATTTTGCACAACTCTTCATTTACAGAAATGATTATTCATGTTCAGGGTTTAACGAGTTTAACGTGTTTAACATGTTTAAGCCTCATATAAAAATAAAATTGCACATTTTCAAAGATTGCTCAGGATGGGCTACATGCCACAATCCTGCTACTGTCATACAGTATATCTAAATAAATGAGTGAGTGAGTGAATAAATAAATAATATTGGACTTGTGTTCAACAAAAGAGAACATCAAGATTAAAGTCACCAAAACCTTTTAGACTTTCTTTTCAAGTTCCACAATTTAAAAAAAACACACAATCAAATTAATAAATTAAATTTTAAAAAAAAATTAATTTTAGTAGGCTATTATTCAAAAGACCAGTACATAATAATTAAAGGCACCAAAATCCTTTAAAGAATTTCCACAATTAAAAAAGGCATTTTGTGCAATGAATATGCAAATTAGGAAACCCATCAACTCTATATGCCCCGCCCCTTTCCCTGGGAACCTGTTGATGCTCTCAGTACGCTATTGTGCACAAAGAAATATATCTATTTCTCTAGTAAACTGGTGTTACATGGTGTTATATGATGCATTAACACGGTCACATGTTCAACATCAGAGAAATGTATCACAAATAGATATCATATTTTACTGATTATTTTTATAGATTATTGCTGTTTAATATAAATTAGAATTAAACTATCATTTTGTGTGTGTTTTTTTTTTCTAGACTGACGGTTTTCTCACTCCGTGTCCTAGTGAACCGTATCAGGATGTATTTATGGATAGAGACTCTTGGATGAGGGCGTCTGCCAAATGTCTTAAACGTAAATGTGAGACTGTTGAACGTCTGTCCCAGACATCATTACTCGCTGATATTTTGTCACCCAACAAAACACCCCGTCATCTGAAAGCTCAAATCCTCTCGGTTTTAATGATGTCGTTTCTCTGCAGTAAACAGTTCCTGTGTTATGAAACAGAGGAAATTGCACAACTGCGCTCTTCGGTTCAGGAGTTCAGCCGAGTCGAGAATGTTTACGGAGAGAAACTGTGAATCCAGGAGAGAATTAAAGAGACGCCAAAAAAGGTCCACGCACGCCGAGGAAACGACGGAGCCGAGTCCCACATCTTCTCCAGAAGTGCCATCAGCTAATCACAGTTTGTCTCCACTGAAATCAGCGACGGTCTGTATGAAGCTGCGAAAACGTGGAGAAGTAAACAAAACTCTTGGCAGGATTCAGAGTATAAACACACTGAAGTGTGAAAGCGTGTGAACCCGTCAGCATGAGCGGGAAAAGTGCGTCTTAATTTAACGAACGTCCTGGGATTTAATCATTTCAGTGTGTGTCTTTGATTCTGTGTCATTCGCAAACGATTCGGCTCCTTTAGGTGAACGCTGAGACACTGGGAGCTGACTCAGATGGACGTTCATTCAGAAATTTCAGCCAAAGAGGAACGATAAGAACGATCACGGCTCAAAACATCACAAACTTTGTCTGCGTTTGGAAAAGAAAAAAGGCACGGAGTCATTTGTGAGCTTAAAGATGTTGACTCCTGAGTCAAATGAGTCAAATGATCTGATTCACTGAAAAGATCCAGAATTCACATCACTAGTTTTAAAAAAAAAAGTGTTAATTTTTCTTTTTAATAGCCTTTTCATTTCTGTCCTTCTCCATCCTTCCTTTTTCTTTCTTTCTTTCTTTCTTTTCCATCCTGTCTTTCTTTCTTTCTTAATTCTCTCTTCATTGGCACTTCTGGAGAAGATGTGGGACTCGGCTGTGGACGTGTATGTGGACCTTTTTTTGGCGTCTCTTTAATTCTCTCCTGGATTCACAGTTTCTCTCCGTAAACATCCTCGACTCGGCTGAACTCCTGAACCGAAGAGCGCGGTTTGCAAGCGGTTTTGTTTTCTTTCCTCTCCATTTCGTAACACAGGAACTGTTTACCGCGAAGAAACGACATCATTAAAACCGGGAGGATTTGAGCTTTCAGATGACTGGGCGAAGTCCACATGGGCGTCTCATTAGCGTTCTGCTGTTTTCTGCATGTTTACATCCTCAGTACCAGCGTCAGCTTTACATCACGACTGTTATTTTCTTTTTTTCCGAATAAATTAATGGTGATTAAAGGAGCGGAACAGTGAAAGGTGATTAGCTAAGAAAGCGCTGAGGAGGCTGTAATTAACCACACACACTTCACACACACTTCATCAGCAACACAGAGCAACACAATGATTAAAGCAGAGAGCGTTAGCACATGAGGGCGAATAATCACAGCTTCTCAAACAGAGCTGCAGCTCCTCCAGCTGCTAACCTGCTGCTAACTGCTAACCTGCTGCTAACTGCTAACCTGATAAGCACATTCGCCCCGCCCCAAAACTCGTTTGTTTCATTTGTTTGCTTCTTTCTTTCCTTCCTTCTTTATTATTATAAAGTTTTAGGGAAAGGTGACTGACGTGTTTGAAGTTGCGGAAGGGGACGAACTGGACGATGTCCCTCAGCACCGGTTCTCCTTTGGGCGAGCGAAGGATCCCATCGTCTCCGTCCAGAATCTGCATGTCGGTGAAGTCTGCGTTCCCCACGCCCACGATGATGATGGACATGGGCAGGTGAGACGCGTGAACGATGGCTTCCCGCGTGTCCGCCATGTCTGTGATCACACCATCCGTCAGGATCAGGAGGATAAAGTACTGCTGCAGAGAGAGAAGGAGAGAGAGAGAGAAAGAGAGAGACATGGTGAGTGTGTAAGGTAGAGAGAGAAAAAGTGTGAGTGCATGCATCAGCGTGTGAGAGAGAGACAGATAGAGAGAGAGAGGGTGAATGTGTAAGGTAGAGAAATAGAAAGAATAGTGTGTGTCTGTGCACGTGTGTGCGAGTGTGTGTGTGTGTGTGTGTGCGAGCGTGCGCATGTGAGTGTGTGAGTGAGAGTGTGTGTGCGCATGTGAGTGTGTGAGCGTGTGAGTATGTGCGCATGTGAGCGTGTGAGTATGTGCGCATGTGAGTGTGTGAGTGAGTGTGTGTGTGCACATGTGAGTGTGTGAGCGTGTGAGTGTGTGAGTATGTGTGCATGTGAGTGTGTGAGTGTGTGTGTGTGCACATGTGAGTGTGTGAGCGTGTGAGTATGTGTGCATGTGAGTGTGTGAGTGAGTGTGTGTGTGCACATGTGAGTGTGTGAGTGAGTGTGTGTGTGCACATGTGAGTGTGTGAGCGTGAGTGTGTGCGCATGTGAGTGTGTGAGCGTGTGAGTATGTACGCGAGTGTGTGTGTGCACATGTGAGTGTGTGAGCGTGTGAGCGTGTGCGCATGTGAGTGTGTGAGCGTGTGTGTGTGTGTGTGTGTGTGTGTGTGTGTGTTAGTTACCATGGCCTGGCGGACGTGCAGTTCCTCGGAGGCGGATTGCGCCACTTTCTGGATGATGGGGGCGATGTTGGTCGGGCCGTACAGCTGGATCTTAGGGAGGCAGTTCTGATAGGCTTCTACTACACCCTGTATACCTACACACACACACACACACACACACACACACACAATTATATTAATTCCAAATTAATTTGATTTTGTGAATCTGTAATATGAATTATGTATGATTTGGCCCCGCCCCCTCAATTCCCTGGAGCTGGTCACTCGTAGCTGATTGTGTAGTAGTGTGAGATTCCACTCTGTGTGTGTGTGTGTGTGTGTGTGTGTGTGTGTGTTATAATAAATGAAACGCTCTATATATAGGCTGCACAGACACTGTGAGACGAATTACATCAGGAGCTCATCCAGCTGACAGAACGTGGTAGTGTAGGTCACTGCACACAGAGACAAACAAACAAAGAAGAGAGGACGGACTGAGCAAGAAAAAAGAAAAAAGAAAGGATGAAAAAAAGAAAAAAAAAGGAAATTGCTAGAAGAATGCAAAAGAATGAAAGGAACAAATAAAGGTACAACAGGGAAGCAAAAGAAAAAACAAGAAAGAAAAACAGAACAAAAAAACATGGCAGGAGAGAAAGAAAAATAAAGAAAATATGCATATGCAAACGGATGGAGAGGAGGATTTGGATGGAGAAATTAATGGAATGAGGGATGGAAAGATAGATGGAAAAGATAGATGGAGAGGATGGATGGAGTGATGGAGAGATGGTTGGAAAGTTAGACAGAGAGATGGATGTAGTGGTGGATGGGGTGATGGATACAGTGTTGGATGGATTGATGAAGGGGAGACGGATGGAGAGACGGATGGAGAGTGATGTAGTGATGGTTGAAGAGACTGATGGAGTGATGGATTGAGAGAGATGGATGGAGTGCTGAGAGAAGGAGTGAGAGGTAGCAGATGGAGGAGTTGTTAATTGGCTGCGTTTTATGCAGCAGCTGTAACTGGCAGCGTCGCCTGAGAGTGTGTGTAAGAGCTGACGCTAATTACAGAGTGGAGGCGCACACACACACTCACACACACACACACACACACACACACACACACACACACACACACACTCCTCCAGTTGAATTTTTTCAAACTGTAAAATTCCTTCAGAAATTGAATTTGTATTCAAATGAATTAAACCAAATTATTATTCAAATCTATTTAAATAGTAATGAGTGTATAATGAATATTAATGAGAGCATACTGAATAATAATGAGTTTACAATCTAACAGTGGCACACACTGTGTGAACATTATCAAAGAAAGAAAGAAAGAAAAAAGAAAGAAAGATGGAAGGAGAAAAAGGGAAAGAAGATGAGGAATACCATAAAAAGGGCAATAAAAAAGGTAAAAATGACAAAAGAAAATCTGAAGAAAGAAAGAAAGAAACAAACAAACAAACAAACAAACAAACAAAGGCTGGAATAAGACAAAGTGGAAAAGAAAGAACAAAGAAAAAGAAGCAAAAAAGAAACAAGAAAGAAAGAAAGAAAGAAAGAACAAACAAAGACAGAGAAAAAAAACAATATAGAGAAAGAAAGAAAATAAAACAATAAAAAAACAAGCACACGCAGGTGTAGAGAGACAGGACGGAGGAGGAAGTGACTGCGGGTGGATGAGACGGAGAGAGCGAGTGATCAGAGTCGTCATACGAGGTGAGTCCAGGAATAGACGAGAGAAATCGAGTGACACCAATACAATGGAGGGGAGTGGAGCTGCTAATACACACACACACACACACACACACACACACACTACTACCCTGATGTCATCCACAATGTATCAGTCCTACTCCTACACCACCTATCAGTGCATCAGAGGAAAGTGACCGCTACTGTGTGTGTGTGTGTGTGTGAGTGTGTGTGTGTGTGTGTGTGTGTGTGTGTGTGTGTGTGTTACAGTAAAATACAGAGTCACTGTTTCCACCCCAAAGTTGATTATTTTCCTCTAACAGCAAGTCCCCAAGTGTTTTATTCCTCTTACGCCGCAGCAACTTTACAATAACAAATTTTTACTTATCAAAGAACGACACATCGTACTTTTTGTCCTTTTATAGTTACATTTAATGTTGTAGAACGTCCATGTTCTCACACGTTGTTCCCTCACCAGTCTTTTTTCTCTCTCTGGAAGTTAATAAGATGAAAAAAAAACGCAGCTTGTCGTGTTACCAAGAAACCGCGTAAACTCCTCTGTCCTGAAGATGTTACAGATTTTACGTTAAAGCGCTGACACTGGAGACTCCTTCCATCAACGTGAAATAAATGTCTCCATATCAACAATTACTCGTTTTCTAATCTGAGACGCATCTGCTGTACACGTCCCTGTGAATGAGCTGTTACTATAGAAACGATAACCTATTAGAACGAGCGCATTAATATAAACCTGTGGATTGTAGCTGCTGTTATAGAAAATGACTCAACACCTTCTGACCAATCAGAACGCAGAACTCAGCAGCGCTGCGGTGTGATGATGACGGTCGTACCTGCACATTCAGGATTATCTTCATTAAAGTTCACAGCGAAGTCATGTGACACCTGGAGAAACAACAACAGAGAAATGTACAAGGTGAATAAACTTGTACTGAATCTCTTGACTAAAGGGCGCTGATCATAGGGCATTTATAACAACTGACATAAGCCTCCATAAACATCTACGAAGGCCAATAAGCAGAAGCCTGCTTTTTCTTTTTCTTTAAATAAATTAGACATTTTTAAGCCTGTTTCTTTTAATCTCATTCTTATTTTTTTCTTTTACAAACTCTATTTTCTATAAATTCTTCTGTTTTTATTTACTCTTAGTCTGGTTTTTATTCTCTGTTTCTTTAATATTATTATTATTATTACTGTTTTAAAGTAAATGTCATAGTTAAAACCATTTACAAATCTGGTTCCATAATTACCAAAATAATTTTTAGTCAAGTCCACAGGATTGTAGTAAACACACACACACACACACACACACACACACAAACACACACACAGTACGCAGAAGAGGAGCATCAGGGAAATGAGTTCAGGAAGCCAGCTGTGCCTCCAGGAACATCATCAGAGCTTCATAAATTACCTTAAAGTCGGGAGGAATCCGAGCTCCGAAGCCGAACGCCGGAAACATTTTATCACTGCGGGGCCAAAGCAGATGAGACGTTAGAGCTGACGAGAAACTGGGCGGAGACTTTTATTTAATCGTGTATGTGTGTGTTGGGGGTGTGTTTTTGTTTTGATGGGGACCATGTGTCCCCACAATGATAGGAATATCTGACAGTTTTGACCTTGTGTGTGTGTGTGTGTGTGTGCGTGTGTGTGTGTGTGTCAGACTTCCCATTATCCCCTGCTCAAATCATCAGTGTCTCACACACATTTGCATAAGTGCGTGTTTGCTTCCTGACGCTCGAGGCGCGTGTCCTGCTTTGAGATGATTTCACTCTGGAACCTTCTTTAGTGTGATTCAAAGTCATGATCGGGTTCAAAACGTTTTTATCAGTGTTTTTTATTCTGATGACTGAAGAAATATAAGCAATGATCTCAACCTGAGCTTGACTGATCGTCGATGATCCATTTCTAATCAGACTGTTTGAATGATTAACCCGTTCAGACCCACATTAACCCTTAAAACCAATGATTTTTTTTTTTCAAACATTCAGGAAGCTCATCACTGAGAATTAAGACACACATCTTTAGAGCTACCAGAGCCAAAGTGAAGGAGACGGCGGCGTGACGCACTCACACGGAGACTGAACACACACTTTCTGTACACACGGTGAGAGCATCAGTGTAGCATGCAGCACCTCTTATACAAAATCATTCTTAATGCTTTGAAAGCATTTTTTTAAAACTCCAATAAAGGCACAAAGCATTACTACTTCATTGATAAATTACAAATATAAGCATCAATATTTAATACTATTTTAATAAAAGTTTTTGGATCATATTAAACATCGATTATTAAAAAAAAAAGTGGTTTGTCCTTAAATGACAGAAACAGCGCATCCTTTCATATTACAGATCAAGTCATTCACACACTTATAAGCTTTTAAGAAATGAATGATAGGACTTACTATCAAACTGCAGCTTACACAAAGAATTCTCAGGACAGTTATAAAGCTTTCTGAAAAGTCCCAGCAGTGAAAGTGTTAATATAATGAACTCAGACATCAGATCTTATCACTTGTATTTCTACCAATGAACTTGGAGAATTCACAGATTTATCTGCGTAAAGATCCTCCTCTGACAGGATAAAGACCCCACGCTGCCGTCTCTCTTCTCCACCGTCTCATCTCTACTTTATCGACTCAGCACTGTCAATGTCGGCTCAACCTTACACTCAGAGCTCTCTAAATACGACCTTAAAGACCTTCAGCGTGGATCGAGAAGATACAGGCAGGAAAAATCAATACAGAATCCAGAAAAGAAGCTCAAAGTCCTGCTGAGCTTCATCCTGCTGTTCCACTCAACCTCCTTTACATTAAATACATCTTTACATTAAATCAGGGGAAAATATCTTTTGAGTAAATTAGAATAAATTCTGTATACTGCTAAACAAGAAAATCTGATTCACTCAGACAAAAACTGATTTGGTTCTAACAGAAATGATGTACTAAATAGAAATCGATTCAGTCAGGCTAAACTGAGTGAGTCAGTACAGTAAAATTGATTCACTAAGGCAAAAATGATTCAGTCTGTCAAAACTGAGTCAATCTAGCAAAATTGATTCACTAAGGCAAAATTGATTCAGAATGACAAAACTGAGTCAGTCTAGCAAAACTGATTCACTAAGGCAAAATTGATTCAGAATGGCAAAAGTGATTCTGTTTGCCTAAATTAATTCACTAAGTTGAAACAGATTCAGTCCAGCAAAACTTAGTCACGAAGACAAGACTGACTCAGGCTATCAAAACTGATTCAGAATGGCAAAACTGATTTAGTCTGCCTAAACTGATTCACTAAGGGAAAAATGATTAATTCTGGTAAAACTGATTCAGCCCAGCAAAACTGATTCACTATGGAAAACCGATTCATTAAGGCAAAACCGATTCACTATGGCAAAATTGATTCA
This sequence comes from Pangasius sanitwongsei, assembly GCA_037576675.1. Lineage (NCBI taxonomy): Eukaryota > Metazoa > Chordata > Actinopteri > Siluriformes > Pangasiidae > Pangasius > Pangasius sanitwongsei. The sequence goes on along the minus strand of CM075024.1, from coordinate 845,380 downwards.
ATCTTTCAAAGATGACTCAGTATGGCAAAAATGATTCAGAACAGCCAAATTGATTCAATCAAATAGAGCCAGTTAAATGCAACAAAATCAACTCAGCACAAGGAAAGGAGTCGGTCTGGCATAACTGATTCAGTAAGATCCTCTTCTCTAAATTGGAATATTTTTCCACTGATGATCTCAAAGATCTGAAATGTATAACTTAAACCAGAAATCCGGCTTCCTGTTTATTCCTCTCGTGAGCTTTTATTAACAGACTTTCACATGGAATGGAAATGGAAATTTCACTCATCTCCAATCCACGCATGAGAACACAAACTCTGTTTTGTGTGTGAACCGACTCGCTCTTGGTTTCGAATGGCTCCTGTGGTGTGAAATCATCTCGTGTTTTAACTGGCTTTCTGTCTCACCTGTCATAATCCTGGCAGATCTCTCCGACAGCGACCAGCGCTTTGAGATACTCGTTGGGCTGGTACGGGTGGATGTAGTGTAAAGAGCAGCTGTTCCGCGGGTCTCCATTAGATGCCGTGAAATCAATAGCGACCTACAGAAAGGAAAGCAGCAATTACCCAGAAGGCAATGTGCCTGTTTCAGCCTCATTTTCAGAGTCTAATGTTAAACTCTCTCCATGGCTGTTTTTTCCTTCTTGTTAGAAGATTTGACATTAGTCTTGATAAGACAGTCCAAATTTCAGCTATGACAGTGTACACATTATCAAGCATCTAAAGTTATATGCAGGGGCAAAACAAAACCGATTCAATACAAGAAAAGCGACTTAGTCTAACTCCAGAATGATTCAGTGTGCCAAAACTGATTCTGTACCAAAATGATTCAGTGAATCGATATGGCTGAAGGGATTTAACAAAAAAACAAAACTTAAAGCAAAATCTACATAACTACATCAATTCAGAAATAAGCTATACATTAAAACCGATCAAGTAAAATACAAAATTGATTCAGTATAACTCAGTAAAGGAAAACTGATTTAATTTAATAGAAGTGATTCAGTTTGGTAAATATGTGATTTAGTGCATCGACAATGATTCAGTGAATCAATGTTGATTAATTGTTTCAAGAGTGAGTCAGTGAATCAAAAGTGATTTGGTAAAGCAACAGTGGTTCAGTACATCAACAATGATTCAGTGAATCATATAGTCATATAGTGAATCAACAGTTATTTGGTACATCAGTAGTGATTCAGTGTGTCAAAAGTGATTCAGTGTGTCAAAAGCGATTCAGTGAATTGACAGTGCTTCACTAAATCAACAGTGATTCATCAGTAGTGATTCAGTGAATCAACAGTGATTCAGTATTAACCGATTCTCTGTGGAAGTGGCCCAGTTAGATTACTAGTCTAATATTTTTATTTTAGCGCACAGCGTTTACATGAGTTAATAAAATATATAAATATATATGTGAAGTGTTTGCCATTATGTATCCACTTTAGTAAAATATTTCTATTCATCATTAGCACTGCAATTAAATGCTAATAGGATTAGCATGAAGGCAGAGCATATCAACACAGCCTAATTAAACAAGTTAAACTGTTTAGGAGTTGTGGGTAAATGGCATTGATTATGTGAGAGGCATCGCACAGGCCTGGCTAATGAGACGCAATCAAAGAGAAAGTGCATGCATAAAACCTGTCGTGAAAATCATGGCTTAAAAAAACTTTAGGTGAATTAATCAGATGGGACACAAAACATTATGTAAAACAAGCACTCTTATTGAAACTTCTCTCCAACGCTCACATTAGTGCCAAATAAATCTGCAGCGAGCAGAAAATGATCTGCTAATGGCTGTGACTCACTGGTTTTAACAGTAATTGCTGTGTAGCTGTGATAGCGGCTGTGTGTGAAGAGGGCACAGAAAACAAGCATAAACACGGCCTTATTGGATTTGCATCATTGTGTTTGGCCTTGAGAATTTAATCATAAATAATAAACAGCAGGTAAAGAGCCATAAAATAAAAACTAAGTTTTTTTTTTTTTTTTTTTTTTTGTACTTACTGTAAACTGGATCTGGCATCCGCCCATGATGTAGTCAAGGAACGAGTGCATCTTTATAATCTGTGAGTGTGAGAGCAGATGGTGGGAAGAAGGAAATAAAGCTTGGAAAAAAAATGTCATTAACACTTAAACACAGATGGATTCACTACCAAGAACATTTTATTTATTTATTTATTTACATTATTTATAGTCGCTTCATTAGTTGAATTTCATGCAGATCCCTTCAACTAAATGCTTCCTTATGAAAAGATAACAGATAAATCTAAAAAGGCTTCTTGGATTGTCTCTGTGGCGGAACCCTTAAAGGTTCTATGTTTAACCCTACAACAGAGATCATCCTTACATTGCTAGTAAAAAACAGTTAAAGCCATGTTAAAAGCATAATGTTTTATGGGGAACCCATAAAGATTCTATGTAGAACCCTTAAGGGAAAAAAGATTGCACCAAGAATGAAAGATTTCTCACAGCATCCTGCAACAAAGTGTTTCCCTGCAATCTTAGTAAAATGGTTAAATCTAGAACCTATAATGGTTCTGCAGTTGCCCCTGTGGGTGAACCCTTAAAGGCTCCAAATAGAACGTCCTTATTATGGGTTCCACCATGAATATGAACCCTTAAAGGTTCCATGTAGAGACCTACGACAGAGATCATCCTCATGTCCTTCTTAGTAGAACAATTCAATCTAGAAATCATAAGGTTCTTGGATTGCTACGCTGGGGGTAACCCATACAGTTTCCATGTAGAACCATCAAAAAAAAAAGGTTTCATATCAAAACTTACAAAAAAGTGTTTCTCTGCAATCTTAGTAAAAATGGTTAAGTCTAGAACCAATAAGGGTTCTTGGGGAACCCTTAAAAGTTCCATGTGGAACACTACTACATTGTACTTAACTAGGCTTCTAGAAACAGGTTCATCTAGAACCCCTAAAGGTTCTTTGTTTGTACTGGGGGTAACCCCTTAAAGGTTCAACATCAAGTCTTACAACAGAGTTTCGCTACACTTATAGAAAAAAAACATTGGTCTAGATCCCTTAAAGCTTCTTTGATTGTTCTTGGTGGAAACCCTTAAAAAGTTCCATGTAGAACTCAATAGAGTGCTTCCATACACTCCAAAAAAAAGAAAGTTACGTAGAATATTCTGTGGTTCTTCAGTTGTACCTCTGGGGGAACCCTTAAAGACTCTACATAGAACCTTACAACAGAGTGTTGTACACTATGAGAAAAAGTTTAAACATAGGAATGTTAAAGGATATTTGTTTGTTCCCATCAGAATCTATGTGTAGCTCTACAAATGTCTTTCCAAGTGGAACCCTTTCAGGAAGATAAGACTCCCAAACTATCTGAAGAATCTTTGGAGAACCCTTGGGGGAAAATCCTTCTTTTAAGAGTGAAAAATTTAAAAATTTGATCTGTATTTAAAATTAAACCTGTAAAAATAAATTTAACCCAGAATAGAATAGTTCTAGAGCTGATATTACCTTACACTGATTCAGAATGACAATCCCAGAGTTCCTGTAATTCTTCTTCTTGATTTTATATTTGGGGTTTATGCACTCCCACTGCACCTGGATACGGCACACAGACAGACAGACAGACAGACAGATGGGTAGACAGAAATGCAGACAGACAGACAGAGAGGCAGACAGACAGAGAGGCAGACAGACAGACAAACAGACAGAGAGGCAGACAGACAGACAGACAGACAGAGAGGCAGACAGACAGACAGACAAACAGACAGAGAGGCAGACAGACAGAGAGGCAGACAGACAGACAAACAGACAGAGAGGCAGACAGACAGACAGACAAACAGACAGAGAGGCAGACAGACAGACAGACAGACAGACAGAGAGGCAGACAGACAGGCAGGCATGGCAGACAGACATGCAGACAGAGAGTCAGGCAAACAGGCAGACAGACAAAGAGACAGACAGGCAGACAGACAGACAGAGATTACAATATTGTTGAACTACAGACAGTTTTGCCAGCTTTTATTTAGAGAAACAGAGGGATATCTCAGCTGTACATAACTCAGGATAAAGAGCGTCATCATTCTGTTCATATCTTCAGCTCGTTCTCACACAGCTGCATGCGAGAAACACAACACAAGCCGACACAATAAGGCCTGATGAAGGAGACGTGCCACTGTGCCATTGACTCGCTCCAAAATAATTTAGCCAAGCGCCTGCCATGTTGAGATATCGCACCCGAGTCTGCTGTGAGCTCACAGTTCGGACTGAAGCGAGACTCGTCCGTCACCCTGAGCAGGTTCCTGACAGCGCTGAATAATAAGAATCTCTCATTCTTTCTTTTAGCACTAAATCCACCAGAAACAGGCACGATATTGTAAAAGTGCTTCATTTGGCTTGTATTGTCCTCCCATTGTATGATACTCCATCCTCGGTCACTCCATCCTCACCTGCAGCTCAACAATGAAACCTCCTTTTTCACTTTGCTTCTGATAACAGTAACATTACTGGTACAGTACCGTAAATACTGCAGCATAACGTCTACCATAAGAAGACTAACCAATACAAATTTGTTTTTATTTTATTCAGAAATAAAAATATCAACACTTATGAGACTTGTACACTAGAGCAACATGTAGTCCAGAAAATACGGTAAATAAGGTGTTAATTGTATGTCCTTTCTTTCTTAGATAAGAAAGAAAATAAATAAATATTCCCTGCTTTTTCTGAATATCACAGTTACCTGGTGTAGTTTGTCTCTTGTGGGCGTGGTCAGATAAGGCAGGATATAAAAGTTGTGAACAGAGAACTGAAGAAATGACCACACACACCATAGGACTGGTCAGAGTTTGGATCTGTTTCTTTATCTAATTTGCATAGAATTGAGAAAATGTCATTTGTTGCTGAAATCGCAGCTCCATGTCGTACACGTACACACAAAACGAACAATCGCCTGTCACTGTGTGTTAGTGTACGCTGATTCAGGTTATACGGATGCTCATGACTTTAAAATGGACCAAAATACAGTTTAGCAGGTCCATCTGAGCTCTGACCCACTGTAACGCAATTACACACAATATTTCTGCACTTGTGTGTAGGCCAGGCTGTAATGGAGGGAGAGAGAGAGAGAGAGAGAGAGAGAGAAATTCCTGCCACCTCCAAAATATCTAAATATCGCTCACATCGACGTGCAGAAACATTCTTCTCACCAGCACTTTTTTCTAGATGAGGAATATCAGTGATCTAAGCAGTCACGGTTCTGTATTAGCAACCGTAAGGTTATGAGGTAAAACCCCACAAATGCCACTGTAGCATCTTTGACAAAATGTTTGTGATTTATAGCACATTTTAAAAATAGATGTGGGAATGATGATGATGATGATGATGACGACTCTGAGATTTTACTCAGCATGACGCTGTGCGAGTCGGCTGTGAATAATGACGCTAATTTCAGGGAAGCCTTTTAGCCGACGACTCTTTTCAAATCTAAAATGAAAAAGACGGTGTTCACAAGTGCTACGGCATTTTTAATGAACCCGTGCATGCCTGAAAGTGCCCGAGATTTATGCTAATAAATGTAGAGGAAAACGACAAGAGAAGAACTGGAGAAGAAGAAATGTGATGGAACCTGATCTGCCTGAGACCCAGAATCAACCGTACACCTTTCATCTGCTCATCTCCTCTCAGTCCATCACACTTCTTCCTCCTGCTTTATTCCCCAAATGTGACGTGACGACCGGAGAGACGCGGCTTTGATCACGATGATTGGATTAGCTTAAAAGCAGTTTGCTCAGGAATCAGGAACACGTTCAGAAGATTTGTTTACATTCACTGACTCACACTGGAACATAAAACAGTCTCAGTGTCACTGCCATGGTACCTGAGCACAGGTGAGTGTGTTATCAGTACGCAGGTGAGTGTGTTATCAGTACACAGGTGAGTGTGTTATCAGTACGCAGGTGAGCGTGTTATTAGTACGCAGGTGAGTGTGTTATCCGTACACAGGTGAGTGTGTTATCAGTACACAGGTGAGTGTGTTATCCGTACGCAGGTGAGCGTGTTATCAGTACGCAGGTGAGCGTGTTATCCGTACGCAGGTGAGCGTGTTATCCGTACGCAGGTGAGCGTGTTATCAGTACGCAGGTGAGCGTGTTATCAGTACGCAGGTGAGCGTGTTATCAGTACGCAGGAGAGTGTGTTATCCGTACGCAGGTGAGTGTGTTATCAGTACGCAGGAGAGTGTGTTATCCGTACACAGGTGAGTGTGTTACCTGCTTGCCGTCAATGGCTCCACGCATCTCTTTAAAAGTGGCTTCAAACTCGCCGATGAAGTCGTGTTTGCCGTTCGAGTCCCAGTCCCACACAGAGCACTGCGGAGAGGAAGACCAATTGTTCAAGACACTAGATCCCTTGTTGATTCGCCTTAGATTACAAACTGACTGACACTAGATCCTGCAATGAATCTGATGACACTAACACTTGTTTCATTTCACACACACACACACACACACACACACACACATGCACAGAGGGTTTGTTTCTTTATTGCTGCCCGAGTCACAGACCCGTCCTCTCCAGTTAGTGCTCACATGCTGACAGTGGTGTTAAAGAAAAGAGTGTGTTTGGACAGTGTGACCTTTTCCTCCCGCTGAGACTTAGGCACATTCTTCCTCCATCACGTGTGTGTGTGTGTGTGTGTGTGTCAGACTCAAGGTCTGAATAAAGTTCTTGCACTCACTGCATCTTAAGTAATCACTGGGATCTATAGTGCATTAACTAGGGATCTAGGGTGAGTCAACAAGGGATCTAGAGTGAATTAATTAATAGCTCTAGGGTGAATTTAGAACTGTTGACAAGGAATCTAGTGTAAATAAACTAGGGATCTACAACTACATTTAATTCTTGTACTCAGCGCAGCTTGAGTCATTTAGGGATGTAGGAGTCAGTTAGGGATCTAGGGTGAGTATACTAGTGATCTATATCTTAAGTATTATACTCTTATCAGTTTGTGTCACTTAGGAATCTAAGGTGAGTCAACAAGGGATCTGGGATCTATAGTGAAGTCAATTAGATATTTAGGGAAATTAGGGTTAAATTTGCCTAGAACTAGGAACAAGGAATCCAGGCAGGTTCAGGTTCATCTTGAGTCAATTAGGGAGATTAAACTGAGCATTAAGGGTGAATCAACTAGGAATCTAAGATCAGCTTGGGTCATTAATGTCAATTACGGATCTAGGGTGAGTCCATTTGGGATCTACATAATTCTTACATTCTAGTCAGTCTGACTCAACTAGGGATCCAGGATGAATTGTTGAACTTAGATTCACTTAAGTGAACTATGGATATTAGGTGAGTCAACTAGGGTTCTTCAGTATCTTCAGTAATTCTTGCAGTCAGGTTTACTGCAGTTGAGTCAGTATCTGAAGTAAGGTGCGTGGTAATTCAATGGTAAATCAAATTATCTTGGGTGGGTCAACTGAGAACCTAGGGCGGGTCAGTAGGAAGTAGAATTGTTAGCGACATGTCAGTTTAAGGAACAGATCTGAGAAAAATACTGGACCTGCTGTTTTATCTCTTTTCTTATCCACTCTGAAGTAGACCGAGATGAAAAGTAACCAGACTGAAACACATCCTGCTCTAGACGCTGCATCCACGTCACATTTATACAGGGGGAAATTAAGCGGTACTAAATGATAATTATTAAATAGAAAACCGTTCCCCTCGGTGCTTTATAAACACTGTTTTCCTCCTCGGCACACTCAGTGGTGCGTCACTGGCGCTGATTCTGTCCCGCACAGCCAGAGTGAGCTTCCACTGAGAGGACAATTGTGTTTCTAAAAGGAGTTCTGCTGGAAATATGGACCACAATTTCTCCCATGACATCAACCTCACTGCGTGAACCTGATTATTGTTCCTCTACAGTTTGATTGAGGACCGCCTCGCTTCACTGTGTAAGAGTCTTGCACTGATGGTGTTTATTGTTTTTGCGCAATGTGTTGTGTATAAATGTGAGGTGATAGTGTGTTGTTCTAGAAGAATTGGATGAGCTTTACACTGGGCTGGACTGTGTTTTGCTCAGTTTTTGTCAGTTTTTCTGCAACACTGTGTGTCTTTACGCCATTGTTAAAAGAGAATCAATTGCCTGTCACTCTACAGTCTCTGTGGACTGAAGGTTCCCACCCCCAGTGTCACTGTGGCCAAACAGAGATCAATTTCCACCCCAAATGCCACTGTAACAAATTATACAGCACTTTTTGTCACAAATGCCTCTGTAGCCAATCAGAGAGCAGTTTCTGCCACCAGTGCCTCCAATCAGAGAGCAGTCCATCCCCCTCTAATGCCACTGCAAACTATCAAAAATAAATTCCAATGCCACTGTGACCAATCACAGAGCAGTACCCGCTCCCAGTGCTACTGTGACCAATCACAGAGCAGTACCCGCTCCCAGTGCTACTGTGACCAATCACAGAGCA
>CM075024.1:800050-836926 GCA_037576675.1 Pangasius sanitwongsei | reverse complement strand
TACCCGCTCCCAGTGCTACTGTGACCAATCACAGAGCAGTACCCGCTCCCAGTGCTACTGTGACCAATCACAGAGCAGTACCCGCTCCCAGTGCTACTGTGACCAATCACAGCGCAGTACCCGCTCCCAGTGCTACTGTGACCAATCACAGCGCAGTACCCGCTCCCAGTGCTACTGTGACCAATCAGAGAGCACCTTCTGCCCCCCAGTGCCACTCTCTGTCTCTCTCTCGCTGTCTCACTCTCTCTCTCTCTCTCTCTCTCTCTCTCTCTCTCTCACTGTCTGTCTTCTGGCGTATCTTGCTCACGTAATCTCTTTATCTCCCTCTCTCAGTCTCACTGTCATATCTCCCTCCTTTAATCTCTCTGCTGCCTGACAGACTTTATCAAATAATAAAGTTTGATGTTTAGCCAGGGTGATCGCACTTGTGTGTGTGTGTGTGTGTGTGGATCACCTTCAGTATCCTGTCATGGTCTCCGCTGCACAGACAGTTCAGGGAGGTTTTGAAAGTCTTCCACACCGGGTTCAGGTTATTCATTACTGTCTGCGACACAGAGGCACACAAAATATTTTTTTGATTCACAGTTTAATAAAATGAGATGAATGAAATCGACGTTGTGACGCTATTTACTGCATGTATGTGGAGAGAATATGTAACTGGAGAGAGTGTGTCCAGCAAATATAATGAAAGATCTTACAAAAATTCATTAGATCTTATTTTGGTCATTTATGACTTTTACACAAAAGCAAAATGACATTACAAGCATATTTTATAATAAAGTTGGTGCACTGTGATGTCTGCTTGCACTAGGGGCGGGGCTTAGTTCATTCCCACGTTGTTTAAGCACATCAGACACCTCTTCCTCAATCTCTGCCGGAAGTTCGAATCCCGATGCCATCTGACAGTCCTAGAGAGCAAACTGGTCTGGGTGGGAGGGGCATGCTCGACCTCCCTTGTCAATCACAGCGACAGTAACCAGTCGTGGGTGTCTGTGAGCTCAGGTATGCAGAAGACGGTAAATGTGTTCAGTGTGTAATGCGTACAGTCGTCTCACATTTAAATATACAGAGTGAAAATGAAGGGATGTACAGAACAGCCAAAGACTTTCTGACGTTAAGTTTTGCTGAGTGAACGAAGACAACAGGCTTCATAAATTCAGGATTAAACCCCAGGAATTAAAGATCTTGCTTATTGATTTTATCAGTTGAGTTTTTAAGCTATGAAAATGACCAAAGTAAACACCTCTATATGTTTTCTCCCGGCAAATAATAACATGAAGCATGAGACGACCCCGCCCCCTCCTCCTCAGCTGTGATTAAAACTTACTGGAGTTGTTCTTTAAAATGGTTGTGTGTGTGTGTGTGTGTGTGTGTGTGTGTGGCTGGCTAAAACAGGGACAACTTCAGAACATGTTTTTCAGCAAGTTTTCAAACACGTAATTTATCTTCAAAGATCGATGAAAGCATTTTGTGAACATTTCACCTGCTGAGCTCCATTATTGTGAATTTAATGGAAGAAACTAAACAGCGTCTCTCAGACGTGACCTCACACAGCTCCCGAATGACCGCCGTGATCACGCTAAAATTAAACATGGGTTTTTTTCCAGTCGTTTTCAGATGAACTCGCTGATGAAAATAAAATCATATTTTGGTGAATACCATGAGGTGAACAGAAAGCAAACACACAATTAATCAAACGTTCAGGATCCTGACAGATCCAGGAAGAACAGAAAAGTTGCTAGGTGTTACTTGGAAATTGGCCACGCCCACCTGGAATAAATGGACTAAACTGGCTGTAATTAGCACATTTTCAGTAAATATGTTCTTTAATGCAGCCTGTGTGTGTACACGTGTGTGTGTGGGTGTGTGTGTGTGTGTGTGTCACCTCTGTCCTGTACACCAGCTGCTGCGTTCCATCATCGTTCACTCTGTAAATCTCCAGAAACGGATCTGATTTGCTGAAAAAGTCCTGCAGGGAAACAACACCACAACAACAACAACAAACTCTCATCCATCATGGCACATGATAATTAAAAAAAAAAAAACATAAAACAATCTCGAATCCTTTACACTACACTATGACTCCTTCAGTCTTCCTGAATAAAATCAGAGATATAGCACAAGGACGAGGCATTTAAAGAAACATTTTTTAAACAGAATTTTCTGTGACCTTCTGCTGAAATTCTTCCCCGATGTTTGCACAAACCCGACTTGTTCCTTTTTACGTTGTAAATAAATGACTCTTTGCTCTGCATAAACACCTTCTCTTCATCTACGATGGTTAAACCGTGCTTATCTGAAGCTCGAGGTGGTATAAAAAGCCACAGCATATCTCATCTCACTTGATTTTACTGTCTTACTGCCTCCACCCCGTTCCCTAAAAAATAAAAATAAGAAACAACAGATCGAGTGATGAGCATTCCTGCTGCTGGTTTACGGAGTTAATATACGCCGTCACTCTACTTAAGTATTATTTTGGTGTATTTAGTCTGTGTTTTACTTGAGTGTTTGACTTGAATACTTGCACTTATTTACATTTCCAAGAAAAGAAATGACATTTTACTCCTTACACTCCTTTTACTCCTTTACATTTCCCTCATTACATTATTAAATCATTAAATCTCATTACATCTCAAAGGCCTCTTCTTTTCTCATCCAGCCAGTGAAGTTTACGCATTCAAATGGGTGAATCAAATCAAATTTATGGGATGTTTTACTTCTAAATGATTCATTATCAAACTACATAGCGTTGGTTGTGCGTATCAGCAACAAACTAACAATAACGAATAATGTTTACATGCAAAACGACATTTTAGATATAATAAAAATTCATTTTCCCACAAAACATGACATTATAACAATTTCACCAGCTAAAAACATACTGTACTGTTTCCATGTTAATAAGTACAATATGATTTCCTCAGAGTTTCGGATATGGGTTCAAATTAGCTTCCAGAATAGTGCACTATTCAACAACAACAACAACAACAACAACAACAGGATCAATCAAATAAAACCATCTTTTTCATGTTCTTTTCAAAAACCTATTATTGCAATATTGCATTTTTGTAGAGGAAGCCTTTCAGCAAGATTAAACCCGACATAATTTTTTCTCCCAGATCTCCAATTCCTTTCATAATAAACACAGCAGAAAAAAAGAAACTTAATTTTCCCAACTCTCAAAATTGCCTTTTCATCATTTTAGTTTTGAACCCCGATAATAATACTGTGTAAGCAATCCGTAATGCAGTGCTGGGTGAAATATACACAAGCACATGTACTTTAGTGAATTATTTTGCTGAATCAAGTCTTTTGAACCACAGCACTTTAATTAATTGAAGATTCGATTCATTTGATTCCCTGTTCACGAGTCATGGCTTGAGACTTTTTTGTTCTCAACATGCCTAAGTGGTTAATGATGTGTCTAAATATCAAATCTTGTTTTATATACAGTATGTGGAAGGCAGAAAGCGCTGCAGAAAACTTTCTGATTAGTTTCTGCTTGTGAATCAGTTGATTCACCTGATTCACTTAAATGAAAGAGTCATTTATGACTCATCACTGATTCATTTCATACTGGTTACACATCTGAGCTTGTTTTATCAAAAGTGACATTTTCAGAAGGAATTCCAGCTGTTTTTTCACACTTCTCACACTTTTTTCACACTTTTTTTCTCCACTTCTCTTCACACCTCTGCTTGTCACAACAACTGTGTGCGGTAAATATTGAAGAGCATGATTTAAAATTATGAATTGTCAGCAAGCTACTGTAAATCCCAGAATAGCATGTCTACCGCAAATATCATAAATTACAGAGACTGATGCATAAATAAATAAATAAATAAATAACATGCACTGATTCACTGTAGAAGTCACAACATATGTAAGGTGAATCAACTGTTGTGCTTGTGAATCAATTCACTCGATTCATTCGAAAGAGTCGTTTGAATAGAACGATTCGCCTCTGAATGAGCGATCAGAGAGAATTCCAACTTTGGAAATTGTGGTTTTTTTCTCACAGTTTTCAGAGATGAAGCTTTCTGTTTCCCTGCTGCACATATTGAATTTTATTATCAACCAATCACATCGTCTGCCAGAGAGCAAAGAGAAAGACAAAAGGAGTGATAAAGGACAATGTGAGATGGAGAGAGAGTGAGATTTTGAATCTGTTCTTAAATTAGACAGTAATGTGATTTATAACATTGATGCCAGTAAAGCAGCTCTGAAGTGAATTTTAGGGATGAGAGAAGGATGAGAGAGAGAGATGAGTAAAGAATGAGAGAGAGAGAAATGAAAGAGCGATGAGAGAGAGAAAGATGAGACAGAGATGGGAGAAGGATGAGAGAGAGAGAGATGAGAAAAGAATGACAGAGAGGAATGAGAGAGCGATGAGAGAGAGATGAGAAAAGGATGAGATAGAGATGACAGATGGATGAGAGTGAGGGATGAGAGAGGGATGAGAAAGAGACGAGAAAAGAATGAGAGAGAAGGATGAGACAAAGATGAGAAAAAATGAGAAAAGAATGAGAGAGTGGGATGAGAGAGGCATGACATCTTAAAATGAGAGAACGTCTGGAACACAAGAATGAGTTTTCTTGTCTGTCTCTCTTGCGTGTATGCATCACTCTCTCACTTTCCCGTCTCTTTCTCACTCTCTCTCTCTCTCTTTATCACTCTTTATCTCTTTTTATCATTCTGTCTTTCTTTATCTTTCAGTGAGGGTTTAAAGTTTAACTTTCTTTCTCCTTCTCTATGTCTCAGTTTTCTCCATCAATCTTCACTTCTCTCCTGCCCTCTGTTGCACTTCTCTCTCATCCTTCAACCTGTCTCGTTTGCTCTGTCTCTCTCTCTTTATCTCTCTCTACCTCGTTTATCTGTCAGTGTCATTCCCTCTTTATCTCTTTCTTTCAATTAGTGCTTAAAGTTTAACATTCATTCTTGTTCTTTATTTCTCAGCTCTCTTTGTCTCTCTCTCTCTCTCTCTCTCTCTCTCTCTCTCTCTCTCTGATTCAGTTCACTTCAGTAGCTTTAGCAGGAATGTAAAATTTTGCAAGTAATATTGAATATGAATATTAATGAGCAGTGGGCGTGTCTCAGTGAAAAAGGGCTGTGAGTTGAATAATTTATTCAAATAAGCTTAAATAACTTAAACATGCATGACGTCATTTTCCGCTGTGTGAAATTACTGAAATTCATGCAAAATCATATTTTTTATAATTAATCATAAGTTATATTTATCGACTTATTTTATGTATTAACTTATTTCATATATACATACAATATAAATATAAATATATATATATATATGAAATGTTTATATCGACTGTTAAACCTAGATGTGAAAAGCAGACAAAAAATAGACACAGACTTCTGAGGGTTAAACTTGACCTCATTTCCTGTCTGTCTGTCTCTTACTTCCTGTATACAGCATGTCCTCATGTTAGCTTCATAGCGTACCAATGCTGCCACTCAGATGACTAAAATAACCTCTCCACAGGCACTGCTTAATAAAGATCTGAAGGGGTGTGTGTGTGTGTGTGTGTGTGTGTATACATTTACCTTATCATCCAGTTTCCTAGCACTGAATGACAGCTCTACGTAGTCGTCATTCCCCGTCAGTTCCTCCGCTGTGACCTGGAACCATGATAAGTGAATATACCCACGGCATTATGGGTAATTATATTACTGCTTAATAATAATATTGATTATTTAGTGCATCATCCATCCAGGGACATGACATAAAAGAGTCAGCTTTGATTTTAAGTTGTCCTTAAAATATTATAACATGACGGGTGTTGCTGGGTCAAAAGAGGAGGAGCTTAGGTAACATTCTAGCTAGCCATAAACTTGGTCATGTGACATCACGTCCCTCAGCGCAGTGCTTAGCAAAAAATCCTAGCTTTAATCTGACACATGCTAGCTAGCTAACATAGTCTGCAAATTCATAACTCAAGTTTAAGAGTAGGATTAGGGGTGGGGCTAGCGCTTGTACATTTCCTTATAACGTAAACTGCATAAGCTCAAACTACATCTCCTTCAGGCGTTCAAAGTCATGACCATGAGATCAGGATCAGTAATTACAATAGTTTCCATAACGTTAGGTAAACGTGGCTAGCTCCTGCTAAAGAGGTGAGGTAACATTAGCTAAGATAAGCTAACAAGTTAGTTGGTTAACATTAGCCCAGTGCTACATTTGGTTATTATGCTAAGTGCAACATCAAGCTGAAGATGTGAACAGAAAACAGTCAGTGGTAAAGTGTAATTCAGGCTCCGCCCCCTGTCGACCCAGCGTCCCCTGGAAGTCAGTAAAGGAAAAACGTGCGAAACCATGGCCAGATGTACCGAATGTAATAATAAAGTGAAGAGGGAGGAGGGAAGGCGTACCATGATGGTGGACTTGCCCACGGTGTTGCTGTGTTTCAGCAGAGCTTTGGACAGCTTTCTCTGGGACACGATCTGTTCGGGGACGGAAAAGACACAAGAACACCCGTCACGTCTCTCACATCCAGCTCGTTTTTACTAAGAAGGAAAGCAGAGCTGCGCTGAAGGAGATGACAGACGCCAGATGGAAAGTCTCAGAGCCACAAGTGTGAAGTAAAGACCAACATGTGGCAATGAATCAGTTCTACAAAATAAAGCAGTACAACTCTACTGGATCGCTCAGTAGTCTTCAGTGGTTTTAATCAAATTCACTGGGTTTTTCTTTAACGTTGGCTAGTTAAGAATGAAGGATGAATTAAGGATGAATATTTAATTCTAACACAATTACTGTTGTTGATAAGAGGCCAGTCATCAGCATGATTTCTTCTGCTGCTGTTGTTCTCAAGCGCATCGTCACTGCCCTCTCTCTTTCACCAGACCAAATGCGATTTTTAGTTTATCTTGCGTTCCTGATTTCCCTTTTCTCATTACTGGTGAAAGCTGAGTGCGAGCGATCCTGGACCCAGATGGATCCAGATGTTACAGATTTGTTGTTATAGATGGCTGAATTTCTTCCACCTGTGATGTTTGAAAGTTTACTGCCTTCTGGGAATGTTAATTGCTGAATTGATTTGTAACAGACAAAATAATTATTTTCTGTAGTTTCAGCCTACAGTTTGGGAATTTTAGTCTGAGTTTTATATGAATAATATAAGAATTTTATAAGAATTGTATATGAATAATTCCAATGTAGAAATTCTAATTGAAGTGTCCACTCCTGTATTTTTTTTAACAAATCATACCTTGTATATAAGTGATATCAACATATATTTGATATAGATGTGATATGGATGTGATATGGATGTGATACAGATACAGATACTGCAGTGAAGGTACACCTCAGGATAAAGTTAGAAAGAGGTTGAAGCTTCACTGAAGTTCAGTGATCAAAGACAGAACCTTGTTCTACTCGCCCATAAGCGAGACCCTGGAGTCTGATAAACTAAAAGACTGCAGAGAGACATAAAAGAGGCTGAGCAGGAATGAAATAAGGATGAATATCATCCAGAGTTCACTCTTAGATACACTGCAAAAAAATATCAACTGTACTGACATCTGAAACAGAACCAGACTGAACTCCAGGGAAAGGAAGAACCTTCACTTAACACCAAGAGCTGGCAGTACGGAAAAGTGATGGTGCATTAAGATTATGTATGAACTAATCTAGATTTTACAGAGAAGCAGACATCACCACAACGCCGAGAGGAACATCCCATCCCAGGTCTAATTTTTCACATTTTACAACCCTGGGAAACTCCAGGAATTAGTTTCAGTCTCTTGGAATGTCAAAAACAAATTCCTGGAGATTTTTGTTACTGATAATAATAATAGCCATTCCTATTTGTTGTGTACTTTGTTTGCAGTTTATTTTGCTGTTTGGAAATTTTTTCACAGCAGATTTCCAACAATGGATTAAAAACCTGGGCCTCAGAACCCAGAACTGCAAAGCACATAGCAACCAGCTGCACACTTCAGGCTCCCAGCAAGTTTATTTTACAGTATGGATGTGTGAATATGTGTGTGTGTGTGTGTGTGTTTACCTGTCCCAACGTGCACTCCATAGCCCCCAGGCAGTCGGCCTCCTTGGTGCCGTTGTGGCTGCTGCTGATGTCATACAGCTCGAAGCGGAGACGCTGCACCTCCTCGAAGTAGTAGTCGAGGGTGAACACTTTGGAGAACGTGGGGTTGATGGAGCTCCGGATCACCTCCGTCCTGTCCACCTTCAGGGACATGGCAAGAGTCAATATTTATTACAAAGAATTCTGGATTCTGATTGGTCAGAAGGTGTTGAGTTGATTCATTTTCTACAACAGCAGCTCTGACATTAGTGCAGGTTTATATTAATGCAATCTATAGTAACGATACAGCTCATTCATACGGACGTGTACAGCGGACATTCTACTAAAAAGCATTAAAGAATTATTTTCTGTGAGGAGAAATATGTTTCTGTAATATGTATGGAAGGAGTCTCCAGTGTCAGCACTCTGTAACAGTCAGAGATAAAACTGTAACGTTAAGTTTTCAGACATCTTCAGGACAGAGGAGTTTACGCTTCTTTGCGGATTCTCGGTAACATGACCGGTTTTTTTGTCTTATTAACTTCGGGAGACAGAACAAAGAGAGGTTTATAGCTGCTATAACGTAAGCGAGGACAGGAACTAACATGTTTCACAGACATTCCACAATGTTCTAAACGCATGTTTATTATATATAAATGAAAAAAAACATATATGTTATTTGAATCAAATTTAATCACATCGTCTTCTCTTGTTCAAATCTGTATAAATTTGTCATGAGATGAGACAGTGGCCAAAAATATTTTTAAAAACCATCTGCCTGTAAAGCCAGCGATTAAATGATCAACCTTATAATTTTTGAGGTCATCTCTATATTTATACTGTATATAATATTTACAACTGTATACACATGGAATTTGGTTTATAATTGGCATGTTAAACAATCAGTGTATTGGAAAATGTATCATGTGATATCAGTGAATCGAGGCAAACTTTAAAATAAACTCTACAAATCATCAAAACTGTTCAATTTTCAGTTTCTTTTTTGTAATTTTGCAAAGGACTGCAAAGGATTTATATTAGCTTGCAACATATTGTTCATAAAAAGCTGAAATATTGTTTGAATCCTCTTTCAATCTAGTATTCGCATTCACAAGCACAAGCCTGTGACCTTATCAAAGCCCTTTTTATTGTATATACATTTCTGTACACTACGATTTTATCCTTGATGTTGAAACCTGCACATACACTTCCATCAGGATTCTTCATATTATTCATCACTGAGCTGAAGACAGATTTGGGGATTTTAAACTAAATCTTACTTTACTTAACTATAAAGTCTACAGCGAGATGCCTGGAGCGAAAGCGCCCCATGATCAGAGCGTGGTTTTTGCTGTACTGTTCATCTGAACCCTGCGGATTTCCATGTACACGCCTCGGTAAAGTTCCTGTGAGGCTCGAGGAAAAAGATAAGGAGTTAATGACTTTCATACCTACTACCCGACTTCAGCGATTTATCTGAGACTGAGCCACAGACAAAACACAGCGATGATTAAGCCCAGACAAGAGAGGAGACGAACACGAGAAACCAGAGGAGTACATTCTGGAAATTCTAATGTCCCTAGCACAGAGTTCTAGCTGCTCCATGCTTCTGTACATTCGTTTATTAGCCATGTTAGCTGTTTTGTGAGGTGTAAGGTGGAAATTATGGTGTGAGGCTAAATGCCACTAGAAAGGAGACTAACATTATGCTAAATAATGTAGTAAATTTTTCATAATAATAAAAGTTGTAGTAGCGAGCCAGCTAGGAGTAAATAACAGACATCATGCTAACTGTTTTGCATTTTTTTTTCATTCAATAGACATGAATCGAAATGAAAGATGCAACAAATATTATACAATATACATCATGATAACTGGCCCAAGCCAGAGGAAAATGCTGATGTTGTATAATGATAAAAGCTATAGTAGCGAGCCAGCTGGGAGTAAACAACAGACTTACTAGTCTGAAAAATGCTGATGTTGCATAATAATAATAATAAATAAAAGCTGCGACTGACCAGAGAGGTTGCTTGAGTATCTCAATAACTACCCCGAAACCAGAAAAAAACACGAGTAATAGAGTATAATAATAATAATAATAATAATAATAATAATAATAATAATAATAATAATAAAAACTGTGACCCTGACTCAGATAGAGCAGCTGCTGAGGAGGAATGAATGAATGTAGCAGCGAGCCAGCCAGGAGTAATCAACAGAGTTCATGCTAACTGGTTCACATTTCATCTCACTCAATATTAGCCATTAATAAGAATGAAAAATGCAGCAAATAATATACAGCATACTGTCCATTGTGCTAACTGGTCTGAAACCAGAAAAAAAAAAGTTCTAATGTTACAGAATAATAAAAGCTGTAGTGGTGAGCCAGCTAGGAGTAATTACTAGGTAAGCATTAGGTAACTGATGTGAGGATGAAGCTCACTACAACGGAGATGTGAGGTGTGTAGAAACCAAACAACAAAATATTGCCAAAAGGAAGCTAAGAAGAAATCATGCTGGATCACTTTTGCTTTCATTTTTCAGAAATGAAATGTAATAGACTGAAAAAGAAAAAACAAATTGCACAACAGAGATTAAGCTACCTGCTTCCTGTTTGTTTGTTTGTTTGTTTTATTAGCCAGTGGGATTCGGTATGTAACATAAAATGATTAGCCATATTTCCTTTCTCAAACTCCCTCCAAAAAAAAACTGACATAAAATTAAGTTATAATTGATAAGAACTAGAATAGATGCTAGATCTGATACTGCAGCTTTATGCTAGCTTTGTACACTATGTATGTATATAAGCTACATGCTCACCTTGATGAAATATGTTGGCACTTTCTCAGCTAGTTGTACAAATAGCTCAAATAGAAATCAGAAATCAAAAAGATACACAGCTGTGTAGGACCTGTAGGGGTGCCATTTCTTTTGGGAGTCTTTTTGTCCAGTTTTTGGTTAGGCAGGGAGAAAGGAAAGGTTTTCTTTCGTATTTGTTTATAAAGAAGGTGAAAAATCTCAGTTAGCGATGTTGTTTTGTTTATTATTTTGTCACTACTCACCCCGATGCTAATTCACCCCGATGCTAATTCACCCCAATGCTAAGACAGTTTCTTTTTCTGCTTCTTTTTCTATATGTTTAATGAATTTTCATCAAAATGATAAATCTGGTGTCTAAGTTATGACCCTCACTTGCAAATAGAACAAGTCTGAGGTTAACTTGTTTTTAGCCACAGCAGCAAGGAGATCATGCTAACTTCTTCCTGATTGCTTTCTTTCTTTCCTTATTAGCTATCTTAGCATCTGTGGTAAGTTTCACTGGAGAAAATAAGGCCTTTGTTGGAAACCATAAATTAAATTCCAACTCCGACTCCTCCAAACTTTAATCTCGACCCTGAGCTGCTGAGGACGCAGACTGTGTGGACCGGGTGTGTGTGAGAAAATCGATCTCTAGTCTGGAGCAATCTGAAGATAATGATATGGAACTGCAGAAGCAACGCAGCGTCTCTGAAATGAAATTCTGTAACTGGAGAAAAACTTTTTCCTGGAGGCCGTTTCAGTGAAAGTGGCTCGTCTCATCTGTAACCTGAGACGGAGGTTAGTCTCAGCCGCTCGCGTCTCCTGCGCCGCAGCAGCAGCTCCACCTTCTATCTGCTCCTCACTCCAGCTCCACTCTGTGACCTCAAACACACGGCTAAAAGCAGTCGCTTTCAGAGACTCGCAAATAAAAACACTTAGCGTGTGGATATTCTTCCGATTCTTCTCTCTCTCTCTCTCTCTCTCTCTTTGTTTCTCTTGCTCTCTATCTGTCTCTCTCTCTGTCTCTCTCTATCTCTCTCTCTATTTCTCTCACTCTATCTGTCTCTCTGAAAGCATCTTTCTCTGTCTTTCTGTTTCTCTCTCTCTTTCTGTCACTCTCTCTGTCTCTCTCAATTTCTTTCACTATCTGTCACTCTCTCTCTCTCTCTCTCTCTATCTCTAACTGTCTCTCTGAAAGCATCTCTCTCTCTCTGTCTTTCTGCTTTTCTCTCTCTCTCTTTCTCTCTCTCTCTCCCTCTCTGTCATTCTCTGTCTCTCTCGCCTCTGTGTCTGTCTATCTGTCTCTGTCTCTTTCTATGAAAACATCTTTCTCTCTCTTTCTTTCTGCCTCTCTCTCTCTCTTTCTGTCACTGTCTCCCTCTCTCTCTCTCTCTCTTCTCTGTATCTATCTGTCTTTCCATCTCTATTTCTATGTTTCTCTCTTTTTGTCTCTGTCTTACTCTTTGTCTCTCTTTGTGTGTCTCTCTCTGTCCCTCTGTTACATCTATCTATCTATCTATCTATCTATCTATCTATCTATCTATCTGTCTGTCTGTCTGTCTGTCTCACTTTCTCTCTCTCTCTCTGTCTCTCTCTGTTTGCTGAGGATGTGATGGAGGATAGAGGATTTCATCACTCATCGGTCAGTCAGACACAAAAATGGCAGCAGCTGATTTCCTCCGAGACCTCGGAGCTGTGCAACTTTGTCGTTTCCTCCACAATCCTCCTGAGCAGAAACACAACGCAGGAAAGCAATTCAGACTCGAAACTTTCCTCAACTTTTCCAATCAAAACGTTCCGCAGTTTGAACTCCGCTGGTTATTGGATCGGTTTGGAGAGAGGAAGCTGATGTCACTAACAAGGAAAGAAAAGCTGGAGCACCAACGCTATCATGCTAACACGTTCCTGTTCACTGTCACTCGCTACTAGCTAGCTGATGCATAAAATGAGACATGATCAATTCATTATGAAGAAAAGGTGTGTGTGTGTGTGTGATTTTTGTGGCGATGCTGCTGCGAAGATGTAGAGCGAAGAGCTTACATTTATCTTGTACCTTTCAGCTACAGAACAGAGTGACAGAGAGGAAAGAGAGCGCGAGAGAAGGGAATGATTCACTGATTTATTCAGTAGTTTTCGCTCCGAGGTGAAAGGTTAAGCTCAGTCTGCCCGGATGCAGCAGTAAATCAGCAGCGGATGGATCTGATGGTCTGAAACAGGGTTCCCCGAGGGTTCCTGACCCACATCTGGAGAAGTTCTCCTTTAAAAATAGATGTCAGATTTTTGAAGCAGCGCCTGATGTTCACGAGAGCAAAGTGTGATGCTGCTGACTTACTTTCAGCGAAAACACAGAGTGAAAACTGGAGAAAATATCTCCTCTTCTCCTCACACACACACACACACACACGCTTCCTCTCATATCCTTCTCTCCCTCGATTAGACAAATATTACTGACACGCTACATTCACCAAAGCTTTTATTCACATCTCAGTACAGCTGTAAGAAAGCTTACTTTCTTTCTTTCTTGAGCATGTATGAAAGAAAGAAAGAAAGAAAACAGGAAAGGCAAGAAAGCAAGCAAGAAAGATGTAAACAAACAAACAAATAAAGAAAGAGTGAATGAATTAATGTATGAAAGAGCTATATAAAAAGAAATAAAAGAAACAAGAGAGGGAAGAAAATGGGAGGAAGAAAGAAATGAAAAAAATGAGAGCGGAGAGAAAGAGGACATTAATAAACCTATAAGGTGTCAAATCTGTCAGATATTCATATATATATGGGGACATTCAGTCCCCACCAAAATATAAAAACACAAGTGCGCGCACACACACACACACACACACACACACACACTGTAATAAATGTCTCCACTTTTTCCAGAGAGCATCCGACTGTGTGTGTGTGTGTCTCAGGATGATCAGGAAGCTGGTTGTGAGTTGTGTGCAGAGGCCATTGTGGAAATCCGAGGCTTTTCCTGTATCAGTAAACGCATCTTTAAACAAAACAAAAGCCCTGAATCACTTTTATAGGCAGATCTGAACATCACCGAGATTTTTTTTTCTTCAAGTCTAATGACTAAATCCTGCTCCAGAAGGCTGGCAGTTTCAGAGGACGTGCAAACACGGCTTGCGGAAAATCTCAGCTCACGTAAGCGCTAGATCTCCATTCAGTGCACAGCGTATCACTCACACAAAGCTTTGTGGAGTTAAGATTGTAGTTTTAGCTTCTTTTACAGGTTCTAGTTCAGAACTCTATCTGATAGCGAAATACTTTCTGCACAGCATCTATAAGGATCACTCAGATGGACGAAAGGAGAGAAAGTTAAGCGCACAGCCAGGATTTAATACTGAAATTCCACACATCAGTATTCAGAACTCAGAACTACAGACTGAAGTGCTATTCAGAAGTTACGTGAGAGTTTCGTTAACTAGGACTATTCATGACTATATACTAGACTTCTGTTAGATTTATTTCGACGCTCACCATCATCTCATTCATACATAATCCAGTACGTAACCCGAGTCTGAATACGCAGAACTTTCCCCGTGCAAACACTGGTGTAACTTTTGCACTGACTTCGCTGACTCCGACCTGCATTGAATATTTTAATCATTAGATCATTTAAATTATTCTAAAGTTTCTGTCAATTTGCCAGCTGCTTATCTCGGACCAGTTTCTCCGTCTGCTAAAACAAGACTTTTCAGAAGTTCACTTTGCTCTGAGAGACACTGATGTCTTACAAGCATCTTATAAATCAATCACGCAACTTTAATGGAACGAGCAATGAAATATTGATTTAAAGTGCACTTGTATATTTGCGACTCGACCATCAATAAGTCATGCAGTGGATGTTGTTCTGATGATGATACATCACAACAGTGGAGCTTCTCATTTACATCTGAATTAATAATGTGTGCCGATATTCAGCTTTCATATTATAAGACTTTAGCACAAATTTAGAGAAGCCATCAGGAACCATGAAGAACAACAAGTTCTTCTAAACCACCATTATACAGACCATTAGAAACCACTAAAAATCCCCATAAGCCCCTGCACTTTTGCAGGAGCCCTGTGGAAAGTTCTGGGAGCGACAAACACACACACAGGATGGAGATGGATGTAGACTTTAATAAATAAATAGATGATGACGTGGCACTTGAGAGGATCCATCAGCTGCAGCTGCAGAGTTTTATCTTCTCACATGCACTTTCTCACTTTTTACATAATTCATACACCTTCAAGCTGCTTGAGCCTCAGTGTAAATCTCTCGACCGACTGAGCACACACTCGCTCGGAGCACACACTCGCTCGGAGCACACGCTCGCTCCAAAATTACAATTACTGCAAACACGAGGGGAACATCGCATGCATTAGCATTTGTAAGTGCTCGGATTTACACACAGCTGAGAATCTGAGAATCTGAATAATTTCCTGTTCACATGAACGACGTTTTCGAAAATATCCTCGTCCACACGAAAACGCAAAAACGCTTTGAAAATGCTGACATGTAAACGCCAGCCCAGTAGGTGGCGATAGTGGGTCATAAACGGTTACATTAAGTGGCTCAAGAATAACGCTAAGAGCTGCGTATGGAGCGTACTGATGTACCGATGAATACATGAACTCAGCAAACATTCAGTTCACGTGAGAACCCAACACACTGCCACATTACTGAACGTGAGCTTTTTTTATCCCTAACCGCGGTTAAAAAAATAAATAAATAAATAAATAAATAAATAAAATTTTTAAAGCGCCCGCTCCTGTGAATTCTTTACTGGGTCATGTGGCATCCCAGTCCCAATGCACACCTCTAATAACGAGCGTTAATTTATCCTTTCTGTTTTGAGACGTTACTGACCTACAAACATCATTTAGTGCACACTGTTTAGAATACAGGACAGAGTAAAAAGTGAGTCGTGTGCAGTTAGAGATGCAGCTTCAGTCCCAGTACACACATAGGAGTTCACACACTGCACATTTTTGTGCTTTCGCTGGTCAAAATCGTCTGATTCAGCTCATCAGATCTGCTTTTACAGGACGAGGGGAAGTGCACGGGGCAGGAAATCACCTCTCAGTGGAATCTTCTGGAGCTAAAAACCTCAAGCGCAGCTGCTTACTTAGAAGCAATTAACATTAACACAACACAGCACAGCTGTTTCTCAGCTCGCATACGTTAGCTGCGGTCAGACTGCTGCTACCTCCCTAGTGCACTTCGTGCCACAGCAGTGCTGAAAAACAGTAATGACATTATGACACTTCATAAGTATCTTTCTAGCTAATGCTGGATAGCTAATTCTTGCTAAGCTACATGTGATTTGGCAACAGTCGCCTCTAATCTATAAAACTTTGAAACCGTAGCACTTCAAAGTGGAACACGCCCATGACAGAAGTGCATCAAAGCGGGACACGCCCATGACAGAAGTTCTTCAAAGTGGGACACGCCCATGACAGAGGTTCCTCAAAGTGGGACACGCCCATGACAGAGGTTCTTCAAAGTGGGACACGTCCATGACAGAAGTGCATCAAAGCGGGACACGCCCATGACAGAAGTTCCTCAAAGCGGGACACGTCCATGACAGAAGTTCTTCAAAGTGGGACACGCCCATGACAGAGGTTCCTCAAAGCGGGACACGCCCATGACAGAGGTTCTTCAAAGCGGGACACGCCCATGACAGAGGTTCCTCAAAGCGGGACACGTCCATGACAGAAGTTCTTCAAAGTGGGACACGCCCATGACAGAGGTTCCTCAAAGTGGGACACGCCCATGACAGAGGTTCTTCAAAGTGGGACACGTCCATGACAGAAGTTCCTCAAAGCGGGACACGTCCATGACAGAAGTTCTTCAAAGTGGGACACGCCCATGACAGAAGTGATTCAAAGTGGGACACGCCCATTCCAGTGGTGCTTTGAAGTGGGACACACCCATGACAAAGGTTATTCAAAGCTGGACATGCCCAGGACAGAGTTGCTTTGATGTGGGACACGCCCACGCCAGTGGCACTTCAAAGTGGGACACGCCCACAACAGTGTTTCTGTATTGAACTAGCTGAGAACAGTGGATTAGCATTGTCTCTGTACTGGGATCAGATGTGTCTGCTGTACTTTGAATAATTATTATATTTAATTTTGTCTTCTCATATTTAACTATAGAATTGCTCTAAACGCGCCTCAGGAAACACAACCTAATCACCAGTGATGATAGTTAACCCGATTGAGGAATGTGTTTTGCGCTACGTGCGTTATTAGCATTCTCAGCGTGACTGTTATATTACAGATCTCAGAAATGATTAGCTGCCGTTGTTACATTATTAATGGATTTATTATGAGAGTTTCTAATCACACCTCCTCCGGCTCCCTCTTTTAAGATTATTGCTCATTGCTCTTCTGTACGAGATCCCAGTAAACTCTGTTGTGAAATCGATAACGGACTCTGTGACAGCGTGTGTTCTCCGTGTCAGATTATACGATGCAGACTTCGTTCTGTTCACGTCATCGATCAGCGTGAGCCGGACATCAGCTCGTGCACAAGGTTACGGGCTTGCATAAACACAAAGTGAGCTTGAGGTAATAAACTGAGTTTTTCTGTCCATTAGCATATTTTGTTTATCGTCATCGCTGCTACTCTATCTGTAGCCGTCCTGTCAGTTCGCCGTGAGTTAACAGCGCTAACACACTGAGATTTCACCTATAAGCGTGGTTTCATCTTCTCCTGTCATATATGACCTGTCATTAAATGTGTACAGAGACATTAGAAAATTAAAATTTGGAATGAAGTAGCAGAGAGTGTATGTGTATGAGTATATGTAGCTAGTACAGTTAGCTCGCTTTGCTAATCTAATCCGAGAACGATGCTAGTACAAAGCCGAGCACATAACAGGTAAAACACA
Organism: Pangasius sanitwongsei; assembly: GCA_037576675.1. Classification (NCBI taxonomy): domain Eukaryota; kingdom Metazoa; phylum Chordata; class Actinopteri; order Siluriformes; family Pangasiidae; genus Pangasius; species Pangasius sanitwongsei. The sequence continues at coordinate 819,204 of CM075024.1, read as the reverse complement.
CACACAAGATTTCACGTTGATTTGTGCGTTATTTTATTTGTGTTTAACTACTTAGCTTCTAATGCCGGACAGGCCACGCCCACGAGACACAACAGTATCTGTCTCAACGTGCGCACAAGAGACAAACTACAAGCAGCACATGTGACTTAATGAACGCAGGATTAGCCTGGAAGTATTAACTCGTTAGCATTGTTTCTATAAAGCTCAAAACACAAGCTAAGAAGATTCTGGGCCTTTTGTTTTCACGTGGACTTGGCACCGATTTGAAAACGCACTCAATTTCGCTTAAACGTCCCGCAGGGACACACGCCGGAGCCTCGAGGACTCGCCGGATCGAAATGATGAAAATGATGTGACGACCCCAACAGCTTGCCTCAGGAAACAGAGCATCATGAAACGAACAAAATGGGCTATTTTACAATAATTCATGTGATATTACATCAAGCGGGAACACACACTCATACACACACACACACACACACACACACACAAGGAGCAAGAACGGCGCTGTTTCATAAACGGCTAATGAGGAACAAAGGGGGGCGATGAGAAAGGATCCGGCTGTTGAGTTGGCACAAAACACACAGAGAGATTACACTGAGAACATATGCACACACACACACACACACACACATTAAAATGCTGCACATCTAGGCCTTTTGTTAATCTTATCAGCGACCACACAAACACCTGAAAACAAACACCACTGGGTTTTGTTTCTACATGTGTTCTAGCATTTGGAAAGGTTCTTTAAAATGCTACTAAGAACTACAGGGAAAAAATCCCACATTCCAACTGGGAAAAAAAACATTCACGTCAACCTCAGAGTGGGAATTATGAGTCTTAATTTTCGGAAAAACCTGAAGGTTTTATACATGTCAAGGAAATAGAGTCTGAAAATTGGGAATTTTCATTCGTATCTCGGCTTATAATGAATTACAGCTTATAAATTTCAGTTCTATTAAAGATTAGCAAGACAGTATGCTAATGTTTAAACATGAACACAGCTGTACGCTAACGCTAGCTGATGTTAGAGTAAAAAAAACACAATCGTCACTTTTATGTAGTGAAAGCTTTCGAGTCGGAATAACGGGAGACAGTGAGGTCACTTGTCGTCCACGTTGGCGTTTCCTCTCCACGCTGTAAAATAAACGCTTGTCTCCAGACGTGATGTAAACATTTTAGCGTAAAATTTACTTAATCCTTTGAAAAGCGGTCTAGCGTTATTCAAACAATCGTTAGATAAGTTAGCAAGTCTTTTTTTTTTTTTTACAAACATTGATTAGCTATGCTAGCTTCTGAGATAAGATTACTTATTTGATATCGTTGATATTCAGTTCATCTGATTAATTGAGTAGCTTTTTTTTTGTCATTTGTAAATACGTGACAATTCTGCTAAAGTGCTACAGTTTTTTCCCGTTAATGACGTCTTCGATTAGCTTCGATTTTCTTCCTTTAATTCAATGTAATATTAAGAAAATCTGATTCTTTGCAGAAGATAAAAAAGAAATTCTGATTCAGTCATAATACATGGATGAAAATGTCTATAGCAGACACTTCAGTAGTGCACACTCTGTTCCCTATGTAGGGCACAATAGCGTTTAGGACACACACATTTCAGACTCTCACTTCCCAGCTGTGTATAAAGGCAGGAAAGCGAAAGCAGCCTCACCTCAATCCACTGGCCGTGCGACTGCATCTTGAGCAGGACGCAGGGGTCGGGTTTGGACAGAGCGTCCCGGTCCAAGATTCCTTTACACGTCACGCGCAGCTCCACTTTAGTCAGGCAGGGACTGTTAAAGAGCCCCAGCGAGGTGGCGGCCGACTCGTAGATGTCACTCATTTTCAATTCAGTGCTGATGCTGTGAAGGAGAAACGGGAAAGATTCATACAGGGGAAAAGATTATTTCCAGTTCTAAACTTAACTGTGCAGTTAATCAGTTAATCACGCAAGATCTGATACTATGGAAGACCAGAGAGATTGCGTTACAAGATTAGAAACATGACAAAAAGTCACAAAAAGTCCATTCTTTTCTCTATGAAATAATACACTGTTTTCCACTCTCAAAACATTCATAATAATAATCATAATCTATAGATTTATCATTTATCAATTCTATTTTAATATTCTATTTCACATTTTCACCACAGGGGGCGCCAAAGCATCAGACACAACGAATAAACGTTTCATTAACCAAATTATCCTTCATACAAAGCGGAGAGTTTTTCCTTTGTGTGTGTTTTACTACAGTTCACCCACCTAAATAAAAAAATAAACTAGGAAATAAGGAGGAATAAATGCCATTAAATCGATAACTCTTTGTATTTGTGTGCAGAATGCTAAATGCAAATAAAATGAAAACAATAATTTTATAATTATGTATTATGCAATTCATGAAATTACAATCACCACTGCACTTTCTGGATGTTCCACAACTTTAAATGGAATTATAAACAGATAAAAAGTATGACATAACTATAAAAGGATAAAAAAAAAATAGGACTTATCATTCCTTAACAAATAAGAAATTGTAATTGTTGGTAAATTGCTGTGGTGTAAGAGGAATAAAACAAAAAAATAAAATAAAAGGAAAATAATCAGCGGTAACAGTAACTCTGCGTCATCACACCATCACATTATGCTTCATCGTGGTTTACTCTTTACGTACAACAACAATAACTTTGTTTTTATTAACTTTTCATTTTTATTAACCTTAAACATTCAAAATTTATACACTAGATTGTGTAAATTATCTCTTTTTTAAGTAGAATCTTTATAAACAGTCTTTAAGTCCAGATTATCTGAATTAGAAAATCTGTCCAATGAAACAACTCACAAAACCTTTAAATATTAAAACCCTTGATACAAAAAATAAGACATTTTCTGGTCTTGAGTTTCTCTTCCAGGAAAATAAACAGTGCTTCAGCAAACCAGCGCCACGATGCAGCTCCGAGTCAGTTACATCATCAAAGGAAAAATAAAAATACAAACAGCATGACAACAAAAATTATTACACGATTTACTCTGAAGCACAATACACGATCAAAAGCTCCCTGTGTGTGTCTGTGTGTGTCTGTGGGTGTGTGTCTGAGTGTGTGTGTGAGAGAGAGAAAGAGAGAAAGAGAGAGAGAGAGACGGCCGGAGAGAATTTTACTGAATGGATTTGAGACATAAAAGCTGACAAAAAAACAAGACATGAAACACAATTAATAAACACATCAAACAGACATAAAGGAAAGAGTCCCAGTGAAGGAGGCGTGGCCTCTGTGTCTCTGTCTCAGTGAAGGAGGCATGGCCTCTGTGTGCCAGTCCCAGTGAAAAAGGCGTGGCCTCTGTGTGCCAGTCTCAGTGAAGGAGGCGTGGCCTCTGTGTGTCAGTCTCAGTGAAAAAGGCGTGGCCTCTGTGTTCCAGTCTCAGTGAAGGAGGTGTGGCCTCTGTGTGTCAGTCCAAGTGAAGAAGGCGTGGCCTCTATGTCTGTCTCAGTGAAGGAGGCGTGGCCTCCTTGTGTCAGTCCCAGTGAAGGAGGCGTTGCCTCCTTGTGTCAGTCCCAGTGAAGGAGGCGTGGCCTCTTTGTGTCAGTCTCAGTAAAGGAGGCGTGGTCTCAGTCTCAGTGAAGGAGGCGTGGCCTTCTGTGTCAATCTCAATAAAGGAGGCATGGCCTATGTGCCTGTCAGTTACAGTAAAAGAGGTGTGGCCTCTCAATAAACTGTACAATATTGTATCTCACTGTATCACTTCATACTGTATTGAAAAAGCTCACATCAAGAGACCTGTCAATCAAGAGTATTAAGCCACGCCCAGACAGTTCCTAGATCATTCTAACCTACAAGTTCAGTTTTGTTTCAAACTTTCCAGGATGTTTAATGAAACTCTAAAGGAATCATTCGTGTATTCTCTCTCAGTGTGTGTGCTGACCCCTGACCACACTGCAGCACAAACACACCCTTTATATCCTCCTCTGGCTTTCCTCCAACACACTCTGTAGTGATTTAACACATCGCGTATTAGTGATTTAACACCGAGTGTATTGTGTTTGTCATCAGAATTACTGTAACTGCTCACAGCGAGATCCTTACAGCTCAATCAAACGCCGATTCCCAGCTGCTCCATAACCATCCATCACTGCTGTACGAGCTCACTGACAGCCGACAGCCTCATCCATCACACCCCGGGAGAGCCGAGGTAGAGCGTGTGTGTGTGTGTGTGTGTGTGTGGGTGTGGGTGTGTGTGTGTGAGGGGAAACCTGTCTGATTAGGCAACCCTGTCTCCTCTGCGGAATTTGATGGGTCCTCAGTAAAAGCCACTGGGACACCGACGACATGAGGAGCCCAGAATAACCCTGCTAGTGATGTTATTCCTATGGTTATGGATTCTGTGGTTTTATACACTGAAATACACTGAAATAGTTGCTAAACAAAGTGAGTTTGTTTTGTTGTTTTTTTTGTGTGTGTGTGTGTGTGTGTGTATTAATAATGCATGAACGTGCTCCCTGAGAGTGGTGCAGCTGTCTGAGGTTTTGCCAGGTTGTCACGGGAGCGGCTGAGGTTTGAATCCTGACGATGCCGTGGCCAGGAGTCTTTAAAAAAACCGAGAGTGTGAGGTGGAAGCTCTGGGAATATCAACTCTTACAGATGTGACCATGTGATCAGATCTTATACATTTTAGCTGAAAATTTGCAGAAAGGAACATCAATGTTTTTTAAAATTCCATATGTATGAGGGCTACAAACTGTGGGCGTGTCTACACCGCAATGTGGGCGTGTCTACACCACATCTCGAAAGTGTAGTTCGGTAGAAATCTTTTATAAAAGACCCGTATTCTCGGTGTTCTCTTTCTGTCTGTAATAAAAGTCTTCTCTATGATGAACACAGCACGAGCCGGTTTCTCTCAGGCGTCACACATGGTGAAATGTCAGGAAAAAAAAAACCACTCGGTGTGGTGCTGTTGTAGGAAAAAGATCAACGACAGGGTGGTGTGATGAAGCGCAGTTACTGTTTCCACCCTGAAGCTGATTACTTTCCTATAACAGCACGTCCCTGAGTGTTTTATTCCTCTTACACCACAGCAGTGTGTCAATAATTACAACATATCATACTTTTATCCATTTATAGTTACATTTATAGTTGTGGAACATCCATGAAACAACTTAGTTCCTGTTCTCACTTACGTTAGAGCAGCTATAAACACTCGTTCCCTCACCAGCCTCTTTATTCTCTCTCTTGAAGTTAATATGATAAAAAAAAACTGCAGCTTGTTACATGTTACTGAGAAAGCGCAGAGAAGAGTGAACTCCTCTGACCTGAAGATGTCAGGAAACACAAAGCTACAGCTTTATCTTCTCCATATTAACGAATATTTTAGCTCTTTATTATCAGTGGAGCGTCTGCTGTACACGTCCCTGTGAATGAGCTGTTGCTATAGAAACGATAACGTATTAGAACAAGCGCATTCATTTAAACCCTAAATCATAAATATTCATGTGGACTAGACTTGGATCAAGACCACGAGGGACAGTTAGACTCTCTGTTTCTTTCTCTCTCTCTGTGTGTGTCTCTCTTTCTTTCTTTTTCTCTCTCTCTCTATCTCTCTTTCTCTCTCTTTCTTTCTTTCCTCTTACTTTCACACCGCTTCAGAAAATGAACCTTATCCGTAAAGAATTCTCCGAATCTGAGAGGAGCACAAACACGTGAGAAACTCTGTATGAGCCACGGGACGGATGGACGTGTTGCCCGCTCTGAATTCTGAATAACACCCCTCAGTGGAGCTCCTGTTCAACCCCAACATTTAAAACCACACACACACACACACACACACACACACACACACACACACACACAGCCAAAAACAAACAGCAGCTTCCTACCCTCTAGCCAATCTATCAGTCAATGAAGAGCTGGAGAATAAAGCAGCTTTCTCTCTGTCTGTCTCTCTCTCTCTCTTTCTTTCTCTCTCTCTGTCTCTCTCTCTTTCTTTCTTTCCTTCTTTCTGTTTCTTTCTCTCTCTGTATGTGTCTCTCTTTCTTTCTTTTTTCTCTCTCTCTCTGTCTCTCTTTCTCTCTTTCTTTCTTTCATTCTTTCTTTCTTTTTCTCGGTCTCTCTTTCTTTCTCTCTCTCTCTCTCTGTTTCTTTCTCTGTGTGTCTCTCTCTCTCTCTCTCTCTTTCTCTCTCTCTGTCTCTCTCTTTCTTTCTTTCCTTCTTTGTCTCTTTCTCTCTGTGTTTCTTTCTCTCTCTCTCTCTGTGTCTCTCTTTCTTTCTTTTTCTCTCTCTATCTCTCTTTCTCTCTCTTTCTTTCCTTCTTTGTCTCTTTCTCTCTGTGTTTCTTTCTCTCTCTCTGTGTGTCTCTCTTTCTTTCTTTTTCTCTCTCTCGATCTCTCTTTCTCTCTCTTTCTTTCTTTCTCTCTCTCTGTTTCTTTCTGTGTGTGTGTCTCTCTCTCTCTCTCCCACACACATGGCTTTTGTCGTATCTTAAAGATAGGAAATCCTCAGAGACGTGATGAGGAAGTGAATGTGGTTAAAGCTTCGTCTCTGTGACTTTTCAGGCTCTCTGTCTCCCGATGAATAGACATCAAGAGCCATTCGAATCAGGATTTTCTCAATCTTATGCAAATTCGTGATGATACCATGAAGCGACAAATCCCGTAAACTGGACTGAATCAATTTCTTAGGCCAACCGTAGAGCGCTCTCGAATCTCTACTCTCACCACTTCAGCTCCAAGCCTCATTTATTTCCCATTCACCAGAGTCCGACATGCAGGAACGGAAAGGAAACCTCTCCTGGATTTTTATTACCTCATTAAACTACATTACAAACAAAACCTTAACACGGTGGTGTAGATTCATTATACAGAATACTGTAGGCATTTTGTGGGTAATAGGGGTTGCACGATTACTAACTTTTACTAGCTGACCAGTGATTCAAGGAACTAGTCAAGAGTTAAAACTGAAACTATTGCTGTTGCTATTACAAATTACATTTCCAGCTTCAGTGCTTTTCAGGCTACACTGTTAATGATGCAATTAAATAAATCAGTTCAATAAATGTGCAAAATAGTAAACTATTATAGTAACTATGGAAAGTCCTCTCTCACACAGCGCTGATCACTACTGCAGTGCCATGAAAACATGACTATAAACTACTGTAAAATGCACAGGTTAGGTGACGTATCGAAAAGCTGAGTGTAAGGAAGAAAATATCTGTTGAGATATGTAGCGTTGCCATGTTTTCCTCTGGGTCCTCCGGTTTCCTCCCACCTCCCAAAAACATGCCTGACTCTAAACCGATAAAGTAAATTCTTTTCCTACTACAGTTTCCAATTTTTATATTTTTGTATATTTATAGATCATTTTTAATGAGGGCAAAGGTGTAGAGATGTTGTCAGGACATTTTAGTTGTTTACTGGACATTTTAAGCAATTTATTACAATTTATTCAAAGTGACTACACACCCACATGATTCTAACAGCACAGCGATGTCAGATGAACTGTCACTGTGATACCAAATCACACCCATAGCACACACGTGAAGATGAGCCGCCTGGCGTCCTGCTGTGTTCTTACACTAATTAGCTGTCATTTCGTCACAGTGCCGATGAGGAAACACCGATGCTGAACAGCAGCTCAACACATCAGGAGAAGCTTCTTGTGAGTGAAATGAGGCTCAGCTGGAGAAATGTGAAAGGGATTGTGGGAGACAAGCACAACTCGAATTCCTGAGGCATTACGGCGAGTCGATCCCTCAATTTCTCCCTGTAAATCCTTTCAGAAGACCATTATCTGCCTGCCTCTACACAACTCAGCTCTCTCTAATCTGAAACAGTGGCAGTGGCACCGGGCGGGAGCCGTGCGTGAGAGAGGGATTCCCACTACACGTCAAGAGGGAGACAACGATCCACTGCTACAGAAAACACTCTCATTTACCCACAATGCACCTGTCAAAATGAGACAGAGTAATTGCACAGGCTTTAGAAGATTTTGGCTTCAGGTTGGTATAACTGTCCAAAGCCTCCTTCACTGAGACTGACGCAGAGGCCACGCCTCCTTCACTGAGACTGACACAGAGGCCACGCCTCCTTCACTGAGACTGACACAGAGGCCACGCCTCCTTCACTGAGACTGACGCAGAGGCTACGCCTCCTTTACTAAGACAGACACAGAGGCCACGCCTCCTTTACTGAGACTGACACAGAGGCCACGCCTCCTTCACTGAGACTGACAGATACTGAGGCCACGCCTATTTTATTGTGACTAACAGACACTGAGGCCACACCTCCTTCACTCAGACTGACGCAAAGGCCACGCCTCCTTCACTGAGACTGACGCAGAGGCCACGCCTCCTTTACTGAGATAGGTTGGTGAGCTTATTTTCAAATGAATTATTTTTAAATTAGCAGACAAATAGTCTTTAAAAAAAACTCTACAATACAGAAATAAATCACATTTCACACATCTAAATATTCTCCTGTCTTTTTAGGCTTCATGAAAAAACAAGTCTTTTATCTTTTTAAACCTACGCTTCAGACCAGACCAGAACTCAAGAGAAAGAGGATTAATGCCAGATCTGGCGTTTCAGCCTGTCAGAGAGGAGGAGATGAAGTGGATTTCACACGCCGTCTCATTAGCCTTAAACCTGCAAGTGTGCGCTTGTTTACTCGGATTTGATCTATTACAATTACAACGAGGACACTAATAAGGCCTCAGGCTCCTCGTCAGACGCCTAGCTCGTTATGTTTCTGAGGCGAGATAATTAAAGAGTTACTTATTATGCTTTATGAATAGCATAAAGCTATTTATGAAAGCTTCCACAGTCAGATAGCTAGTGTGTGTGTGTGTGTGTGAGAGAGAGAGAAAGACCCAGAAGATTATAAAATAAAAAGAAAAGCCAGGTAAGGACGTGACAGAGGCTCTGAACAATAAAACACAAAGGTGAAGCAATTAACCTGCTCGGGATGTGTGTGTGTAAATAAACAGCTCGTTTCCTGTGTGCTAACATGCTAATGGATCATCTCTGAGCTTCACCAGACGTCTCTACAGAAATAAACATTATGTGCATGTGGGAATTATGCTTAAAAGATAAATAGGTTAATTAGAGACCCAAACATTAATAAACATTTACTGAGAATCACAGGCGTAGAGAAGCCACACTTCTTTTACTGAGATGGACAGACGTAAAGAAGATATAACTCCTTCACTGAGATGGACAGACACATAGGCCACACCTCCTCCACTCCTCCACTCCTCCTCCACCGGTGCCAGCATATTTCAGCCCAAAACCTGGTTGCCTCTGCCAAGAGGTTAAGACTTGGCTATAGATACCTTTATACCTTTCAAGATAATGACCTCAGACATACATGTCTAGCAACAAACAAATACAAAACACAAAACACAAAGTCTGTGGCCCAAGTAGCCTTTATAAAGCAGTTCCAGGAAGTGGCTCAGTTACTGTTTCCAGTAGATTCCTTACTTTGCCTAAGTTATAGATGTTACTTAAGAGCTTTAAAATAAACCTATACAGCATTCCTATGTGTTCAGGCTTAAAATATCACTCTTTACATGTATTATGCATGTTGCACTCTTCCTCAGGCTGTGAGGGGGCAATCATCTGAGCTAAGCGGTTTCTGCCCCTTTGCCCGAGCAAACTGTCGAAATAAATAAATAAATAATGACAAAAAAACATCAATAAAGATATACTAGAGTATCAAACGTCAAATTAGTAGCCTGTGACGACTGAAGTTGCCTTAAAACGCTTTAATAAACGAAGCTTTAATAACAAGCTAGCTAGTTAGCTACCAGCCGTGACGAGGCTTCAGCGGTTGCCTTGACAACCGCGCACCACACAGCACACTAGCGTACTACACAGTACGTCAGATTAGTGCGCTGACGTCACAGGGTAGCACAAGTACCGTACTAATCTACATACTATTTAGTACGATAGTGTGCATCGTATGTTTAACTCCTGCAATACTTTTTACTCATTTTATTTAACTAAATATGTACTATATTAATACATGGCACAAGCGCGTGAGGATTTCAGTCGTGTTTTAATGTTTTTGCAGGAATTAAGAAGCTAAAATGTCAAAATATTCGTGAAAATTTCGTGCAAAGTCTTATCAATATATCATCATCAGGGAATGTGTAATATGAACTCAAATTAACTTTCAATTTCTATTTTTTCTAACATTATTCAAACTTTTTTTAATATATATATTTGTACTATTTTAGGCTAAATTACACTTAGTACACTCAATGTCTTCCTCAGTTGCTTATATTCTAATGCAGTAATGATCCCATTTAAATATCAATCAATAATTAGTGTGAAATTTAAAAAAAAAAAAAACTTAGAACAAATTCCACTAGTTTTTTCTCACAGTGTATTTCCATGTCATATACAGTACACTCTACATGCATCCTGCTACACACTGGCATCTAACACAGGAAACAGGTTATATTCCAGGTGTTCATTACAAACAAAAGAAAAGGTGACTAGAGGAAGAGAACAGCTTCAACTTACCTTAAACATGGAAGAAATAAATCCAGGCAGATGAGGGTTTAATGAAGGAATTAAACAGAGGAAAGTGTGTAAACCTCCATCCTGGAGTCCATCCTGAGCTCAGGTGTTGAGGAGCTGTGAAGAGGAAAACAGGGGGGGAAAAAGAGGAATATAGAGGGATAAAGAGGAATATAGAGGACTAGAAGAGGCTGAGAGTTTTCTGCACAGAGTGTTTGATGTTTCTGCTCCTCTCTACACTGAGCTTTACACTGCCACTCCAGACTGCTCGGGGTTTTATTATAACCTGCTGCTGCTGAAGCCACGCGGCGAGTTAACCTGAGAAACAGCGACATCTAGCGGTCACTCAGAGTAAACAGTTACACCTGATTAATCCACTAATTCCTAACATCCTGAGTGGACAAGGAGCCCAAGAGGAACCTGGGGTTCCTAAAACATCCAGGAGGGAAGAAAAACAAGTATTATAATCTACAGGGTGTCCCAAAAGGCTCCATACATAGGGGGAAATGATCACTTCTTAGCAAAATGTAACTTTATTTACAAAACCTCCTCTACATGATTGCCGTTTCTGTGTAAACACACACAGAGTCATCTTTCCCAGCTTTGGGTCCCAGTTTGGCGACAGTGTGGCGTGTGATGTGCTTGTTAAAGTCCATGTTTCCTGTTAACCTGCTAAAGTCCATCGCAACCTTGCGACAGCTTCCCGATCCAGCCCTGAGAATGATTTCCATACGTTCTTCTTTTGTCAAAGGCGTTCTTAAAGGCTGTCTGAAAAAATATAAATATATATATATATATATATATATATATATAAACTAAGTATGAAAAATCTGGAAGACATTTTGCTAAAAAGTGTTCATTTCCCCTCTGTATGGAGACTTTTGGGACACGCTGTATTATGACATCTTTGATGTTTTCCATCACATTATGAGAATTGGCTTAATGCTTTCCATCAAGATTACTGTATGTGCGCATTGGGAGTTTGGCATAAATTACATAAGGAGTAAAACATGACAGGGTGTGCTGTTATAGGAAAATAATCAACAACCGGGTGGTGTGATGCAACACAGTGCAAAGTGGGGTTACTCTTACCACCTCACTGTTGATTATTTCCCTATAACAGTACAACCGAAGTGTTTTATTCTCCTTATACCACAGCACTTCACCAAAGATCACAATTTTTTATTTATTTAAAAAAAATGACACATCTTACTTATTACTCATTTATAAACACATTTAATGATGTTCTCACTTACGTTATGGCTTACAGTCCTTCCTTCAGCAGCCTCTTTTCATGCAGGTTGTTACCAAGAAATACTTTCCCTTAGTGGAAAATGTACTGTTACAATGCGCTGACACTGGAGACTCCTTCCGTAAATGTTTAATAAACACATTTCTCCTTAAGAGAAAGCTTATTTTCTGTATATTATTAGTGTATTATTATTATTATTATTATTAGTGGAGCGTTGGCTGGGAATGAGCTGTTACTGCAGGAACAAAAATGGATTATTTTGACAGGTGCATTAATATAAACCTGCGATTTGCAGCTGCGCTACTGTCAGAGCTGCTGGTATAGAACATTAATCAACACCTTCTGACCAATCAGGATCCAGAATCCGAAGCACGGTAGTGTAATTATTGATATTCGTCTTCATCTAGTTATTCTTCTGCAAGTAGAGGAGCTATTTTTTTTAAAATAGAAACAGTAAATACACCGGTTTTTATACGTATAAATGCGTGTTGGTAAAAAAATAAGATCATGTGACTACAGCAAATTCACATGAATTCACATTCACAAAAAAAAAGCGTATCATGATGCAAATTATCGCAATATTGAGATCTAATATCTATATATACAGTTCTTTCTTATTTCACTCTAATATTTTTACTTCTCTCGTCTTATTTGTACACTGCTCTAACATCTAAATTTCTCATCAGATCAATTGTGTTATTTAAAAGATATTTAAAAAAAAAAAAAAAATTTATCATGTCACCAGGACTGATATTGATTTCTTTAAAGAAAGACACAAAATCAGAGACACAGGATTGTGTGTGTGTTCCCTCGTGTTTTATTGCATGATTGTCTTTAAAAATTCAGAAAACATACACAGGTTTAAAGTTCACACAGGAGAAAAAAAAACGTTAAGACAATAATTAATCACTGATTAAAGATTAAACTGGAATTAATGCATGTGTGCTGGAGGAGTTGGATTGTTGGTCTCTGGTGATAATAAATTGTAAAAGTGTGTGTTACTGTTAAACAGCATTGTTAATAAGGATCGTTAATAATAAAGTATTACAAGTCAAGTCATCTAAGGTTCTAAAAAAAATGTGGGAATTTGTGGGAAAAAAAATGTGGAAACATTCAAATCATGTGGAATATTTTAATAATTAATTAGCACTATTGTGGAAATTGCTGGAAAAATCAGAAGGTGCTCGTGCAAGTCGGAATATTTCTTTTGACAGAATTGCAGTCCGTTTGTGAGGTCGGGCATTTAACATGCAAACGTCTGGCCCCACGCGCACACACACACACACACACACACACACACACACAGACACACACACAGACACACACACAGACACACACACAGACACACACACAGACACACACACACAGGTCCACTACTCTATTTGTACTTTCACTCAGTATAAAAAACACCTGTGACTAAATTACATTGGAATTACGTGTAACTGAATCCTCTGCGGCATCGAGGGAACGAGGAAGGACTCGCTTCACTTATTACTTATATCTATAAGGAATGGAAACATCTGTACACTCCTGACCAGCTGTTTTACTCACACATGCTAACCAGAACCACAGGAAAGGATGATTTAGAAAGATCTCGAGTGAGTCACAGCTCACAAACACACTGTGCCTGAATCATCCTTTGTTAAAAACGCATAATAATTAGAATTATGCAGAAATAAAGTTTGCAAAATGACACTCAGATGCCAGACTGATTAAAGCTTCATATTCTGCCCCTGGAGTTTAAAAATTCTCATTTTCAGCAATGTTGAAGGACATTTAGAAACAATGAGATGTTAGTTTTATGCAAATTAGCTGTGATGCAGTTCCTCTGACTGATCCCACGTTCGGCCAGTTCTCAGCACTTCACTTTCTCCTCCTCCATCCAAACATGGAGAGAAAACCGAGAAGTGCAGTTTTTTGTATAAAATTAGCCTACATTTTAAAATACTTGCAATACAGAAACATGGATTTATACACACACACACACACACACACACACTCATGACGGTACAGGCCACGCCCACAGCTGTCAAACCTGGAGCCACATCTGCGACTCATCGCTTGCTGTGTGAACGCAAAGCCAAGATCTGATATTTAATCCAGGATTTCGATTACTTCTGCACTTTGGTTTGTCACTTTAGAGAATTTAAACATCCTCGGCGCGTTTTTGGACTCGGATCCAGTGCTGTTTTTAACACAACCTCATCAACTTCCCCTCTTGTTGATTTAGCAGACATCACGTACTTAATATCTCCAAAATATATCCGATCAGCCGTGTTCGAATTGGGTTACTGCAAAACGTAGTATCTGATAGTCGGAGGAAGTAAACCGCAGGGAATTCGCTTCAGCAGAGTTATTCTTACTGCAAGTGTGTACTTAACGTTATGCTGATGGTGTCCTTCAAATAAAAACGTCTTTTGAGAAAGATTCTGTGGTTTCAGTCCGTCACCTGTGGACGAGTCGGCTCTTTTAGGTGAACGCCGAGAGCTGATGTTATTCTGTTAAACAGAAGGTAGAGTAAGAGCTCAGGAAACATCTTCAGTCATAATCAGGCGAAGAAGAACAATCAGTGGTTAAAATATCGCAAACTCTGTCCGGTTTAGAGTCATTTCAGCACCAAAAGAGTCGACTCTGAATCAAATGACCTGATTCACTGAAAACAGAACTCCTAACCTGTTCACACTAGCAGGTGAAAAAGTCACACCAGGTGCTTGTAGCTTGTCTCTTGTGTTGTGGGTGTGGCCTGTCCAGCGAATTAGCAGATTAGCAAAGCAAGCTAACTGTACGAGTTACACGCTCGCACCAATGATCTCTGCTACTTCCTTCCAAAGTTTTATTTCTCTTTTCTTAGCTGGTGGAAACGAATCGCACTAAAGTCGTGAGTGGGGAACTGAAGGAACGTCGGACCACACGCACCATAGGATTGGTCTGAGGAATCATGCGGGGCCTTCTTTAGAGCAGTATGCATAATCTGAATAGGATTGAGAACGTCGCAGTTGCGGAAATTGTGGCGTCGTGTCTCACAGGTACGGAGAAGACGCAGGAAATCCACAGCAGCGGTAGTTCCATCACACTCGAGGAAAAACTCAAACAACTCCTTCTCACGTCTGGTCTGAAGCGCTGCTCAGAAACAAAGCCAATACTCCAAACATGCACTTTTCAAATCTTACACACTGCTTTTTAAAGCCTGACACCACTACAGAGCGCACTGTGATATTTAAAAGCGTCATCATGCGACACAGTTTAGCGAGGTGGTTTTAAAAAGTCTACAAAGCGTCGTGGAAACATGTTCGTTTTGCTTAGTTAGGAGCAAACGGCCATCCTTAAGGAGCCGGTGTAGTTTTAAAGTGAAGTAAAGCTGGTGCACGCTGTCAGATGAATGAATATTCACCCCGGTGACGACGACGTGTGCACACAGTATGTGATTTACTGCCTTTACCCCTGATTAACATTAAGCATACTGTAAAATAAAAGCCTATTAAAAAATGATCGATGTTAGCGTGACAAAGCCACGTCATCTTCACACTCGATCCAAATAACAAGGAAGGAAAAATGTCAGTGAGGAATTCTGCACACACATCCTCTCACACGTGGAATTATTGGACACACGTGACGCTTCTCTAAAAGGAGCGACGTCTTGTTTCTATTTCTATAGCGCCTGCCCAGGAAGCTTCCTCCTGCGTGCTCGAGGGGAGAGTGCAGATCACCAGGAGTGTTCACATTCACCATTTCGTGCTGCTGATCTTCAAATATGAATTATTGCGCTTACGCTAAAAGGCACGGATTCTATAAAATTCGGTACGAAGATTTTTTTTTTAAAAATGCTACTTAAAAATTCATTGAAATGTTACTTCCAGGAACTTCGCAATCGTAAGAAGAGTTACGTTTTCTTATATCATAAATATTACAAACTGGTGCAATTAATTGCGTAAAATCTGTGATGCGTGAACTTGATGGGAAAAAAAAGAATAAAATAAAAAGCTTCATAAATTAAACGGTGCACAGTTTGGCAGTGGAACGGGTTTAAACTCATAAACTCATGATCACGCGGGTGTCGTATAAGAATCAGGGCCGGATCAGTTGGTACCGTTGGTACCGTTGGCGTTTAGTTTCTCGATCTCGGGCATCGGTTCAGGCGAACACACCACTGGCTCCTTATTTCTACCAGAAAACGGGAAACCTTCCTTCTTGTAGAAGATGATCACATCTGTGAGGAAGGCGAAGGAAGCGAGGAAGCCGAAAGCCTGCGGGAAAAAAAAACAAGAAAAAAAAACAGCTGTGAATTTAATCAACGTTTATAAAGTCTCTCTTAATTAACTCTTAATTATTAGTCATAGATTTATAGATTTAGTCTTGACAAAAAATCCTTTAAAATGTAAATAGTTTTTTTTTTTTCCATCTAGATTTTGGTCCACACAAAAACTCTGTAACAGAGAAGACTGTAATTAAACAACTTCAAACATTATATTTATTTAAATATAAAAAAATCATTTATGTTTACATTCAGCTGGTGAAGCTTATAGCTTTCACACGATCTGTTCGTAAGATCAACAAGTGAGAAGTGGAACGAATGTCAAAAGGAAAAGAAAAGTCCAATTCAGTTTAAAGAAAAGAAAAAAAACACATACAGTGCTGTGCAAAAGTATTAGCACCCCGTATTTTAAGTACGCGTCTCGTTAATGTTTATGTTCTGACTTCTGCATTATCGAGTCATTTTATATTTCCACACGTTAACTTTCAAAACAAAACATTTACAGAAAGTTACATGTAAAGAAAGCAACATATCACAAAGCAGAGCAGGTTTCAGACAGAACTCCTAAAGAGCGCTGCTGGGTTTTCCTGCAGAGAGTCAGAGGCTCCACACTGCACCAAGTGCACCTGAGACATTTCCAAACGCAGAAACGGTTACTTTCATTAGTTCTGAAGGCATGTTTGCTTTTGCAGCATTTCTTTGCGCTTTTGCGCAGCACTGTACTTCAGCAGTTTGGCATGTTATGTGACGTGTGAAAGGGAAAGTCGCTGTACCACGGTGGCCCTCTCCACTCCTGAGCCGCTGTTATTCGCTGCGAATGCGATGGAGGCGATGATTAAAAACACGCTGATCAGAGCGGAGTATCCAAAATCCTGCAGGACAAACACAGGAAGAACAGGAAGTTAACGTCTTACTCCAGAACACACTTTCCCTGATACACGTCATTCACACCACAAATCACAGGATTATATTAATGCACTCGCTAAAATAATCTGTTTTCGTTTCTATAGTAACAGCTCGTTCACAGGGACTCGTACAGCGGACGCTCCACTAATAATTACAAAGGATAAAAAAATTGCTGATATGGAGAAATGTGTTTATTTAACATTTTATGGAAGGAGTCTCCAGTGTCAGAGGTAAAGCCGTAAAGCCTTCCGACATTTTTAGGACAGAGGAGTTTACGCTTCTTTGTGGTTTCTTTCAAGGTGACAAGCTGCATTTTTTTACTTCAAGAAAGAGGAAAAAAAAAGAGTCTGGTGAGGGAACGAGTGTTTATTGCTGCTATAACATAAGTGACAACAGGAACTAAAATTCATCCATTCATTTAAGCTAAAACGTATCTTCTCATTTTCCCTTCGCTCTTTTTTAAATGACGACCTCTCTTCTCTTCTCTTCTCTTCTGGATTTATTGCTTTTTTTTTTGCAGATGTGGCGTAAAGACAGATTTATTTACAGTTCCTGAAATCCAGCGACTCCTGAAATCCTCTCTCACCGGATCTCCGTGATAAATACGTGATAAACTCGTATTAACGTAAACGTAAACGTTAAAATATCATATGAATAATTCTCACCAGTTTGGGCCAGCAGGTGATGCCGACTTTCTGGTGCAGCGGTGTGGAGAGGAGGATGAGGAGGAGGAGTGTGAAGAGGAAGGCCGTGCAGCTCACAAACTCAAAGAAGTAAAGAGCGCTGCAGGAAGTGCAACTGTTCACCACTTCCTCCAGGACGAACGCCACGAAGGACAGGAGCTGGAGGAGAAAATACAGGGAAAAACAACATGAGAAACCATTCACAGTGTAGACGACAACAACAACAACAACAACAACAACAACAACAGGTTTCAATTCAAACGTTTCACAATTGTAACTTTTTTTTGAAAAGAAACTGGGCTCTCTCCAGAGAAACGAGACGAAACAGCAGCGTAAATCCGAGAGCAAACGCTCCGATACGGATTTATTTACTCATCTTCACTAAGCGCTTTATTCTGTCTAAACAAGTTGTTTTCTTATCTCGTCTTTACTGATATCGATTTATTGAAAGCTTTTCCACCACAGACAAACATAAAAACTGTTTTGTGGTATTTAAAATGTTTTTAAAGTTTCCTGCTTTTTTTTTTTTAAATTCACAGATTTTTATTCACAGTTTTAAAATTTGCATAAAAGAGCAACAGACATCGACATAAACAGAAAATTCATGCACTACACCCAGGAGCTTCAGGTCATTTCTACATAACAGACAGGAATTTTCTTCTCGTCGTTATCCTAAAACTCTTGGTTTAGCTTACTTGACAGCAAGTTTCATTTTGAGTGTAAAGATCTATTTAGGATAATCTAGACAAAAATATACACACTAAAGCTCACAAACAATAACAGTTACAATTTAAACAGCTCATTCCAGGTGAGACAGGTGAGACAGGTGAGACAGGTGACACCGGTGAGACAGGTGAGACAGGTGAGACAGGTGAGACAGGTGAGACACTTCCCCTCACACACCACCAGGGGGCAGTGTGAGCTCACAGTAAGAAAAGCCTGTGCTTTATTTAATCCACTCTCTGATACAGTCTGCTTACAGAGGGTGTGTTCACTTCACACACACACAGACACACACAAATTCCTCTTTCAGTCCTCCAAACGGCTCAGAGACTGCAGTCAAAAATAGTTTCCAGGTCAGTTTGTCTAAAAGCAGGAAGTAAAGTAGAATCCAGTGCCACAGAAGAGCTTTTTATTCAGAAAACATGGCAGAAATGTTCATATTGTCCTGTTAGAGATACGGCTTCAGGGAAAATACACAAAAACGAGAGACACAAGAAACCACAGTGGGAGAAAAATCTTACACGACAAAGCCAAGGTCACTGTAGGACGCAGTGTGTGTGTATGTGTGTGTGTGTGTGTGTGTGTGTGTAAATATAAATATGAGCTTATATAGAAACAGTCTCTCATTTTCTTTTTAAAAAGTGTTTAACCCTTGAGTACACAGTTCTGTGCAAAAGTCTTAGTCACATGTAAAGAAACGCTGTAGAGTAAAGACGCCTTCATCAATAATGAAACTAAATGTTTCTACATTTAAAATAAAATACTATAAAGAGCAGTAAACAGTAATAAATGAAACAGAGTCAGTATTTAATGTGACGATCCTTCGCTTTAAAT
>CM075024.1:766965-799950 GCA_037576675.1 Pangasius sanitwongsei | reverse complement strand
TTACTGACATACAAACATTTTTCTGTAACGTTTCATTCTGTGCTGGAAAACTAATGTTTGGGATCTAAAATGTTTTTGTACTGAATCAGTAATGTAGAAGTCAGAAAATAAACATCTATAACAAAGTCTGTAGTTAAAAAAAAAAGAAAGGGGGGGTGCCAAGACTTTTGCACAGTACTGTGTATATATAAATATACTTTTTGTATATACCGTATGTAAATGAGTGATGATGCTATTTTTTATCAACACACAAGGCAACGCTAATATACAATACATAAAAAAGAAAAGAAATATATTAAATATATTCAAATATATACATTAACATTTAGCTAATAATGATCTGATATTAAATTGTTAATGTATTTATAAAACATGTATTAATAAATATGCCATTTTTAAAGTATGTTTGTATTATATATATTTAAATGCTAAAATAAACTGGGGTTTGTTTGTTTGTTTGTTTGTTTGTTTGTTTGTTTTTGGCCCAAAGAAGATCTCTTAAATATGTAATTAATGAGGTGAAATGTATGATACGTATTAACGAAAGACACAAACAGGTTTCTGGATAATAAACATTACACAATAACCAGAAACAAGCAGCATTCGTACAGACATACTAATAATAAATAATAATAAAAACAACTCGGTCAGATTTCAGTGGAACGTTGTGAATAAGAAACGACAGAATTAAAAAGACTCGACTCTTTTAAGACAGCAAACAAGAGGAAGTTCATGAGATGAGCAGTGAAGGCAAAGACGGTAAGTTGACACTCACTGCACACGCACGCACACACACACACACACACACACACACACACGATACGAGTGTGTGTGGTTTAAACTAAGGAACTTTTCATCTGCCATTTGCAGGTTATCCGACTCGTTCTGTGCAGCTTTGAGAGAAACCTAACTTGCGCTCTCTCTCCCCCCCCCCCCACTCTCTCTCTCTCTCTCATATACACACACACACACACACACACACACAGAGCAGCCGAAAGTAAATGGCATGACTCTTGATACACACACACACAGTAAACACACACTGCTGTAAACAGCACACAGCCATTCGGAAACGCCTCATGAACTTTCACCCTGACTCACTGAGACGGGTTTTATTTACTGTAGTTTCATCTAAAGAAAGCAAAGACCATGAGCGATGGACGAGTTTCACACACACACACACAGTGCAGTGTTAGTCCCTGTATTACCCATAATGCACTGTGTTTTATTAACAGTGACGGAATGGTTTACAAATCTAACATTCATCCAGGTGAATAAAATAAAAAGTAAAGCTGAAGCTGTTCTACAGCTCGAGTGTTTACTCAGGATTTATCCGAGTCTGGATTCACGCAAAGCGCTAATCTCATACGCTGACCATTCATATGCTAGCTAGCAAAGAAGCTACAATAGCTGCGATATTCTCCTTCCTAGCAACTCCTCCTGCTGTGCATTTAGACATTCTTAGTTAGAGCAAAGTGCGTAAGTTTGCACCCCCAATCGCTTTTAATGAAGTAGATCTGTACTTCTATTCATCTTTACAAAAAAGGGGGCACAAACTTTTGCACTCGAGTTTAAAAAGGTCAATCTGTCGCGTGATTTCTAAATAAAATGAAACGCATCTTCCAAAGAAACACAACCTTCAGGGGACAGATATATTTATATACACAACTTTTACACTTTTTCTCCAAAAGCAAAAAGTAAAAATATGAGAATAGTAATACTGCTAAAGCTGCAAAGGAAATAAATAAAAACAGAACGCTGTGATAATACGGCAAATGGAGATAAAGTTCTCAAACAGAAAACAGAAAATGATGATGTCATGGTTATGTGGTTATGTGTGAGTTCTGATAAACTTTTACAGAAAATTCTGATGGGAAATACCGGACAGACTTGCTGTGAATTTATCCTGGAATAATGGAAGAGAAGGTAAAAAGCTAGGGAGTTTCCACACACACACACCCACACACACCTGAGCACTCTGAACACACCTCCTCTGCTCAGCTTTCTCGGAGTGTGTGATTTCATCTAGAACATTACATCATCTTATGTGCTCCACTTCACACCGCCCCAAACCACACACACTCTTTTCTCAACCAGCTTTACCCGTTAGTGCTCATTCTAGCAGGAAGATCAGCACCTCACTGCTTCTAACTTTCACTGTGCTCATTTTTATTATTTCTGATCAGAACTTGATCAGATCACGACAGAACCGAGTTTATTATTATATTTTTTGGCCCAAATAAAATTTCTTACATACTGAATATAACTTATATTCAACATGTACAATAACAAAAATCTGTACTGTTGCATATCAATAAATAACTGAGAATAAACTGTTTACACAACCTGATTTACAGAAATGTAGGGTTATCTTTTTTTTTTTTTTTTAAATGGCAGAACTAAAAAGTTTAGATCTCAACAATTTGGTTTAAACACGATGCAGTGTTGAATGATGTCGACTCGACCCCTTTAAGATGGCAGCCGAGGAGAAGTGGATCAGAGCTACGAACACTTCCTGAGCTCCTCCCTTTTTTTTGAGTCGAGCAGCTTCGCAGTGTCCGAGTTAATCAGCCGAGAACAGCGTATCTGTGAGATTAGACAGAGGAAACGGCTAAAAATGACCTGCTTATTGAATTTAGCATAATTTCTTTAATTCACTTGCGTTTGCGGCACAAACCCGGTCATCTGACTCCACTTTAGACCGTCACACTGCTGAAGATAAACTCTTTAAAACAAAGACTAGGTGCTGAGTCGAGACATGTGAGACTCGGAGAAGGGAGTTATCTGTAGTGCTGTGTGTCAGATTAGGCTTGAGCAATACTGATCTTCCCTGTGTTGCAATTTATAATTTTGAAAAATTCGCAATAATTGATTTAATTGCACAGAACTGAGAGACTAAAACAGTGCATTTCCACCATTTCAGCTTGAAGATAGCAGGGAGGTATAACAATACTACCAGCTGTCCAGTCAGAAATCACAAAAGCTCGGCCGGATGCTGGATTTTTTTAGGTGATTGTGGAGTAAACAGGAAAAAAAAACACAAGTGTATTTTCAATATAATTCTTTTACAAATCTGTCCATATTTTCGCTGCTGATCTGATCGCATCTTTGATTATTTAATCACTTTCTAATTATCATTACCATTAACATTATTTGTAAAGTGTTACATTTGACACTGGACATTGTAATACCATTTCATTTTGTCAGTTCAAAATTTTCCCTTTTGGCTGAAAATCCAGGGTAACTTTTTAGACCATTGTTGTTTTTTCGCTGCCATCCGTAATGAATATATTTAACAGATGTTAACTACGTACGTTTCTAATGTTAGCAAAGTCCAACATACACTGATAGCCTTGATTTCAAATTGATAAACTCAAAACATTCCCCGTTTACCGTGACAGAAAGTAACCGCACCCAGTCGAGAGCATGTGAGATGAGGGGAAGGGGGCGGAGCTTCCATGCAGTGGTCAGTTAATATCAGCGAGTTCAGAACATTACAGATTTATATGTCGATTGTGTCATCTCCCGTTTTGTTGATGAGAAAAAGACTGCTCTTTTGGCGTATTTATGAGTGATAACTCGTGCTAGCGTACTCTGATGTTAAATCGCGGAGTTCCTACGCAAAATGGTGCCAGGTTTGGTAATAGAACAGAATCAGAGTCACTGATTATTATTATTAACGGGATATCAAAGCAGCGTGATATTGTGTAGACATGATTATACTGTTACACAAACTTAGTTTGAGATAAACTCTGACCTGCACAGTAGTAATGTCTTTAACAGAGCGAATTTTTAGATCAGATTCAGACTTTAGATCTGATGTCAATACTGAGAATTAAGGAACATAGTGAAAAGCAATTCATTACATATACTGGTATAAAAAAACATCACCGGTCTTTTTCCTTTTGATTTAGAATAAAGTTTAGTAGAATAACAGGGGAACTAACTTCCCTGACACACACATGGTGAAGGGGAATTCCTTTACAGGTCATAAGTAAACGGTCACATAGTGTGTGTGTGTGTGTGTGTGTGTCACCAGATCGTTATCACTATCATCAGTAAAACCTGTTAATCCACCCTCATTACAGCCCACTCTGTTGGTGTTATCTGATTGGCTGTCTGGGTTGCGTGTCCATCATCAGAAAGCCCCGCCCACACTGTATGCTCCTTCGGTGCACTGTATTATCGAGCTAACTGAGCGGTGGGGAAAATTCATTTTAATACACTTCTTAATCTGATGATCAGTTTGATCAGATGATCAATGCATTAAACTATGTTCTAAACAAACATGACATGGTGTATAAATGATTAGATTGTGTAAAAGCTGGACAGGCCACGCCCACGGACTTCTTTTTAGAGCTCTTTTAGAGCAAGGGTGTACAAACATTTGAAAGTGTGAGAGCACACGTTGTTGGCTTGTTATGTAGATTTTTGAAACATGCAGTTCCTGGTTTGAACTCTGGGTGTCACCATCGTGTAAAACAGAATCCCGGCTCCAGAGCTCCTCGCCACATCAGTGATCATTTGGTAAATTCTAGACGTAGCAGATGTGGTTAACGTGCTGACATTAAGCAGCTGGACATGTCTTCCTGCTTCAGACATGAGCTTCAGCTTACCATTGGTAAGTGTCGTGGTGGTTTAAGCGTCATTAACCTTTCTGTGGTTTAAAATTACTGTCTTAGACAGCCACAGCTGAGCACAGCTCGGTAATGTTGCCGCTCAGACACACCTACTAAAGCAGGTTAATTAACTAATTAACTAATTAACTGAAGACTAATCAGAAGCATTAGAGCATTTTTTCTATGTCAGTACATTTCGTCCAGCCACATGTGAACCTCTATTTTTTTATTATTATTATTATTATTATTACATATCACCTGTGTGTCTCCATCTACACCACTATAAGAAATGTTTTGATGCCCCTGTTGTCAGGGGTGTAGCTCAGGGGTGGTCAGGGTGGTCAGTGCCACCCTAGCACCAAGCATGGCCACCCCTCTGGCCACCCCAATAAGATATTATTATTATAATTATTATTATTTTAGTGCGCTAATCAAGGTCATGATTTGAAACCGAACAACTTGGTAAATGTCGCTGCAGTAGACTGGACTGAATTATAATGGAACGCTCACTACGATGTCTCTGCGAATTGCGAACGAACAAACAGGCGAGTCAACACCGGTCAAACTGTCAACTGACACGAACGACGTTCACCATTCGGAGGCGTAACATTGGATTTCTTTAGTTTGTTATTAGCTACCGTTAGCTAAAGTTGTTGAATTCATAATGATAGTGCACTGCAGCAACAGCTTAACGTTATGTTGTCATGAACCACGCAGAGTTTTAATATCATCCACAGAGCGAACAAACCAGAAGGGTAAATCCAAAATCGAAGAAAAAAAACAAACGAGTAAAAACATCAGGCAACAGAGTAATGTAGGAAAGACAGGAATCGAAAGTGTAAATCAAACAGAGACTAATCCAGAATCAAAATAAAACTAGATTGTTCTAATGAAACTCGAATAACTAGCAGCAACGAGTTGACGCTGTGACTGTGTTCAGTGCGTGCAGTGTAGAATTCCACAGCATGTGAGGGTGGATATGAGTCTGATCATGTGGTGGTTTATGTAATAGTGTGTTGTGGGAAATAGAGTCAGTAGCAGAAGTGGTTAGCAGTTGTGGAAAGTTCTGGGGAATGGAGTTTGTTTTGTAAATGTAAGTCGCTCTGGATAAGGGCGTCTGCCAAATGACGTAAATGTAAATGTATTGAGAGTGTGTTGATGTGACCGTTGTCAGCTTTGCATTATATACAGCCTGATAGACAACAAACACATGTTTCTTAGCCGTGTGCTTTTTAGGTTTGATAAAGATCATACTCAGGCCGTACACAGACGGGGAAGTAACGTTACGCCATTTTCTACATATGATGTTCTTCTGCCACCCCAGTGGAGTCGCTGGGTCTAACCTGGCCACCCCACTGTATATGATCTGCCTACGCGCCGGCCTGCTGCGTGTGTGTAATTTTAAATAAAGAAGTGAGAGCAGAGAAGTTCTTGAGAATTACTCCTCAGCAGTTACACTAAAGACAATTTTGCAATAATCCAAGCCACACCCATGATTTCCCCTTCACACCATCTCCAGCTGATCTGCACCGTAATCAACTCCCAGTCCAGCTGTGACTCCACGCCGAGAGCTCCAGGCCTTTATGGAAAAGATCAGGGAGATGTGTTTCTTTTTTAGAGTGTGCTCAATTTTTAAAGCAGAAACAGGAAAACATTAAGACCAGCGTTTAACTGTCTTCCGGTCGTAAACGTCACACGTTTGTGTGTTATTGCGGATCATTCTGAAGTGAATAACATACGTTGACTGCAGGAAGTGAATTAAACGTGTCGTGTCGTTTGGGTCATGAGTGGCATTTTTTTTTTTACAGACTTTTTGTGAAAACTCGTTATTTATATAATAATTTAATCAATTTATTGAGTGTCGGCTCAAGTGTCGGTTTCGGTGTTCTCAGTGTCAGTAGATTTTTGTGATTTCTACACACACTTGGTAAAGGTTTGTTTAGATGTTTTGTCCATTGCCGTATTTCTAACAGAAGAATAAGATTTAACAAGGACATTTTCAGCCTTACCCACACCTCAGACAAGGTTGTTTTTTTTTTGCTTTGGTCTTTAATTATGTGCGCTGTGAAACCAAGCCCAATGACTCAATTTCTGATTCAGACTCGGCAAGCAGACTGAAAGGTGTGGAAGGGCCGTAAGGCAGTGTCCTTCAGTGAAAACTCAAACGTGACGGCTATTCGGAGTGCACATCAACGTCCCTTTTCAAACCTGAAGCAGCTAAAACGTCCCTTCACCAGTTTCATCCCCCAGTTACAGGTCGCCCGAGGCCAAGCCAAGCCGGTTCTGTCTGATTCTGTAACTCAGGCTAACTTAATAATGCAAATATGTCTCATCAGTTCGTCTCTTGAATAATGAGTTTATAAAAGCACTCTGAAGTCACTGGGAATCAACGCCTCAGTTTGGAAGTGAAAATGGCTGTTCAGTAGCTTAGCATTGACATGAAGGATGAGGGACACGATCTGGATGGAGAAGACGATCAGAAAAAAGAGGAGTGAAAGAACAAACCATCCCTGGACAGGGGGGATGATCTGTCTCAGACTAATTTACACCTCCACACCCTGGTGTGGTGTCAGTCTCATGACGTCACACCCGGACTATCACACCCAGGCTTTAAACCCCGGGAAATTTCCCACCATTCAGCAGAAGTGATGAAGAACCTCACAAGTACGGTAGAAGATGACAAACAAACTCGTTTACATGTGCCTGCTGAAGCACTCGGACGTCCCATCTTAAACTTTCATTATCGCGGAAAAGCTTAAAATTAGCAGAGAGTTCGCATATTTTTAATCAATTCTCGGTGTCCCTATAGTTACAAAAAAAATGCCACCATGATGCCGTCATTGCAAAACCAGAACTAATCAGGATGTATAAATGTTTCCGTCTGGGTTCATCCAAATCTCATTTCAGCTAAATAATCAACAGCAAAACAAAGGCTGTGTTCCAATCTGCATATCTGTTTGCTTACTAGTGCGCTTATCTAGTGTGCAGAATGCTAGCTGGCATTTTTTAGCAGTTTTCGAACCGTTATTACATGAGCATCAACGTGAGGCCAGGAGTATACACCGTGTTCCAAATCACACTCTCATGATCAGGACGACCTAGTCACTAATCTAGGGACCAAAACAAGTGATTTGGTTTAATACACAGTCTGTTCATTGTTTATCAGGATACATCTCAAACCACACGGCCTATTCACTATGTAGCCCATGTAAACACCATCGCCTGTCCACTGTGGGTGTGTCCCAAACCACACGGCCTATTCACTATGTAGCCCATGTAAACACCATCGCCTGTCCATTGTGGGTGTGTCCCAAACCACACGGCCTATTCACTATGTAGCCCATGTAAACACCATCGCCTGTCCACTGTGGGCGTGTCTCAAACCACACGGCCTATTCACTATGTAGGCCATGTAATCACCATCGCCTGTCCACTGTGCGCGTGTCCCAAACCACACACTAATCACTATATAGTCACAAATGCAAACTTCAAGCAGTAAACAGGAAGCCATTAATCATTAACTCACCACTTCTGCGATTTTTACAAAAAATCTGATATAGTGCAGGTTGCAATTCGGTACGATGAACCATCGACTCCTTGTTGTCTCTTGTGCTGTTGTGGTGGTGGCGTTGTACACCTGCTCTGTGGTGGCCATCGCTGCAGGAAATCTGAGAGGGAAAAAATGAGCTTTTAGCTTAGCACTGTAGCTAACTGCATCAGTGGAGCATGGGCTACATTCAAACCGGGTCATAAGAAATTTTTATACAAACAGAATTCAGAATTTTATACTGACATCTCTGAGTCTACAAGTTCTTACGCAACATTCACATTTCTCGGTATGGCGGAAACCATGGAAACCATAACTGTAGTCTTAATTTTGAGTCAGTTACAAAGATACCAGTACATCAGAGGGTTCTGGTTCTGTCTCATTTCCGTTCTTACTCTCACTTTACACTCTTCATAAAAAGAGTTAACAGCTTCATGATAGCTAGCTTCATTTTTATTAGTCCATAGCTAGCCTGTACCTGGCTTCTATATTTCCCCATCACCTAGCAACAGTCTTCTCAGGATTGTAGTCAGTGGAACTTAACGATACTTGCTAACTTCAGTATGGCAACAAATTTAGGTTGCTGTGTGTAAAATGTTCGCATGATAGAAAAAAAGCTACGTAAATAATTTTGTAATGTCTCTTGATCTAGACAAAAGCGGTGTTTATGTGGACGGAGATTTTTTTTAAAGCACTCTTCACATGGATAGACACATTTTCGGGAAATAAAAAAAGCCCTGTTTGTGTAAACGGAGACATTTTCGAAAACGGCGTTTGCGTAGATCGGTAAAATATCGAATGTGGACGGAGAGATTTTCGAATGTACACGGGTATACGTGTGACGTACATGGGCGTATATATGAAGGACCCGAGAAACAATATTATTGCGTCACAACACGTATTAGTAGCTACAATATTTACATAAATCCCACCTCCTGAGCTGGGATTGGTTAACGGCATCCTGTTTTCTGCGTTACTATTGGCTAGTTCTGACTGGATTGTGTATAAAAGTCACCTAATTTTAGTATAGATTAGTTTTAGAAAGTCAAACATGTAAACAGATTTAAGAAAGGAATCCTGATTTAGTGAAAGCAGTTACTAACAGGGTCTACACCGCTGCTCAGTGAGCAGTAAACAGGTTCTTCAGAGGGCAGTTCAGAAGGAGTAAACACACAAGTCCCGGTAAACACACTGCTTCAGTTACACAGCGCACAGCTCCGTGGCGTGGAAACGGAGCTCAGCCGCGGAATTGATCGGGAAACAAACGCGGATTAAACAAAAGGTCGACAACCAAGAAGACAAAACAACGCCACGAGACTACAAAACAACCGGAAGCGAAAGTAAAGGCGCGTGCGTGTACAAAGCAGTGAACGCTCAGAAAAATCCTACACGCGCGACCAAATATCGGATTATAAACGCGTAAAAACATGCAGAAGGAGATGGAGGATAATGCTGAGTAAAGATTTACCAGTCGCTTTTGTCTCTGTCTTGTCGTTTTCCTCTCTTTCTCTCTCTCTCTCTCTCTCTCTCTAGCGCTCGCGCTGCTTCCGTGATTGTGCTTTTTACCGTAAAGGACGGAGAACTTTTCCCTTCCAGACGGGGATCTCCTTCAGACTCTCTAAAACACACACACACACACACACACACACACACACACACACACACACACACACATCTGTAAATAAAGGTGTGGTTGCAGTGTTTACTCTTCTGCAGCTTTATTTATCCTCAACTTTGCCTCAAATGATAAAACTGAGCCATGGTCACTTCATCATGCAGGTTTTTTTAATCTGTTACACAGTTAAACTGTCCTTAAACTTCAGACTGTCTGAATAAACAATGCTCATTTGTCCCTGAATGTGAGATGAGGAGACTAATCAGTTAATATTTGTCCTTAAAACAAACCCAGTGTGTCCTTAAAATGCTTAAAATGGAAAACTGGGAGACTAAACAAAGTAAAATTGTTGCTGATGGAATGAAAAAAGTGCCAAAAGGAGCAAACACAAGTGTTGTGTAAACTGAAGTTTAAAAAAGAATTAAAATTTGTTCTTAAACTTAAAACTTAGGAGATTAAACAAAGCCCTAAATCTAAAATGGCAGCGCTTAAAGTGATTTTGTCCTTAAAATAGAAAATAGAGACACAAAGAAAAGACTAAAACGTTAACTTGTGATTAAACGTTAAAACAGGAGGTGATTTTTATTCATTTGTCCTTGAGAATAAAATGCAACTTTTGCCCTTTAATGGGAAAAACTGAGATTAATGAAGGAAATTTATTCTTGTTCTTAAAACACATGAAACAAAAAGATCCTTTCTGCTCAAATGTATAATAAACAACCAAGTTAAAAAGTCTTGTAAATAAATTTCAGGTAAAAACACTAAAAATATAACTTGTAATTAATGTAAAACCTGAGGATTAATTACGTTAATTTGTCTTTGAAACCAGTGAAAGTAAAATTCATTTTGCCATAAACGTGTAAAAAAAAGCAAAAAAAATAAAATAAAGATTAAAATGTTAAACAAAGAAAATCCTTGAAACTAAAGTAAAGAATAAATTCACCTTTAAATATAAAATTATATCCTATTTAAATATAAAAGTTACAATAAAGGATCCAAACTAATTCATGTGTTTAAAAATAAAATGAATTTAAAACTAGAGAATAAATAAAAACGTGTTTGATCTCAAACCTAAAACAGAGAAAATAATCCAGTTCACAGATCCACGTTTCTGTAGTTTATCCCACGTCAGGAATGTTTAAAGTGATTAGTTGACTTCCAGACACTGACGCTCACACACAGGAGTCGGAGGCATGAGGTCATACAGGCGCCTATTGTTCTGATGACCTTGAACTTTGCTGGCACCTTTAAAAGGCGAAGGACACGTTCAAGCCTAACGCCATTACTCAGAAAGAGGAATGCAAGACACTGGGAGGAAGTGTCCCCAGAGGAAGTGCGTAGACACGATCAGTCTGTGTGATGGATATTAAAACTGAAAGTGAAATAATAACATGCAAGATTATAAATACAATGTAATAAATAACATAAAAAACACTTCCAGTATAAAACAACTCAGTATAAAACATATAAAAAAAAATGCTTCAGTGGATAATTAAAGGTTCTTAGTTTCCCAAAACAAAATCATCAGAGAGACTGACATTTTCAAAAAGTGTGTCATTTAATATAGGAAACCTTACGGTAAAATTCCACAAATATGTAAAACATAAACTTAATCAGCACATCACATGAAATTACAGTAATGTGCAAATGTATTCAGCAACCTGAGAATTATCATTAAAGCTGTTTATCTGGGAAACAACTTCATTTTTCTATAAATATGCAAATACTATATATAAATAGAATGAAACAAATACAGTAGAAGTACTGTACATACATATTACTATTACTATTATAACTTAACATTCATTAGTATTCATTATTTTTAATTAATTTATTTATTTATTAATGTAGTTAGTTGAAAAGCTTTTGTTGTTGTTGAAGATGTTTTGGTACAACACTGCCCCCTGCTGGCCAGCACTGATAAGTGCAACTGTAAACCATCACAAACCTAAATAAAACTCTCTAGTTCTGTTTTTAGCTAAATAAAATTATCCATCTAGTACAATTAACTGTGTAACGACTAAAAATGGCTTATCTCTACATCTTTATCCTCATTAAAATGTAGGCCTAAATGTGCAAATTAGAGACACGCCCCCTCGTTCTCCTGTCATCCGCCAGACGTCACTAATATTAGCTAATTTAGCTAGCTGCTAGTAAACTAGCTCACATTAGTCACGGGTACTTAGCAACAACCAAACCTGTCGCGATATAGTGTTACCATAGCAACGCTGTCTGTTCACCGCTAGCATTAGCTGTTAGCTAGCTAGCTTAGCATCAGTCAATTCGGCCTTTAAGATGGCGACATTAAGATGATGAGATTCAAACAGAGATTTTATTTCTATATGAAACATTTTAGGTTGTTTTCTTATATATTTTCTTATACACTATGTTTAACTGTACGGAGATCCGATTCTTTCGAACTGCCCTTTTAATGAATGGAATAATCCCATGTTGATTCATTTGATTCAGCATCCAAAACGCCATTCAGAAACACTCTTGTACTTTCACAAAGTCAAGATATCACTGGAAAACACCAACATACACACACATACACACACAAAATACATAAAACAGGAAACAGGATTTAATCTGTACAGAAAACAAAGAACTTCTGATTCTTTCGGGCTTCCGAGTCGATTCACCCGAAAGAGTTAGGCAAAAGAATCGATTCATTAGATTATCAGTGTAACGTCTGAGATTTAACTGAGATGTTGGAAAGATTAGAAGTCAATTTTGCAGAAAACACACAGCATAAGGAGCACACAATGTGCCACGATTATCTGTTTGTAGTTTTTTTTAGTTTAAATGTGTGCAGGTTTTAGTGTTCGATTCATTCAGAGTCAATTTGTTCGATTCACATAAAACGAATCTGGATCTCTCTGGCAAAGCATCATGGCTGCTGAGGAGGCACAGGACCGCAAGAAACAAAGCATAGGAGCTTGAGATGAGTCCTTTAGCATTTAGTCCTTCGTTATCTATGAGAAGGATGGGTTCTTTCCACCTGAGGTCAAAAAGCAGTTCAGCCCCAACACCTCACATTTATCTGTCATCCCCTGTTCCTCCTCCATCCACACTTTCACACGTGTCTTTACTCATCTACTGGTTTTTCCCCTTGTTTTTATCTCCATGATGTCTTTTTGACCATGTAGATAGTAATAATAGTGTCATACAGTGTCAGAAGCCACATCTGAAAGCCGAATGAGGAGGATTTACACACACGCACACAAACACACACACACACATTCAGTGCACACATTGGCCTCAGAGCTCCAGTGCAAATCTAAAGAAGCAAACTTCCAAACTAAATACTGAAACATATCTCAGATGATCTGCTATATTTGTAATAAGAGGTCGTTTTTTTAATTTAAACAAAGTTTAATTTTCACCACAACTAAAGAAAGCACACTTTATAGATATACATATAGCGTATATATAGTGTGTATATATAGTGTAGTTCTAAATCCTTCACCTCAGGACAATTTGTTCGACTTAAAAACAAGCAAATACCTGAAAATAAAAGTGATTCAAAATGAAACAGCGGTCTTATTCATGAATCTGGGCAAAGGAGAGACCTCTGAGGAATCTTTCCAGCAGAAAAACACTAACATGACTGATGACTGCGCACTAGAGAGGATTCATTAGCAGTTTTTTGGCAGAGTTACCAGCTGCAGTTTCCTTCCTTCTGCTCTGTTCTTTCCCCTGGATTTGACTCAGTTTTCCGGCTGGTGTGGAGTCCCACCCTGTCACAACACGCCGGACTGAAACATACGCAGACGGCTTGCTCTTTTAGATTTAACCCACAGAGACATTAACCTTTAAACAGAGTCTAATGCAGGCTGCAGGGTTGAAGCTCTGAGTTGTACAGAGGCATTAAACAACAGATTAATACATACATTACACCACTTTTAATTTCTGATTGAACTGTTGTTTTACCTTTATATTGACAGCACTATAAAATTTACTGTATACTTGTAAATAATAACATCAAATGCAGTGTAAAACTTAATTATAATAATAGTAGTAATAATTTATCCTTTTTTTGGGAAAATGAATTTGAGCGTGCAATGCAAGTGTGAAAATCTTCACTACAATGGGCTTTCCTTTCAAAAGAATCTGAGTTAGTGAACATGCACAAGTGTTATTGCATCATAAAATATAAAAGCCAATCAGGTTTCAGTATGCAAATGTAGTCCATGCAACACAGCTTCACGAAATGGAAAAGAGCTTGCATTCAATTTTTTTAAAAAAGGTTTCAAAACACCAGAAAACACAACACATTTTGGACAACTGCATATTTATTATATTTTTAAATTTCTGCCACTAGAGTCAACACAGTAAAATGTAGGATTGCGTTTACTAAAAAAAAAAAAAAAAAAGATACAGAGAGAGAAAGAGAATTCACTTCACACAGTGAGTTAAGTTCACAAAAAGGAAATACTGATCTTTGAATAGTTGATAATAACACTGTGAATCGCTCCAAATCCAGCACTGTCCTCCTGACTTCTAAATTTAAGCAAAACGATCTCATCAGCTCTTTAAAAAATAAATAAACACTCTTTGATATAAATGGAATAAAAAATGATTCATTCTATATTTTAACCCACCTCAAAGCTGCAGTGAATAAGACTTAAATAAGAAAACCTTGTGTATAACATATTGAATCTGAGCTTTAAATTCTCTAATCACGAATTTCAATACTGCAATAATGAATATAATCAAATCAACATTCACTAACATGTCGGTTCAGTCGGCGGTCAATCCTGATGCGTCACCTTCTCTGGGTCAACACTTCAAGCTTGGAGCTTTATCCTACCTTCACACTAGCAAGCGCTCAGGACAGGGCTGAACTCTCAGCACATTTGAGGCCCTCGATACAGTAACTGATCAAATTTATTCCTTCTTGTAACTTGGATTGGGTCCCGTTACACAGCAATACCTGTAGATCAGAATAACAGAGTGAAAATGAAAAACTAATGAAAAGTATTTGAAAATTTTCACAAAAAAGACCTCACTGTGGAAATAAAATCGTTGCTTGATATATTTTTCAGCCTTCAAGATACTTTTCCTAAATTCCTTCTGCACAGAGAAACAAATATATAACCTATATACATTCAGAGGTGCCAAGATTTAAGGTTTAGCCGTAGCACTTTGCTACAGCGATACAGGAGACGATACTGAAAACTCGGCTCTGTTTGGTTTTTCAGTAAGAGAAGCAATCAGATCAAACGCAAATCCGATTCACACCACGGGAAAAAAAAAACCAAATCACTGGACGCAGAAAATAAAATAGAGAAGGAGACTCACTGGTTTGCTGAGAGCCGCACGTGACATTGTACGACGTCCATAAACTGATCGCGAGAAGAAAAGTCGCAATGAAGCCAAAAGTCTGGAAAAAAAATAAATACACACACAAGATTAGCAAAACAGTCTACAGATACATGAAACTGACATGTTGTGGTACAAAATAAAATATCATTAGCACCCAGATTTACCCTTCACCCATCACCATGCATCACTGCAGGACACGTTTATCGCGTCTCCAGAGCGCAGTCGAGCGTAGATGAGAGGAAACTGAGAGAAAATCTGTTTTCCTGTAAACCCATTTCCTCTGCTTTAAACGTACACACAGTACAAATGTACTCTTGTTTACTATCCAACTGAAATTGGATTAAAAGTACAAAATCATTAAAAGAATCAGTGTTTGGCTTCGATGCGTATCTTTACATCTATTCCTGTACTTGTAAAAGATTTTTTAAAAAAGATGTATTATTCTTAAGAGTTTGTCTTAGATAATAATTTACACTCTCAGTGGGACTCATTTATCATTTTTTTGTAAAGTTGTGTGTAAATATTTGCGTAAGCCGGACCGCACTACGTCTTAGAAAGGATGATTTTTTCTTCGTATTCACGCACGTACGTTGATGAATGCCAATCACCCGTAAATTACCAGGCGTGTGCACAACACAGCAGATTTGCATTTGCCGCCGCCCACAAACCTCCATAAAAGGCAAGACTCACAGAGCCGAAATGACGAGTAAACTGCAAAAGAAAACTGACCTTCTCAGAGGCAGAACTGAAAGTTATTTCGACTCACAGCTATACGAATAAAAATATCTCTTCTTTAGCTGCACAACTGCATCTG
Organism: Pangasius sanitwongsei; assembly: GCA_037576675.1. NCBI lineage: Eukaryota > Metazoa > Chordata > Actinopteri > Siluriformes > Pangasiidae > Pangasius > Pangasius sanitwongsei. Next base: position 784,027 of record CM075024.1, on the reverse strand, counting down.
AAACACCAAAATCTGGAGCCAAATTAGAGAGAAGGTGAATTCAAGCAGATCACAGTGGGAAACTGCTAAGTATTTCAAAGCGAAGCAAAAAAAAAATCTCTCACGCAGCAACACATCCTCCCCGACGCCGTGTTGTAAAAGCAGGAGGGCATAAGTCATAAGGAAGTGGATGATGGCAGGCAGCACAGTAGGGACGATACGGGACGTAGCAGCTTGAGACATACCAGATCGGTCACTTATCAGTCACTTAGTGCTGCTCTAATGAAGTGCTGCTTAGCATTAAAAGCAGAAGCCGTGGCAAACGGAGCTGACTTACACACCGTCTCGGTCCCTGCAGCACACCCTCCTGCTATACACAGGCATTTCCCCTTAATTAAATGACTGGTCTTATTTGTCTTAATTTATGGATTTGTGTTGGCTTACTCTCACTTTAGTTAACGCCATTAATATGACCTGACTGGGTTTCACAAACATTTCATTACATTTGTGTGTGTAATTGAAATACGTAAGCTATCTAAACAGTACAATCCACAAACACAATCACAGAAACTCATCGCAAATTATACGATTTGAAGCCGCTCACTCGAGGTAACTTCAATTATACAGGAATTGACACGCTCGCAGGAGCACGAGTAGGATACGAACGTTTTCCCGAACTTACAGGATTTTCATGAATACCAAATTTCTTGTGTAAACGCCCCTACGAACAATTTATGAATAAATCTGTTCATATGCAGCTTGATAAATGAGGCCCATTGTGATTTAATTAGAAATACGTATAAGGATATACTGTTATAATGAGTTTTGCACCTTAGAACTTTTGGATATTTTTCCCTTAATTTGTAACTTTACATGTAGAACATCATTAGAAGTAAAAGTGGACTGATATTTATATTGATATATATGCAAATGAATAAGCTTATGTTAAGTGGTTTACGTAAACAGCCCTTGGTGGAGGTCTCATTTGTCTCCCATATGCAAATGTATATATATTCGTTTATTACTGAAGTATTACTAAAGGGTAATAGGTAAGGATTTCTGCTGTGTGTGTGGGTGTGTGTGTGTGTGTGTGTGTGTGTGTGTGTGTGTACGTGTGTTCCTGCTTCTCTTACCGCAACTCTAGCTTTAACTTTCCACATTTTCTTTCTACTTCCTCTTCCTGTTTTTGGTGTTCTCAGAACTTCATTTGGAGTCAATCATTTTACTTTTGATATTATAACATGCACATTTATAATATTCACATTAAACCATCTAAATGGGTGACTTGTTTCTCCGAGTCAAACTACATATATTTTAGCATTTTTGTCAAACTTCAAGCAGTAGGTTTAATTTAAAATCTCTAAAATGAGGAAATCTGAGTACTGAGATCTTGTCTCAGATTTAAACTGCAATAAAATATTTTTAAAAAGTCCTGCTTGTGTGTCCAGCGAGAGAGATGAACTATACTCTTAAAAATTCAAAAAATACATTTTAAAATCTGAAACATTATTCAGATTAATGTTATAATACCATAAACCCATATTTGGTTTCCAAAAGAACCCTGTTTTTATTGTTAATGGCTCTTTATAATTTTGTTGGCACCACAAATATTTTTCCCCACCAAACATGTGATGATTATGTGGAAGAAAATAAAGGAACATTATTTTAAGCGTGTATTTCAGCTGTATATAACTATAAGAATAAAGTAATATTTATTAAATATGTAATCCATAGATAGTAGCTCTCTGAGGTCTGTAGGATAAATAAAAAACTCCAGTCCTGATTTGGAAAGAAAGAAAGAAAGAAAGAAAGAAATCTTGTACTGATTACAATCCTGTTTTGTTTTTTGGTTTTTTTTTTGACAAATGAGATATTTTTTCAGAATATGCCACAGATATGAATCTGCAATTTTTCTGTAAACGTACTCGTTTTATCGCAGCACAGTGATGTGACACGCGACATTTTTTTGTGTATTTAACACACAGATGACTCACAGATCCAGCTATGAGAGCAGAGACGCTGTAGCTCTTCACTGCTGCTACGATGGAGGCGATGAAGACCAGGATGGTGCCCAAGATGTAGTGAAAAAACTCCTGCAGCGTAAAAAAAACACGTGCGGTCAGACTCGTGTCTCTGAAAGCAAACGTGTACGGCTAACGTGAATAATGTCAATGTCCACTCACCGTCAGCGTCCAGTTAATGCAGGGGAGTTTGGCCTGCAGCCTGAACACGTACATGAGGAAGAAGATGAGGAAGGCGAAGAGGAACCACAACGTGACCACCTCAAAGTAGCGAAACGCATCGTAATCTGTCCATGAGGGGGCGCAATGGACACACAGGAAGGCGATCATTAGGGTCACCTGATGGTCACACACACACACACACACACACACACACACATGGTGTATAATCTGACTCAAACGCATCTGTAATGCATTAACACCTACACCGTGTTTTTCATGTTCCTTAAAGTTCCTTAAACACAACTACTGGTCTACAATTATTTTTGAAAGAAGAAATTATTATGGCTACTGTTTTTTTTCAAATAAATATTTTACATGTAAAAGCTCACGGCCAAGGACAGTTCAAGTCGTGTCTCTTGATCCAAAATGTACCATTTATAGTCAATCAGCAATAAATAAGGATAAAATCTGATCTCTGTCTTTCATAAATCATTTCATTTTATTAAAATTAATTACAGGAAATTTTATGTAAGTAAAGTTAAAGGATTGAGAAATAGTTGAACGTTACTGGTCAGTTTATTAACTTCTCAGTTCTGAGCTAGCTTCCTGCTCACTCGTATCAACAGACTGCCGTTATTTGATTGTTGCTATGGTTACCTCCAACCTGTTTACTAGGGCGGTTAAAGATTGAAATGTTAGTGGTATGAAACTTACCACCACGAAACCATGGTGTATTTTTGGTTGTCATGGTTTTTAAGAACTCGCAATCCGGTGGTGAAAATTAAACGAACATTTATTACAAAATCTTTACACGTTTTTGTATATGTGTATATAAAACAAAACAAAACAAAAAAAAAAAAAGATTTCCTTCTTTCTTAGAAAAATAATTTTGAGAACGAAGTTTCCATGAAATGTCACACTCTCAGTGTTTATCACGCTGTGGTTTGGAGCTGAAAGAGCGGGCAGCTGTGAAGGAAGGTGGCGCACAAAGGTAAAATATATATATATATATATACACTCATCAGCCATAACATTAAAACCACCTGCCTAATATTGTGTAGGTCCTCCTTGTGCCACCAAAACCTTTCTGATCCGTCGAGGCATGGACTCCACGAGACCTCTGAAGGTGTGTGTGGTTTCTGGCACCAAGATGTTAGCAGCAGATCCTTTAAGTCCTGTAAGTTGTGAGGTGAGGCCTCCATGGATCGGACTTGTTTGTCCAGCACATCCCACAGATGCTGGATGGGATTGAGATCTGGGGAATTTGGAGGCCAAGTCAACACCTTGAACACTTTATCATGTTCCTCAAACCATTCCTGAACAATTTTTGCAGTGTGGCAGGGTGCATTATCCTGCTGAAAGAGGCCACTGCCGTTAGGGAATATCGTTGCCATGAAGGGGTGTAACTCGGTCTGCAACAATGATTAGGTAGGTGGTACGTGTCAAAGTAACATCCACATGAACGCCAGGACCCGAGGTTTCCCAGCAGAATATTGCCCAGACCATCACACTGCCTCCGCCGGCTTGCCTTCTTCCCACAGTGCATCCTGGTGCCATCTCTTCCCCAGGTAAGCGACACACACGCACCCGGCCGTCCACATGATGTAAAAGAAAACATGATTCGTCAGACCAGGCCACCTTCTTCCATTGCTCCATGGTCCAGTTCTGATGCTCACGTGTCCATTGGAGGAGCATTCGTGGTGGACAGGGTCAGCATGGGCTAATATTTTAACCCTCAACTGCTCAGTTGTATAAATGAGATAATTGTAAGTTATGATGTAATGATGTAACACGTACATGACAAGTGCTGCATATGTCTGGCCACGCCCCCTTCTGCCAAGTGTCAGGCGGTATTACCGTCAATCAGCGATAGTTAAGGGGTACGATGGGACGATGGCATTTCACGCACCATCTCACAAGCGTAGTCCAGAGGGAGGAAGGTTACCAGATACAACCTGCAGTTTTTGCAGAGTCACAGCCTGACACAAAGGGGATGTAAACCGCAAAGAACGGGTAGACGATAACACGCAGAAAGACATTTTAATCTGTATTTCGAAAAAAGTCAGTGGTGATGATCTGATCATACATCATGACTAACCTTGACTAAAGTATGATGTAACACCGCTAACCTCGTGCTTATCGGAAGAGACGTTTCGTAACACCTTCTGCATGGGTGAGTGTCATGAGTGTCATGTTAACCGCTTAGCTAGCTAACATCACTTGTTTATGCTTTGTTGGCTTCTTTAAAAGGGGAAAGTCTTCTTTATCATGAGTTTATATATATATATATATATATATATATATAGAGAGAGAGAGAGAGAGAAAGAGAGAGAGACTTATTCTGCCTGCGAGTGAGCTGCACTCGGCCTGAGTCGGGGTGGGTCATTTCTGGGCCAGAAAAGATGTAAAGCGAAGCCTGAATTGAACAAAATATCTGAGAGCCACTTGATATCAGTATTGTACATCTTTTTTTTTCCAGGGTATCTTTACAATGACATGAGTATTACCGGTCTAGAAACAGTTTGAACATTACAGACTGCAGCTTTAAGAATGGAAATATCTGAGGATATGTTTTTCACACAAGTCAGAAGTTTGTGGCTGCAGAACTAATAAAGCAAACATTAAACAGTAAAGGAAAAAAAAACTGCTGTCTTCTCTGGAATGCATGCACTTTGAAAGACTTAAACGGGTTGATGTAATGATGTGTAAAGAGAAGTACAGTAATCAGGTCATTTCCTTACCACTTGGGCGAGTTTTAATAATCCAGGAAAAGAGCGACAATAGCCGATGTTTAGAAATCCTCCATCTGATGATGTCGTAGTCGCAGTCGTAGTCGTAGATGTGGTCGTAACAATCCTGTGCGACATTTTGTTCCTTAAAAAAAAAGTTAAGGATCTTATATTACTTTCAGGGTGTGTGTGTGTGTGTGTGTGTGTTTCCTGGAAGTGCTCTGTGTGTAAATGTGTATGTTCTTCTCTAAACCACAGTCCTGCTGTAATTTTGTTGGGGCGTGACACCGGCTAAAGCCTAAACCGTTTCATACAATCTACAAGTGCAACTAGCCTACACTTAATCCAACTAAACGCTGCTATTACCCCTATGAAGTGCACTACGTTTCTCATATAGTGACGTTTGGGACATAGCCATAAGGATGAGGGCGGGGCTTAAACCACATAGCAAACACTGGAAGCTCTCGGTCAGTGCGTGACGTCACTGCAAACCTCAAAGTAGCTGGTTTACGGCTACACTAAAGTTTAAAAACACGTCCTTTCTGGAAAAGAAGTCAGTCACTGTGCTCAATTATGCAGAATTTCACATCCATAATCAAATTTGTATGGACTAAAATTGAATAAAGCTTGGCTATTTTATAGCCTAATATGGGCAAGAAAGGCTGATGCTAAAGGCTAGTAGGCTTTTTTAGTTTTACTTCTGCGCATGCGCAGTTAGCTAGCAACCGTTGCTAGGAAAATGCTGAAGTGTTAAACCTGAGGCCAAAGTATAAAGCGTCTTCGACTTATGTTTTTATTTATTTATTTATTTATTAAATTATATTTGGGTTATTTAGTTGGATTATTCATGAGATTTACTCCTGATAATCTTAAGTGAAAAGGGTTCATTTAAGTTTTATTTAACTCTTGCACAGGTGGAAAGTTCTGGAAAGCGTGTGAGATTTAAAGCTTAAAAGCTACTTGGAAAATTATGAATATTCAGCCAAATGGTTTGGAAATAGTATGAATACTCATATTCCAAACACACCAGGGTTCCAAATATGTAAATATTCTCTCATTTGCTACAATAAATCATCCTCCTTAATACACATAACACAGATATGTTCTAGATATTTGCCTGTCAGTATAAAATTGTGTTGTATTTCATGAAAATCCATAATCAGATTCATAAATATCAGTTAAAACCTTTTTTTTCTATCCTGATGTGAATAACACAACTCAAATCGCAGCTTGTCATGTTACTGAAAAACCACAAAGAAGCGTAAACTCTGTCCTGAAGATGTTGAAAAACCTAAAATTACAGCTTTACCTCTGGCTGTTGCAAAGCGCTGACACTGGAGACTCCTTCCATAAAACTTCACCATATCAAAATTACAAGTTTTACATTGTTAGATAACACTTTTTTTAATCTTTTATCATAAGTCTTATGTAATGTGTTCTCCATACAAGTCTCTGTGAACGATATGCTACTATAGAAACGATAACGAACGCTCAGAACGAGAGCATTAATATAAACCTGTGATTTGCAGCTGCACTACTGTCAGAGCTGCTGTTATAGAACATTAATCAACACCTTCTGACCAATCAGGATCCAGAATTCAACACACAATTCAATTCACAAAATGACAAGAGTGCACTAAACATGTATTCATGTAACCACTTGTTGTGTCGCGTCAGTCATGGTCCTCGTTAAACAGGACCTTAAATAACACCCGGGATTCCACTCAGAATAGAATCAGACAGCTGGAGCTCAGAGTTCCTTCAATAACTGTGTGAACGCCACATGTCTCCCTGTTAGAAATGTACATCTAGTCTACTACTGCAGAAGCTGTTATCTCTAAAGCACATGTATAGTGATGTAGGAAGCAGAATGTGAAATATTAGACATACTGTATAGTGCACTACATAGAGTCAAGTCAAAACAGATACACAGTGAAAAAGTGAGACAAGTAGGATTCTATACATAGAGTATAGAGGCTATAATTTAAATATTTTTAGTACACCAGTATATGGGGCAGAGATCTGAATCCCGTATGACTCCGATTGCACACTTGACAGGGCGTAGAGGCCATTCTTCCATGCTTCATGTAGTGCACAATATGTAGGAAGCCTTTTGGGATTCACCCTGAAGATCAACTCGCATGGTTTATCCAGTGGAACCAAGCAGCAAAAATGTGATCATTCCATAAATACTCTGCAAAATTCATAAAGTAAAATTCATCAAAGATTTAAAATGCAGACCTAGGAATATAAACGAGAGTAAAATGTTCTGCATGGAGGAGTGGACCAAGATCCTCTCCAAGTGTCTCCAACCTTATCTTCAGGGCAGGCACCACAATGTGTTAACTGTAAAGGTGCTCAAAACTGTCTTTTAATAGAAACAAATTCACTACTTAAAAAGTGTTTGTTTAAAAAAAAAAAAGATTAAGTAAGACTATACAATGTCCCTGTATGTTTGAGCTCAGAATACCACTTATTGCATGTGTTCTTTTATTGTTTTATATGTAATCAATGAGAGATTTTATATAAAATTTGAGACACTGGCTCCGTTCATGGAGTCTTTCCATATTTTAACACTTATATAATACTTATACTTGAGTTTTGTAATAGTTCTATATTTTATGTACATTTTTTTTAAATGAATGTAGGAGCAGTGACTGCATTTTCCATTTGTTTTGTCAATAAAATAAAGAAAATTTTAAAAAGGAAAGGAACAGAATCGTTTCCTTCCTGTAAGCGTTGCATTGTGTTTGTTGTCATGGCGATTGAGTAAGGGGTTGAGGAGAGCAGTGAGCGTGCTCGCTATAAACAGGAAGAAACTAATTTGTTTCTTCTCCAGAAAACAGAAGTGAGCTTAAAAATAGACAAGACACAGGAGGAGAGAAGCATCCGGCATGAAGCATCTATTTATCTGTCTGTCTGTCTGTCTGCTCACAGTTGATTTATCTCACACTTTCATTACATTAAATAATGGATCAGCAAATTTCTGCTCTGGTTTTAAACATCAACAGGTTACACAGATGTGTAAAAATATTTCTGCCTTCTTTGAAATGGTTGTTGGTTAACAAATATACCACAGTGCTTTTCAGTTCTGGATTCTGATACGTCAGAAGTTGTTGATTAATTACAGAATAAAACGTATACGGTGGTGTGATGAAGCAAAGTTACTGTTACCACCCTGAAGTTATTATTTTCCTGTAACAGCACGTCCCCGAGTGTTTTATTCCTCTTACACCACACCAATTTACCTCAGATTCTTAATATTAGACACATCATACTTTTTATCCATTTATAGTTACATTTAATGATGTGGAACGTCCATGAAACAAGCTAGTTCCAGTTGTCTTTATGAATATTAATGAGTAGTTTAATGCATATAAATAATATAAATATAAATATCTTTTTAAACCGTGGCTCCAGGACATGAACAGTTTAATGTAAAATGGATGTACTTAGTTTTGGACAAAGCTCAGTGTGTACTCTGGATGTGTGTCGTGTGACCGTGAGTCAGAGATGTTGACCGTCTGTGTTTAAAGACTCAGCACTTGTTTCCAGCCGCTAGAGGAACCGTGCGCCTCGGCCATGGACGTCCTGCGCTTCACCGTCACGCTGTTCCTGATCAGCTTCTCGGGTAAGAACGATTTTTAATTCAACTTAAGATGCTGATCATGTGGATCTCAGGCGTTTGGATTAGAGGTATTCTACTGTAATCTGCTGGGGGAAAAAAACATTCTCTTCCTAATGGGAATTGGCCTAATGGTTTCCATTAAACTCATTTTCCCACAAAGAACTAATCCAGATCCAGGATGGAATATTTGTAAGTTCTGTCTAGAAATACATTCATGCCAGTTATATACAGTATATGTCCTTTTTTGTTTGTTTTCCATTACAGAAGTGAATATCACAGAAGTTCATTAATTCCATTAAACCACAGAGGTTTAGCACGCATTCACCATCAGGGATCATTAAACTTCAGTAGAACACATGTTAAACCATTAGATTGTACCATTATAAACCACGACTAACCATTTCAAACCAGGACTAACCATTACTAACCATTACTAACCATGTTAAACCATTATTAGCCAGTACTAACCATTACTAACTATTACAAACCATTACTAACCATTACAGATCATTACTAACCATCACTAACCATTTCAAACCATTACTACTAATCATTACTTACCATTTTAAACCATTATTAACCATTAATAACCATTACTAACCATTTTAAACCATTACTAACCATTACAGGTCATTGCTAACCATTAGTAACCATTTCAAACCATTACTACTAACCATTACTTACCATTTTAAACCATTATTAACCATTAATAACCATTACTAACCATTTTAAACCATTACTAACCATTACAGGTCATTGCTAACCATTAGTAACCATTTCAAACCATTACTACTAACCATTACTTACCATTTTAAACCATTACTAACCATTACTAACCATTTTGAACCATTACTAGCGTTATTAACCATTACCAACCATTTCAAACCATTACTGCACACCATTACTAACCATCAGGAAACCATAGGCACCTGTATTAATTTACTTTTTTTTTTCTTTTTTTTTTTAAAGTTCAACAACATGAATAAAAATCCAGCAGAAATGTTTCTGATGCTGGTTTATTATGACAGAATGAAGCATGAATGTTTTTTTGCGTGCAGTCAGAGGTCGGTGTGCCCTGTACATCTGTCTAATAAATCTACTACTAACTCATTAGCAAACATTAACATTAGCAAAGTTTTTAAATTAGCATTCTCTCTTTCCCCAGCTTTGAAAAATAAAAGTCAAGTTTGTGGGCACTTTGTAGGTTTTGCAAACATTTCTAAATCTGATTCATTATTAGCACCGTTACTAATGTTTTTGTGCAGCTTTCATTAATAAATCATGCATTAAATGAAACAAATTATTAGCAACGTTCGCATTTTTGTATCAAGCATTCCCATGAGAAGTCAAGTTCCTGTAGCAGTTAGACAGAGAAATGTGTAATTATGGCTTATTATTATGAACCTTAGCATAGTTTATTGCTTATTAAAATGAATATCTTTGATTAGCATTTCCTGCATTTCAAGCTCAGGCAAATCTAAAAGTTTAAGAGTGATGATTTTGTGTCTGATTCATAATTAGCAATGTTAGCAGTTTTTACATCAAGCATTGTTTTGCAGTTTGATCTTCCTGATTCATTATTAGCCTGTTTTATTAGCATGGATTTATTTTTTGTGTGTGTGTGTGTTTTTTTTTTTTTTGCAACTGTCCTTTTCCTTCATCGCTAGCTTTATCGGCCTATGATGACGCCTGGTCCATTCAGGTTTCCCCAGAGGTGCGAACCATCGAGGGTTACCCTGCAGTGCTGCCCTGCTCCTTCACACACCCCGCACACACCCTGCACTCATCCATGAACGTGGTGTGGCGTCTGGGCCACGCCCGCGCCAGCACCGTGCTCTTCCGTTGCTCCAGCCTCAACGGCAGCCAGCTGTGTGAGACCGGACCGGATCAGGACCAGCGATACCGGCTGGAGGGAAACCACCGAGAGCACGACCTGACTCTGCGCATCAGCAGCACCGGCCTGCAGGACAACGGGCGCTACTACTGCAGCATCGAGCTGCCGGACCAACCGCACGCCAACTACGAGAACAAAATGGGCACACGGCTCCGAGTGGAAGGTAACGAGAACTCATGACAGATCCTCATAGAGATTTGTTCTTTATATATTCCGAGTAATGTTAAAATTAGCTAGTTGTTTAGAAAATCGTTAGCTTTAGTTATGTTGAAGTTGAATCAAACATAACGTTCTGCTTCACTCGACATTTTTATCGGCTAGCTAGATATCTAGATAAACTAATATTAATGTAGCCAACCTGAGTAAAGTTAAAGTTGTTATAATAAAGCAGTATACATATTAGTAATATACATATTATATAATGTAAAGTATGTAATGAAATTAATTTTATTGTCAGGCACACTGCTACAAATTAACCAAAACATGGGCACGATTTTATTCATTAGAGAGCTTGAACTAGAGAGCATGAATAAAATGAATAAAGTAAATCATGGACACCATGATAAACCAAATTACATGACACAAAATAAAAAAGATTCTGTTAGCAGCCTCTCCAGGGCTCCGTATAAAAAGTTTATTAGCTCGACACGTGTCAACTGTGTGTTAAAGTCTTTTTTGTAAACGTCTCGTTTTTGTTTCCTTTGTGTCGATGTGTATTTGTTTCCGTCCAGCTCCACCGCGGATCTTAAGCTTGTCTGTAGGGGGCAGCGTAGACACAAGTCTCAAAGCCCTGTGTCAGGTCCAGGGGTCTCCTCTACCTGATGTTCAGTGGACGGGTTTAGACGAAGTTCTCGATGCGGATAACGAAGCAGCCCCGCTCCCACAGGAAGCTCCGGATCACCACAGAACCACCAGCCAGCTCCTGGACATCCAGCCGGGGGGGCAGTACACCTGCACAGCGTCCAACCCTCTCGGCAACGACCAGGCTACGGTCTACATTCTGCCCCCGGGTCCAGAAAAGTCCAAGAACAACAGCAACAGTGATGACGCTCTAACCGTACCGCTGCTGCTTGGGTTAGCATTAGCCGTTAAATTGCTTCTCTTCCTAGGAGGTCTGGGAAGTTTGTTCATTAAATGGCATGTTGGGTCCAAAAGTCAGAGTCAATCATCTAAATGATGTTTCTCACTCTCAGTACGCGTTTCTCCCAAATGTGTCGTAAATATAGCTTTCATGTTTAGTGAGAACCCATTAAACCAATCACCTGCTTGATTAAACCAAGCTCCGCCCCTCTAGGATTGATTGACATGTGGTTTCCATATGGTTTACAAATGTCAGCATGTTTTTGATCATTATTGTTGTGCAGAGTTTTCTATGCTTCAGTTTTTTTGTTGTTTTTTTTTTTTTTTACTTCAGTAAAGGACTGGAAAGTAGGCTACATCATAGTTATGATATACACCTGAGTATAATTTCATAAAATAATAATAATTGTATTCTTACTTGTACTAATTAAATTCCCACTAATAAACTCAAACTTTTTACTCCTTAGAATTTTTTTATTTAGGTCTCCAAAGTGCTTGTAACAAATCTAAAAGATCATGATTGTACTATATTTAAATTCTTTTATTGAATTTCTCATGTTTGTTCTTCTGATCGATTCTCAAATCACGTGCTATAGATAGATAGATAGATAGATAAAAAAAAGGTTATTGTATAATCTACACTGTATATACAGTTAATAACTAAATAACAAGGCTATGGGCAGTGAATATGTGCAGTAGCTATTGAGTGGATAACAGTATGAATGGTAAATTACATTATGTTATAACAGAAAAACATAATATGTAACATAATAGAAAAAAATCACATAAATTCGCCATGTACGCATGCTCGTCACGCTCCAAATTCCATGCGTACAGCATACGCCTCATTTTAACAGATTGTTCTGTCCTGTCCTTTATCATGTTGTACGTGCCTGCTGTAGGGGGCGTGGTCATGGCAAGGTACGCATGATCATTAGCAGGTCACATGACCATAACCTGTCTGTAGTCTGTACCTGTGGTAGGAACTCAACAACTTCCCTGAAACCCCCCCGAAGCGTCGCTCATCTGACACGTCCATGTCCACGTCGTCTATATTTTTATTGCTCTGTGTTTTAAACTCGACTGATGTTTGGTTTCAGTGAGTGATGATAGAAAAGAGCGTGTGCTTCCCAGAGTGTCTCTTTTCCCACAGGATATAACACCACTTTACCAGCATGTCTATTCACATGTGATATATATATATATATATAAAACCTGGAGTTATTTCTACTGCTCATTTGATATTTTCCAGAAGCGTGCACACTGACATAATGGAAATAAAATCCCAGAGAAAACTGATCCAGTCAGAATAAGGCTTAAGCCTGCTTGTTTCTGCCTTTTCAGGTTCCCTGACTTGCCATTTTGCACAGTCACATTCTAGCTTCATGGTTTTGATCCTTCTTTTTGCTGAAGGTTTTTTTTATTATTATTTATTTATTTTTATTTTTTTATTCGTGTTGATCTCTGCCAAATTCGTCTGACATGCTTTTTGGATTCTGGATGAGATGGATTTCTTGTTAAAAATAAACCCTGGCCATTTTTCATGTATATTTCTTAAACCATATGATATGATATGATGAAAGTACTGCTTAAAAATACACACGTCCTCTTTAAAATGTGTGTGTGTGTGTGTGTGTGTGTGTGAGATTGCACAAAGTGTAAAGTAACTATGTCCTGCTTTCATAACTAATAAAATATTTCCCTGAATGTAATTGTCATATTTTCTTGAGCATCATGTTTTAGGTGAGTGTGTGACAAATTGCCCATACATTATTTAATTATTATATTATATATTTATTCGTCTTTATTACAGCATACATATTCTTTAAGAGACAGTGAGGACAGATAAAGACATTTTTATTATAAGCTACAGTTACAGTAATAAGTCAAATGGATTATATCTGAAGTGTTAAAAAAGTACACTGCATTTAATATGCTACAGAACTGCATTACACCTACAGGTGCATATAATGTACGTATAGGATATATATTTACAGGATACAGGCAAAGCTGAGTTTCCATTCATGTATAATATACTCAGAATAATTGTAATGAGAATTCATTTAGTTGAATAAATAATATGATTGCAATATTTGTTTGCATGCAGCTATAGGCATCGAGAAATGTAGCTATTACTGAAAGAGATATTATAGCAGATAGTCGAATGCAATGCCATCTGATTTCATCCACTTTGTCCAAACAGAAATGTCTACTGCCCAGCTGACTATGTCGGAAATGGCTAATGCTATGTGTTAGCATCAGGTGCTACGAAAGCTATTAAGTTACCAAGCAGCAGTCTTTAAATTTCTATTAGAGTAGCACTATTATAGAGAGTTAAAATAACTCACTAGCAATGCACTACGCTAATAAGACGAGTTGCATCCATCTAATGGACTGTTGTGGCACCATCGTTAGCATACATGTTGCTCAGGTTAAATGGTTCATAGCCCAAAGTTTGAAGCAAATGGAAGCACATGCTGTAGGTAGGTTATTTGATTAACAGTTTGAGCCAATTATATTTTTCTACTTCTAAACAGGTAGGTTGCATTTTAACAGTGAATATGTAAGCATGAAATGAAGTGACGATAATTTAGCTGTCGTCGATGATTAGATGGTTGACGGGCTGGTGGTTGGGACTGAACTGGTGGTGGTGCTTGGCTAAAGCAAGTTATTACTCCAATCGTTGATGGTGCCTATGATTACCATCTCTCGGGCACACAGGGGCAGCATGGACGAGCAGCAGCGCACACTGCTCCATGTGAAATTCCCATCCGGTTCCATCCTCATGGATACACACAGGCCGCTCGTTGGTTGGTTGTTGTCCCAGTTGGCAAAGTTGAAATTGACGTTGCTATGCCAGTACCACTCAGAACTGACAAGGCTGCGTCGCAGGCCAAGCCACGCAACACCTTCCGCATTCATGTTGTTAAGTGCAGCTACCATTTTGTTTTGTGTATAGTTGATGTTGGGACTTGCCAGCACCAAGCCTTTACTGATGCAGTGAGCCCGAGACGCCTGCCAGCTCAATGTGATGTTAGCAAGTTCAAATTCTATGGGAACCACAACACAACCATTGGGGTCTGTGGAGCAAACAAGCACAGTTTAATGCACATTTATGACATTATCATATCAGATACCATTGCTGCTGATAGTTTTTATAGTCTGCACGACTTCAAGCAGGACTTTACCTGGAATGTCGTTTACAGAAATTGCCGGACCTCCGTATCTCACCCCCGACAACGAAGTCTCAAAGACATACACTGCAATTTGCGAGGTAGGATGCCAAATGACACATGACTTACAGCTATCCAGGCCTATTAAAGCCCATGAGTACTCTGCATCACTGACATCTTTCCAGGTTGCACCACTGAGAGGATCAGGGCCCATGTGGACATCATTTTTTTGCTCTGTTTCAACTATGATTAAAGCCAGAGATTGGGTCTGTGTGGTTCTGTGTACCAAGTAGCAGCCAGAAAACATTGTTTTCGGGAGCAGATCGATTATGAGGCCAGGTTGGATTACTCTGAGCGACGCTGGCTGCGATGTTGTGAGGCTTGGTTTTCCGGTGTCTAGACCAGGGAGAAAAGGAAGCATTCCTATGGAACCAGGCTCAACTTTCTTGGTCTCAGAGCCAGAGCTGAGGTCAACGCGGTTGGCTGAGGTTACAAAAAGGTGTGTGACAGTGGTGTCGATGGGAGGGAAGATGAATTCAGTTCCCAGAAAGTCAGTGGGTCGGAGTTGGTGTGCAACCATGTTACACCTGCAATTTTTGGTGTCCATACACGGATTGGTAAGGATCACGGCCACTTTTGCAGTAGATGAGACTTTAAACCAGAAACTGCTGCTTGCCAGCTGGGTCAGCGCAAAAGGGTCTAGTTTCACTGTAATATCTTCATCCCCATCAGGTAATTTTTGGGTCACTGTGACACTGTTCTCAACCTCTTCTGCATTAATAATGATGAGTCTGTAACTGAAATCCATCGGCTCGGTGGTCGAGTCGGTGAAGTTGGCGGGATTATAGGTGTTCAGCTGGACAGCGAGCTCGGTGTAATTAGGAGAAGGGACCAGATATTCCATGCCCAGACGTGTTGTAGGTGGAACAACATTGGTCTGTATGCTGTCTCCTCGCTTGTTGATGGAAAGCACAGTGATATTCTTGTCGCTGATGATTCTGATCGAATTCTTGGAGACACCTAATTGATTCATCTCCGCGCCAGGAATATTCACATCAAACACCAGCGGGATGTTGACGATCGTTCGGTTGATAATTAGACCATTCTTGATGATTGTAACATCAGTGGTAGGGAGAAAGGTGGTGATTTTCAGTTTGAAGAAGAGCTCCATTGGAAAGTAGTAAGCAAGGTTCTCTGGAAACGCCGTGACAAAGTCCGTACCGTAGTCAACAGCGTGACCTGTTAAAATCAAACACACTTGCTTATTAGCATAGACTGGAGTTAGAGTTTCCCAATCTCTAAATTTCAGAACAAGAACATATTATCTGTTTAGGGCATGTTGAAACATGACTGAAACACATGGAAGAAGTGATGAAGAACCACAAAGTGACTTACCTTGACATAAAATCGACATCATAAGTATGATGGGCAACATGATTATACAGCAGAACCAGGTGCTTCTAACGAATCGTTAAACTCAGGACTCTGAGATATCTGCTGAGCTGTAGAACAAGACAGAAACACACATTCACATTTCTTTTATTTTCTTTTCATTTTTCATTTTAGTACTGTTGCATTAGATTACTAAAGTGTTCTTTAGCTCTTGGGGGGAACTCTTACAGGTTCCGTGTAGAGCCCTACAGCAAAACATTTCTCTATCAGAAAGATAGCTAAGAACCTTCAACAAAGAACACTTCAGAAGAATCCTTGAGAAGAACCCTTGAAGAACTCCTAAATGAGCTCCTTTGGCTTCCTAAAAATGCTCTACTTTAGAAAAAATAAAATAAAATAAATGTGGGTTCTAAAGTGTGACTTTAAGTGGGTTCTAAATCTGGGTTCTGGTTGTTTCCTCTGAAGGAACAATTAAAGTTCCATGTACTGTAACTGTAGGACCCTAAAACAAAGTTTTTCTCCATCAGAAAGCATTTCAGGTAGAACCTTCAGTTCTGTAGTTGTAATGGTCCTGGGTAGAACCCTACAATAAATGTTTCTCTTTCGGAACAGGTTCCAAGTAGAATCCTTTTAGGATGCTAAGACCCTTTAACTACACGAGGAACTCTTATTAAGAACCTTTAAAGAGAACCCTAAAGGTTCTATAAATCAGAAAGGGTCCAAGGTAGAAGCTTTTTAGAAGCTAACAACCCTTAATTATCCAATGAACCTTTAAGGAACCCATCATTTCTTTTTTTTATTATTATTATTTTAATGTCAATCATTTTCTTCAATAATATACAGTTCTGTGCAAAAGTCTTAGGCACATGCAAAGAAACGCTGTAGAGCAAAGATGCCTTCAGAAATAATGAAACTAAATGTTTCTACTTTAAAAAAAAATCCTATAAAGAGCAGTAAACAGTAATAAATGAAACAGAGTCAGTATTTAATGTGACGATCCTTCG
>CM075024.1:739433-744433 GCA_037576675.1 Pangasius sanitwongsei | reverse complement strand
AACCCTTGTACGAGTGAGCAGAACGAGAGCGAGCGAGCGAGTGAGCTCTCACCGATGGCCACGGCCGTCTCCTGAGAGTCTCCGGTGATCATCTTGACGGACACTCCGGAGCTGACCAGCGTCGTCACGGCTTCCTTAACGCCCGACCTCGGAGGATCGATGATGCCGACCAGGCCGAGGAACGTCAGAGAACCCACTTCAGTTCCTGAGGCGAAGGCGAGGACTGCAGATGGAGAAAAGATCAAGGTTATGTACCACTCACCATCATCATCATCATCATCACCACCACTAACCCCCAGTTTATTACGTTTTTGTGTACCTCTGAGTCCCGCGCTACCCATGTAGGTCTTCTCCTGCTGGTACAGCGCCCTCTGCTGGTTACTCAGAGGCACTGACATGCCTTTACTGTGGTACGTCTTGCAGAACTGGATCACTTTCTCGAAGGCTCCTTTCACGAAAAACTCTCCGGGTTTGTCCTGCGGTTCACAACACAGTGTTGATTCATTAATTAACATCTACACCACAGAGCTGCTGAGTTCTGGATCCTGATTGGTCAGAAGGTGTTGATTAGTTTTCTGTAACAGCAGCTCTGACAGTAGTGCAGCTGCAAATCACAGGTTTATATTAATGGCCTAATTGTAATCGTAATGGATTGTAATTAGTATATCAGAAACCGTGAGCTGTGTTATTCTTCCTTCAGTCAGTATTTTTTTCACTCTATCTATCCCTTCTTTCTTGGTTTAATTGGTTTAATTATTTGATTATTATTATTATTATTATTATTATTATTATTATTGCAGCTCTTCTGTCTGCGTGTTAATTGAGCTTCAGTAAATAAACGTCAGTGATGGAGACCTGCTGAGTGCGATGGACGCAGCGAACAGCCATCCACTTCTGCTCCGAGGAGAACGGGATCTCTTCCAAACGCACAAACTCCTGCTGCACGCTTTCCAGTCCCACCTGCATGCGCGCGCACACACACACACACACACACTTATGTCAGTACAAACAGCAAAGTCTTTAATTAATGTCACCCGTTCTCCAAAACATCTTAAACATTGTTTGTAAGTGTTCATTCCTGCAGTTCCGGCTCTGTCCTGTAGGGGGTGATGTATTAATAGTAAACACCAGCAATGGCATAATATGCAGTTACTGCAACTGTGGGAGTTTTAACCATCACATGAACAGAAATTAAATAAACACATAAAACAAAGTCTTTAATAAATAATAATTCGAGACTCTGCCTCCGACGGTGCGATGTATGAGCCGTGGTTAAAATACAACATCAATAAAAATCTCCTGTTTACGTTCAGGAAACTTAAAAACTCGTGTTCGGTGTGAGAGTCGTAGCTTTCAGCCGCTGTGCAACAATTACAGAAGTAAATTATTAAGATAAAAATTAAAATTAAAGGTCATAGGTAGAGACAGCGTATCGTATATCGTAGGAAACGTATCGAATATCGGATCCTCTAACAAACGGCAAAGATTGGATTTAGATTTGGAAATGAAAGACATTTTTGAAACTGGACACGTTTACATACAATAAGACCTGACTGGTTTTTGTTTTTGTTTTGTCAGGATTTTATTTTATTTTATTATATTAATACTTTATATGTTATTAGAGCTATTTATTACATTTACACTGCAAGTGTTTTTGTGTGAAAGAGTTTAACTGTGAAGCGCTTGGGTTAAAAAAACATTTTAAAAGTTTAGCAGTTTTTAAAGAAATCGTAATCGGATGGTTATCGCTATCGGCTGATACTCAAGGCTTCGTGACACATCGTGCCGTCTCTACTTGCAGGTGTTCACCTTGTGGGTGCGACTTCAGTCTCCAGTTTTTAATTTTCAACCAATAATCAATAAATACATTTGAGTTGGTGTTAAATATTTTCTACATCATGTATGTTTTGTATTAGTTTGATTCTGATGCAGGGAAACACATCGAGTCGAGTCGAGTCGAGAGATTACTCATTTGAAATGGAGGAAGGAGGCGGGGCTTCTGAGGTGTCAAAACATCTACGGAGCTGTCAATCATTCCAGATTCGCATGCTGATTGGCTCAGCTGCCCTTTTTAGCGAAAACTCACAGCAGGAGTAAATTTACATTTTAAATCCAGATTTCTGAAAAGCTGCTTTGTGCCAGTGTCCACTGTTAAAGTTAAAAGTTGTTCTGTAAATAAAACTGAACCGAATCGAACACTCAGATTTTTAAAATGCAGAGCTGCAACATTTCTAATTCGCACAGTGTGTTAGAGAAGAGATGCAGGATTGTATTTCATTATTTATTTCATTTCAATATGACTTCTGTTCTATTTTCACAGACAATAAACCAGTTTCGTGACTCGCAGATGTTCATGCATAAAAATAAATAAACGCATCCGGCTCTGGTGTGTGTTCAGCGCTGTGACCACAATAAAAACTTAAATCACACACCATGAACATCACATGGTGTCACCATGGTGGTCTGACTGGAATGAGTGTGTAAATATGGCTGAACGTGTGATAAACCGGCCATGGAAACACACACCACACACACACACCACACACACACACCACACACACACACCACACACACACACCACACACACACACACAGCTGTTCAGAGTTAACAGCCTGAATGTGTCTCACCTTCATGGCCAGGGCGATGAGAGCGCCCTCTGTGGGTCGACCCATCAGCGTGTTGTTCCTCACTACAGCATCGTTACACACACAGCCGGCCTGTGAGAGAAAACACACACACACACACACACACACACACACACACACACACACACACACACACACACGCGCGCGCGTCAGGTCCTGATGTTTAGCAGACGGTGTCTCCTGGACGAACGCTGATGGGGGCGGAGTCTCACCTCCACGAGTTTACTGATGGAGATGTTGGAGAAGCCGTGAACCACCTTCCCGTCTATCAGCACCTCACCTGCTCCGTTATAGCCCACACCTGTCACCTATACACACACACACACACACACACACACACACACACACACACACACACTGATTAGGCTGATTGATCTTCCTTACTTAGTAACTTACTTATATACTTATTCATCTATTTAATATTCATGCTATTTTCAGTCAATACTTTGCTTACTTTTTCATTTATTCAGGTATTTATTTATTTATTTATTTACTAAATTAAATCCTTACATTTATTTGTTCATTCATACATTTCATATGTGTGTACTTACTGTATATATTTATGTATTCGCTTACTTATATACTTATTTATTTGTTTGTTTATTCACTTTATCTACTTATGTTACTTACATATTCATCTATCCATCATTTTCATCCTTATATATTTATTCATTCATTTATTTGCTTATACATTTTTTATTCATTCATTCATTCTTCATTTATTTTATATTATTTGCTTATATATTTATTTATTCATATTCTCCATTTAATATGCATTTATTTTTGCTTTTATTTTAATAACTAATTAACACACACTAATGGGAGTAACACTGAACTCCACTACACCAGCAGGGGGCGCTGAAGCTCGCCATCACACTGACCTCCGCACGCTGTCCATCAGAGGTGAAGATCTGCGTGACCGTCATCTCGTTCTTCGTCAGCGTTCCCGTTTTATCCGAGCAGATCACGTTACAGCAACCTGCGAGGAATTCCCAAAATCCTCATCAACACAGCTCTACTGCTCTACACAACACAGCTCTACTGCTCTACACAACACAGCTCTACACAACACAGCTCTACTGCTCTACACAACACAGCTCTACTGCTCTACACAACACAGCTCTACTGCTCTACACAACACAGCTCTACACAACACAGCTCTACTGCTCTACACAACACAACTCTACTGCTCTACACAACACATCTCTACTGCTCTACACAACACAACTCTGCTGCTCTACACAACACATCTCTACTGCTCTACACAACACAACTCTGCTGCTCTACACAACACAACTCTACTGCTCTACACAACACATCTCTACTGCTCTACACAACACAACTCTGCTGCTCTACACAACACAGCTCTGCTGCTCTACACAACACAACTCCACTATTCTACTCCTCACACACACACACACACACACACACACACACACACACTTGTGTGTGTGACTAAAATGTCTATTAAGCCTGATGGCTAAAAGGGAACAGGAGAAGTTATGAAGTCTGGAAACGGGGCTGTATGAATAAATTATTCTAATTATTATAATCAACTGACTATTCGTTAAATAAAACCTAGAAATAAAATATAAAAACATAAGAAGAAGAAGAAGAAGAAATAGAAATGAAAGGAATTGTTATAAACGTGTACCCAGTGTCTCGACTATGGGCAGCTTCTTGACGATGGCTCTCTTGTTCACCATCCTCATCACACCCAGAGCGAGCGTGACCGTCACCACGATGGGCAGGCCTTCAGGGATGGCGGCTACCGCCAGGCTACACACACACACACACACACACACACACACACACACACACACACACACACATCAGAAATGAAGGATGGATTTATCTCCTGTGGAGAGAAAAGCTGCGAGTGGGACGTACCTGACTCCTATAGTGAACATGTCCAGGATGTTCTTCCCCTGCAGCCATCCCACCATCATGATGACACCTGGGAGGAAAAAACACATCATTAAAACACGCCGTCAATAACAGTGTCAATAACTAGTACTAAATAAATAAATAAATAAATAAATAAATAAAGTTCATCCTAAATAAGTGTGTTTTTTCATAGCTCTACAGCTGCTCATAAACTAAATAATCTAATACCGAGATTGTTAGCGTGTTTTATCTTACGGTTAGCCGCATTAGCGCTCCTCAGCTCATAATCATACCTATGATGCAGAAGGAGTAGAGCGAGAGCTGCTTCCCGAGAACGTCCATGCTCTTCTGCAGCGGAGTTTTAGGCGACTGGATGAAAATAAGATCGATTTTTTTAAAAAAAATAAAACAAAACAGACCAAGATGTTTATGAGAGGTTCATTTTAAACTGAAAGGAACTGAGGATT
>CM075024.1:731933-734433 GCA_037576675.1 Pangasius sanitwongsei | reverse complement strand
CGCGCACACGCACATACACGCACACAACATTATAAGGTGTGTTTATTACAGTGTGACGTGTCACAGCTACGTTTTCCCATGTTAACGTTTATCATCACGTGTAAATGTGGTGTAAAAAATTAACAGTAATTTTTATATATATTTATTTATATTTATTATTTTAGATCAATTTTCTGTCTTACAGCCGGAGTTAAAGTCAGCGCTCAGATGTCGGAGCAGTGACACTTCATCACAATAAAAAACAGAAAATTAACACCAAAAAAAAAAAAAAAAAAAAAAAAAAAAAAAAGAACACAGAAAGGAACAAGATTGGAAAAATATGAAAAATAAAGAAACAAAAAAGAAAAAGAAAAGAAAGAAATAAAAAAGGTAAGAAAAAAATTCAATAGATATAAAGACAAAATGATCAAAAGGAAATCAAAAGGAAAAATTAAAAAAGAAGAAATAATAAAAAGAAACAAAAAGTGCAGGACAAAAGCCTAAACAATAAAGGAAAAGAAGAACAAAGAACAGAAAGAAAGAAAGAACAAAGAGAACATCTTCATAAAAGAACCCTGTTCATGCCCAGACAGGAAATGACATCACACATGAGGATTTTGAGGTGAAATATAGTTTAACACACTCACAGAAATGTGACTGTAATGAGAGAGAGAGAGAGAGAGAGAGAGAGAGAGAGAGAGAGTGTTGAATGTTTCTTAAAATTTCATTTCACTTACGAGAAAATGAAATCCGAATAACTGCAATTTAACCGTTTAATTGTGAACCGTTACATCGTTAAATTAGCGAGTGTGTGGATGAAGCAGTGCATGCTGGGTATTCTCGTGGTGGTGTGTTGTTAGCGACTGGGTGAAAAATTCCACAGCGTTAATTTTACGCCTCGGCGCTCGCTCTTATCGTCACGAAACGTTAAAAATAGAAAAGGTCAATCTCGTGCTGAACTCTTAAAGCCTCCGTCTGCATTGCTGCTTTTGTTCTGAACCTGCAAGCGTTTAAATGGCAGCGCGGAGAGCGAGTGGCGGAGCAGCTGGAACCGGTCGGACCGGGACGTCCGTATTGCACCGATCCGGGCAGGAAAAGAGGACGATGCTGCCGAGCCGCATTTTACACATTCTGATGAAAAGTTACAACAAACCCAAAAGCGCAAAAACAGAAAAGACCCGGAAGCTGATAACCGCGATAAGCTGCACTTAATAAAGACTTCTAAAAGAATGAATGAATGAATAAATAAATAAATAAATAAATAAATAAATATCAAAAGATTGCAAATAAACATAGATAGAAAGATAGAAAGAAAGAAAGAAAGAAAGAAAGAAAGAAAGAAAGAAAGAAAGAAAATAACAAAAAGTAAGAAGGAACACCAAAAATTTTATGGTTAAAAACAAAAGAAAAATGAAAGAGATAAATAAAAAAGCAAGAAAAAAATGAAATAAATATAAGAAAAGAAGATTAACAAAAAAGAATATATATATATAAACAAATATAAACAAAAAACCTCAAGTCCCTGGGAATGAGCCGTTACTATAGAAACAATAACGTATTAATTAATTAATATGAACCTGCGCTACTGTCAGAGCTGCTGTTATAGAAAATTAATCAACACCTTCTGACCAATCAGAGTGCAGAACTCAGCAGCGCTGCGGTGTGAATATATATTTTTTAAACACAGGAGGAACTGGAAGTGCGAGGAGAGAGACGCCGGACGTCAGAGAGGTTCGAGGAATTTCGAGGAATGTGGCCAATGTTGTAATTAATTTGCATAAAAATGTTTTTTAAAAAAAATCTCGACTCTCCTGTTCCTGTCATCGCAGATGTTATCGACATACTGCCTGTGTGAATGCAGCGTTAAGCCCTGAGCTCAGTGCTGGAGTGTGTGTGTGTGTGTGTGTGTGTGTGTGTGTGTGAGAATGCACACTGTGACGTAATTCACAAAATTATTAGTTGTAATTCCCACGCCACGCGTCCGTGTCGCAATGTCTCACCTCACACGCCAACAAACACACAGCTTTAAAGTAACTGTGTGTGTGTTAAGGTTGGAATTTTGCACATATCATATATATTTACATATTAGATAATCACACACACACGCACACACACACACACAAAATATATATACACACACATACAGGGTGTCTCAAACGTCTCCATACATTAATTTTTTTTTTTTTAGCAAAATGTCCTCCAAAAATTTTTCATACTTAGTTTATATATATATATATAATTTTTTCCCAGATAATCAGAACGCTTTTGACAAAACGTAAAGAAATCATTTTCATGGCTGGATCATGAAGCTGTCTGAAGGTCGTGATGGACTTTAACAGGAAACATGGCGAGCACATCACACACACCACACAGAGATGCCCAGACCTCCGTCTCTATAGCCAGCTCCTCCAGCTCCTCCTCCAGCTCCTCCAGCTCCTCCTCCAGCTCCTCCTCCAGCTCCTCCAGCTCCTCCTCCAGCTCCAGCTCCTCCAGCTCCAGCTCCTCCAGCTCCAGCTCCTCC
>CM075024.1:700967-714827 GCA_037576675.1 Pangasius sanitwongsei | reverse complement strand
TGCATGTGTTATAACACATTATGAATGTAGTTATAAGTCAATAACTGTGTGTACTGCCTTATGCATGTGTTATAACATGTTATGAATGTAGTTAAGTCTATAACTGTGTGTACTGCCTTATGCATGTGTTATAACACATTATGAATGTAGTTATAAGTCTATAACAGTGTGTGTACTGCCTTATGCATGTGTTATAACACATTATGAATGTAGTTATAAGTCAATAACTGTGTGTACTGCCTTATGCATGTGTTATAACATGTTATGAATGTAGTTAAGTCTATAACTGTGTGTACTGCCTTATGCATGTGTTATAACACATTATGAATGTAGTTATAAGTCTATAACAGTGTGTACTGCCTTATGCATGCGTTATAACACGTTATGAATGTAGTTAAGTCTATAACAGTGTGTGTGTACTGCCTTATGCATGTGTTATAACATCTTATGAATGTAGTTATAAGTCATTATACATACAGCCTTCGTAAGTGTAACTACTAATTCTGTCTTTTCCGGCGTTTGGGGCGGAGCCTATTAATAAAACGAGACGTGAATTCCTCTGTTCTCAGGAGCGTCTCTGGTCAGGAGGTTCTCCGTGAACTTTGACCTGGTGCTGCAGAACATTCGGGATCTGAACGTTCTCGCAGGAGAAGGAGGAACTCGCATCACCTTCGTTCCTGGAGGAGCCAAACTGACGCAGCAGCCTGCTGTCCATCTGCAGCTCTACAGCAACGGCATGGTGATGTTCCCCGGCCCCTTTAGATCCTACACACAACCCCAGACACAGGTTTTACACACACACACAGACACACTCACACTCTCACAAACACACTCACACACACAAACACACACTCTCACACACACAAACACTCGCGCACGCACACACACACACACTCACACACACTCACACACAAACACACGCGCACGCACGCACACACTCAAACACGCACATACACACGCGCACACACGCACACACACTCACACAAACACAAACACGCACATACTCACACATGCACACGCACACACACACGCGCACAAACTCACACGCGCACTCACACATGCACACCCACACGCGCGCACACACACACACTCGCACACACACGCACACAGATACATACACACACACTCACACATTCACACACACACATGCACTCACACTCGCGAACGCACACATGCACACACACACCTATAGTTCTAAAATGATTAAAATTAAATAAAATTAAAATTTTGTTTTTTAATATTTCTGTGGTGTTCATCTCCTCGTTACTGATCGTCTGTCAGAGATTCCTTCAGGACCTGATGGACGGATTTTTTCCCTCTGAGCTGCAGGACAGGTTTCCTCAAGGTGTGCTCTTCCAGGTGTGTGTGTGTGTGTGTGTGTGACTTTGTTTCATGAACTCAGGTGTACAGTGTGTACGCTGTAACGGCGTATCTGTGTGTAAACGCGTCGGCAGGTGGACGACAGGCGGGAGGAGGAGTTCAGGGCGGAGTTTCCGGGGAAAGGTCACAGAGTCGGAGGGTCAGAACAGGAAGTGATGCGTTACAGAGAGGAAGCGAGTGAAACACGCCTCAGCCGCATACCAGGTCTGAAAAAAATACTAATCTTATACACAAAAAGAATCTTTTTATTATTTATTGCATTTTATTTAAATATATTTCTAAAATAATATATATTATTCTTAATATTTGTTGGTCATTCGATTCATTTTTTCACATTTTATATGTTTAATATAAGAAATATGTTTTAGATCTTATTTATTTATATTATAGCATTTATTATACGATTATATTATTTACTATGCATTTATTTGTCATACTTATTTTGTTTCTAATTCTTTTATTTAACATTTTCATTTTAATATTTATAAATAAATGTTTTCTACATATATTTCTCTATAATGAATAATCTTCCAAGTTGATATTATTTAATATTTTAGTGAATGCTTAAATATGTATATTTTTAATTTTCAGTTCTTCTTTGTGAGCAGTGTGTGTGTGTGTGTGTGTGTGTGTGTGTGTGTGTTCAGACAGGAAGTTGTCGATGCAGCAGTTCCTGAATAAACTCCCGGAGTGTGTGGTGAAAGGAGGAAACGTGATCAACATTCGCTCGTCACTCAAACACCACCTGCAGGTCACAGCAGCGATACACACTTATGCTACAAAAGATTTTCTTAAAGATTTATTTTATTAAAAATATGATATAATTTACACCCCGAGGAGCCAGGTGCATGCTGGGATTGCTTTCACGGCATCACAGGTCATATTTCTCACGACGATTTATTTATTTATTTTTAATCTATCTGTGAAAACACAAGTGCGATTCCATAAAATAAATTCACCCTGATTTCGTTCTTGTGTATAAAACTGATTCGGGGGCGGAGCCAAGTCTGTCACTAAATACCTGAACCAATCATGGTCCAGTATGCAAATTATTACAGGACAACACTGAAAAGTTAAAACATGCAGCAGAGTTTATAATCTAGTTCTCTGTCTTATAAGTAAAAATAGAATGATTTATATTATCTGTTTACCGTGTGTGTGTGTGTGTGTGTGTGTGTGTGTAGGGTTGTGACGGTGCTGAGAGCTGTGTATTGAGTGTAATAGAAACACCTGCGTTACAGACTCTGAGAGAAAGGTAATCTCTCCATCACTATAACACCTTTATATTATATAATATAAACACACACACACACACACAGTACTGTGCAAAAGTCTTGGCACCCTATTTGTTATAGATGTTTATTTTCTGACTTCTACATTACTGATTCAGTACAAAAACATTTTAGATTCCAAACATTACTTTTCCAGCACAGAATGAAACATTACAGAAAAATGTTTACATTGACTTTGTTTCATTTATTACTGTTTGCTGCTCGTTATAGTATTTTTTTCATGCAGAAACATTTAATTTCATTATTTCTGAAGGCGTCTTTGTTCTGCAGCGTTTCTTTGCATGTGCCTAAGACTTTTGCACAGAACGGTGTGTGTGTGTGTGTGTGTGTTTAGACCGGAGTGTGTTGAAGCGTCTGAGATCTCTAGCCTGCGAGTGAAGTCTGAAGATGGAGAGAAGACGTTTATTCTGAAAATGTTCTTCTCCGAGACTGTCGGACATTTACGCCGATACCTGGACGCTCACAGGTGAAACCGTATCACTGCATGTGTGTGTGTGTGTGTTTACGTAAATTCATTCATCAGTGTGTAAGATGTTCTTATCCATCTCATCACCACAGAGGCTCTGACGGACCTCCCTATGACATCATCAGCGCGTTCCCGCATCGGCGTTACCATAGCGATGACAACCAAACACTTCTACAGTGCGGTCTGACACCCAACGCCGTCTTGTTGTTGAGGCCCCGCCCACCAGTGACATCATAGTAATGCAATATGCAAAACGATGGATCAAACATTGGCGGATTTTAATTTTAAATACAACTGTTTTTGGACAAAAAGTTATGAGTCAAATTTTTTTTATTATATATTTAATTTTTAAATATTTAATTCCAGAAACTGCCAGAGTATCTTATTAGAGAATAATACACAAACTCATTGTCATTAGCTTCCTAGTTAGCTGAAGATCACCTTTAACATTAATATATTTATTATTATTATTATTATTAACATGCCTTTCCGGCCAATCAGCAACGAGTACAGACAAATATATAAATGTTGCATTTCTAAATGTACTTTGAGTCCTAGGTCATATTTTTACCTCATAAAGTTTATTAAAATATCCTCTTTTCTCTCTCAAGGTGCAATATTGGACCAAAAAAATATCATTAAAACTTGTAAGTTCCTTAGTTATTAGTTTGCGGTAAACTGCTTACTAATTTTCTATATTAATGCGCTCCTTCTAATACGTTATGGTTTCTATAGTAACAGATTACTTTTATTTAAACAGATTAAATAAAACCGTTGATACGGTGAGGTTTTCTGTAAGGAGAAAGGTGTTTACGCAACGTTTATGGAAGGAGTCTCCAGTGTCAGCGCTTTGTAACAGTCGGAGGTGAAGCTGTAACTGAGTTTTGCGACATCTTCAGGACGGAGGAGTTTACGGTTTGCGTTTGACATGCTGTGTTTTTGCAAGTGAGAAAAGGAACGAACATTAAACGTAACTATAAACAGATAAAAAGTATGACGTATATAAAAATACATAATCGCTGGCAAATTGCTCTGGCAGAAGAGGAATAAAACACTGTCAGAGGAAAAGACTCAATTTCAGGACAGTAACAGTGAATCTGCTTCATCACACACACACACACACACACATATATATATATATACACACACACACACACACACACACACTCTTTCTTTTGTTCCATACTAGCAGATAGCACTGTTACAGTCTCATGATCTCATGAATTTAAGATCTTAAACCCAAATCTTACCCTAAAGTCTCTTGGAAAGCTTAGATTTGGTGAATGATGTCACTTCCTGTGACATTCACTTCCTGAAGTGACCAATCAGACCCAACCGTGGCCGAGTGTGTGTTTAGGAGTGTGTGCAGGTACTGCTGGATTTCTCCGTTTCTGTACATCGACATCTGTCTCACGACCACACATTAACATCTGAGAGAAAAATCTTTATTTCTTAAAAAAAAAAAAAAAAGTCTTACACACACACACACACACACTTTAGTGTTAGGATGAGGCTAAAGCTTACAGTACTAAACGAGGCAGCACAACTGCGTCAGTGAATCACGTCCATAAAACAGCAGGACATTCTTAAATAAACATTTCGCATGAATGACGCTGAACGATATCTGGAAGACTTTTAAATAGATCACGCCTCAAAAACACCAGGATTAAAGTCCAGATGAGAAAAAGTGACTTTCTGGGGAAAATATTTGTAAAAATCATTTCTCCTGTCTGAAATATTAAACTAAAGCCCACTGTATTTATCGCACTGTGAGCGAAGAAATAAAAGACAGAAGTTCAAGTCGATGCTGATCAGACTCCGCTGTCATGCTGCGAAACGTGTCAACCGTCACGTAAAAAAATATATATATATTAACGCGACGTTTAAAGACATTTTCACGACACACGATACACATCATGGTCAAGTTTGTTATTCTAACTTCATAACTACATGAAAAACCAAATATAAATAAATCCAAACACTGTGCTTCGAGGCGAATGTGTTAATTTAAAACACTAAACACGTCTCAGTCTTACTGTAGCTACATCTGAGGTAAAGTGAAGCATTGCGTACGTACGAGTTTCGCTCAAACGGTTATTTATTTTGACAAGAAATAAAATAACCGTGTTCGTTCGCTAACGTCCAAACGGCTGCTTGTTGCCATGCGGTTTTTGAATTAGCTTTTATTTACAGGTTTTCACACAGCTGTTGCAATTTATCACAATCTTTACTGCGAATCGCTCAACAATATTTTATAAACGCTGAGAATTCGGGAGGATGACGAAGGGATTAAGTCGTTGTGAGATTCTACATCGTAAGTAGTTTTTTGTTTTTGTTTTTTCGAGAATATTACGGCATCATGTGGAACTGACTTGTTTCACTGAAGAGATTTAGACCAATCAGAACAGGGCCTTAGGGGAAAAATAAATAAAAATAAAACGAGCAAATTAAAGATCACCGGTGATTGTAATTTCTCTTAATTTTATTTATTTATTTATTTTTTTTACCAGTATTTAAATTTACTTCCTGGTTCATATTTTACTAACTTTGTAAACATGTTAGTGAAGTGAATGTTGTAAATATTAAATAACTTGTACATATTTTAAAAAAAACAAAAAAAACAAACAAACAAAAAAAAACAAACACTGAACTGAAAACCAATGACTTTTCTTTTTTCCTTTTTTTTGCTTTTTTTTTAGTTTTAGTGGTGCGTGTGTTTACTTACAACTTCTTACGCAAACCTTAAATCTAGCAAAAAACTAAAAATTATGATATGTATCGTATACAGCGAATGTCTTTAAATATACCGATGTAGTGATGAGTGATTCTTTTGAAATGATTCTTTTAAGTGACTCTAAATGACTCTCTTAAACAAGATGAGTGAATCGGTTCATAAGCACGACCGAATCAAAACACCACGAGTTAAAAATAAATATTTCTTTTTTTTTTCTTTTTTTTATTAAAGTTGCGAACTCGGGTTCTGCTAGAGTTTTGTAGCTTTAATGTCTGAGGATTCATTTGTGAGAGGTGAATCGAATAAATGAATCAACTCCCTTAAATGTAGTAGTTGTAGTTAAAAAGAATCAAATCGGTAAAGTGAATCACTCGGGTGAAGTGATTCAGTGAATCACTCACTGTACTAGTGTCATCTCTGTAAAGTGTTTAAGGTGACGGAATGTTCTAACGAAAAGCAACGACTTTCCTGATGGCGTGCATCATAAAAGAGGTTTTATTGAAGGTTCTCCACCTGTAATTACAGACGCAGGTGTCGTTCTCTGGTCCAGAGATGATAAAGTGGACTTTAACGAGCGTTAGATGAGCAAACGAGCAGAGATAAAGGCAGCGAGCGTTTTATCGTCCCTAACTGCAAACGCTGCCATCTCGAATACCGCGTGTGTGTTACCATAGCGAAGAGGGGGAAAAAAAAAACAAACAAAAAAAAACAACAACAAAGTTTAAAATATCATCAGTTGATTGTCAACCACATCACATTCGTTCCTGGACGCGCAGGAACGTTAGCGTTAAATAACGATACAGTTTCCGCTGCACAGAGAACCTCAGGGCTCTAAAGACGTTAGAAAAATAGTAACATAAAGTCCTTTATATAAAAATAGTAGTGTAGCGTTAATAGCATTAGCTTCGTTAGCCCTTTAAGAAGGGAAAGAAAAAAAAAATCATGAATTCAGTCTCGGATTCGGTTCCACAGGTTCTGCTGGTTCTGATTAGTTTTTTTTTTTATTCTGTAGGTTGGAGTTCTGGTTCTGCCAGTTCTTCTGTAGGCTCTTCTGGTTCTGGGTGTCGTTCTGACCAATCATGATCTGGATTAGGTTCTCAAATAGATTCGTTTGGTTTTGGTTCTGCCAGATCTTGTACAGATGTTTTCTAGTCTTGGAGGGTGGTTCTGGCAGGTTCTTCAAGTATTTCAGTTTCCAGTTGAAGTTCTATCAGTTTAGGATCTTCTGGTTCTGTCAGTTACTATTCAGGTCCTTCGGGTTCTGGTTGCAGCTCGGGGTCTGTGGATTTTGGGTTACTGTGTGGTGCAGTTCGTGTTCTGTGGGTTCTGGGTTACTGTGTGGTGCAGTTCGGGTTCTGGGTTACTGTGTGGTGCAGTTCGGGTTCTGGGTTACTGTGTGGTGCAGTTCGGGTTCTGTGGGTTTTGGGTTACTGTGTGGTGCAGTTCGGGTTCTGGGTTACTGTGTGGTGCAGTTCGGGTTCTGTGGGTTCTGGGTTACTGTGTGGTGCAGTTCGGGTTCTGTGGGTTCTGGGTTACTGTGTGGTGCAGTTCTCCCCCATGTCCTGAGCGTAGCGGTCTGAGACGGTGTTCCGCAGGTCCTCCACGTCTCGTCTCAGCTGCAGCGCCTCCTGGAGTTTCTTCTGTAGAACTGCGGGATTCAGCCAATCATCACACGGCTCTGATACAGCAGGGGCTGGAACACACACACACACACACACACGCTAAATTAACTGTTACTGCTAGAGCTAACAGAGCTGCCATGACAACAAACAAACACACACACACACACACACCTGCCTTCTAGTTTTCTAGTCACTCCTGTTACTATGGAAACCTTTAATGTTAAAAAGCTATTATTTATATGTAGATTATAAATAATATAAATATATGTCTATTATTTACTCAACTGCATTCACACACCACTTTCAGCTGTGCTACTTGGAGTGTGTGTGCGAGAGAGAGAGAGAGTGTGTGTCTCTCTGTGTGTGTGTGTGTGTGTGTGTGTGTGTGTGTTCTCACCGCTGATCCCCAGCAGCAGGGACAGGTTGGGGTCTCGGCCGTGTGCGGTGTGTGTGAGGACGCTGCAGAGGGAGCGCAGGTCAGTCAGACACAACGCCATTTCATTGAGCAGCTGTTGAGTGAGTCGCACATCACACACACTCGACTCGGCCTGCAGGCGCTCGCGCAGACACACACTCTGCTCCATCAGCTCCTGGTTCTGCGCAGACAGCTGAAACACACACACACACACACACTCTCTCAAGATCTGTCAGGCCAAATAACATTATTCTAGAATCATTAAATATCAGCTATAGTCATGTTATAGTGTTTGTATTAGCTGATTTGAAACTTGCCCATTTATTAGCGTATTTACGGTAGGATCTACTCCAGCAGTCGTGTGAAGGTACACGACAGTCAGGTCTCTGAGAGACTGATATTCGCGTTAGTGAAAGCAGCGATCGGACAAACTGAGGAACGCGGCCCTGGGTGGATAATTTTAAACATGGAAATATATCCATTCACTCGAGACCACAAAAAAATATTTTAAAACGCTCACATGAGCGCAGTGATGTCGGTGATGACAGCGTGTCATAAACTGTTACGTCAAACATCTTAAGAAGAGCTGCGTAGTGAGCAAACGTTGGTAACACACACGGAAAAAAAAACAAACAAAAAAAAAACACACACGCAATGGACATGCGCTGGTACACTCTCAGAGCTTTATAAAAAAAATAAATAAATAAAAAAAAAAAAAAAAAATTCGTTTTTCCACACGAAATTTCTCCACCTTCCGTATCCGTACGTGTGGACGGTGCTCGAGATGTCCGTTCAGGTCCTCTGATGTCCAGGACGCTTCGAGACGCAATAAGCGTTTCAGGTAAATGCAATGTGTCCATATCTCATGATCTCATGGTAGAAAATTGGGCAAATTTTACAGTGTTTCTTAAGAAAGCAGTCAATTTCTCCCATTACAATATAATATATAATATAAATTAGTTACTCTACCGCCCCCTAAAGGCATTGTGAAGTAATTACACAAACAAAAACAGTTTCAAATGTCACCTCCTTCACAGCCGAGCGTAACTGCAGCAGCTGCTGATCTTTCGAGTTCAGCTCGTCTCTCAGAGCCTGACCGCCGCTCTCCTCCTCCGCTAGCTGCTGCTGCACGCTCTGAGGAAACACACACACACACACACACACACACACTTTGATCACAGGAGCATTTTCGCACCAGCATTCAAGGGTCCATCACTAAAACGTCTCTTTAATGCTAAAAAATATTGTGAAATCTATAATAAAGCTAAAAATCACGTTAAAATAGGAAAATAGGAAAATAGCAAAATGTCACCTGACCCCATGACCTTTTATTCACCATCAGTAATGTTCGCATGTTTGGAAGAAGTAATGGTTTAGCTACACACCCTGATCTGCGAGCCGAGCTGCTCCATCATCCTCAGCTGCTTCTCGATAACCTGCAACAGCAAATTTCATTCAGGCATCACAGCTCACTAAAGTCTCGAACGACGCTCGAGCATGTTCTTTAACTTCCGTTATCTTTTGTTCTGACCTTGCTCAGCGTTTTTTTACCTTTTTGAGTTTCTGCTGCTCTTCTTTCAGAGTCACGTTTTCCTCTCGGAGCTTCTCGACGTCCAGAGACGGCAACCGAGCTCCGTCGTCCAACCCCTCCTGCACGCGGGCCTGCAGACTTTACAGCGAAATCACACACCTTTAATCTTTCCGCATCGCGCGTTCCTCTCCAGCGAGACGCACTCTTGTAGTATATTACGTCAGATTATCATAAATACGATAACGACAAATGTGTCGTAAAAGAGCACAGACACGCTAAGACTCAATCAATATGTGATTAGGAAACACCCACAAACCTACACACCCCGCCCCACACATGGCCCCGCCCCAAACATGACACTTCTAACATATTCTCACATTAATTAATCAAATTATAAAAAATAAATTTTATACTGACTTATTAATAACTCATTATTGAAAACAAATATGGATCAGCTGTTGAACACTTTATTTGCCACAAATATTATTTATTTGGAATAAATAATGTTCTTGGTACACCAGTGCACTTTAGAACCGTGTGTGTGTGTGTGTGTGTGTGTGTGTGTGTGTACCTAGTAACCGTAGCGAGCAGCTCCCTCTCTCTGCGTTTTTGTTCCTCCAGTTGTCCGTCTTTAGCGCGATTGGCTGCTCGCACCTCCTTCAGCTGAGCCTCCAGTTCCTCCACCAATCCCTGGAGCTCATCCACCTTCTGTTCTGCTGCCTCCAGCTATCTCACACACACACACACACACACACACACACACGCGCACAATAGTAAGACCCAGTCACCCTAGCTTTCAGCCGATTCAATTACATGGTTTCATGTTGCAAACTGGTGGTGCAGGAACTATATTTAAAGGTGCAACAGGTTTTTTTTTTTTTTTTTTTAATTATTTTTTCCTCATACAAATAACCTGGAACTTAAAAATTAAAAATAACCGTAGGACCCGTAAAATAGGAAATTGCCCAAAACCCCGTTTATATTTGCGTTGATTGCGATTTTTGATAAAATTGGGCCGAATATTGTAGTTAAGAACTGGGCAGAAAGTTAAGAAGGGAGTGATGGAGCTGAAGTGTGTGTGTGTGTATGTGTGTGTGGGTGTGTGTGTGTGTGGTGCACACAGGTGAGGTCTGCTCGTACCCGTTTCCTCTGGCTCTGGTAGTCCTCCATGGTGGGAAGGTCGGCCAGGTAACGCTCCAGCGTCTCGATGCGCTGCTGCTTCTCTCGGTTCTGCTCCGCCTCCTTCTGGCATTTCTTCTTCAGGTTGTTGATGTGCTTGTCTCGGTTGCGGATCTTTAACACACACACACACACACACACACACACTTGTACTGTACACCAGGTTTAAAGCTCTGTAGTATCTGCAGTAACTCTGCTTCGCTCTGCTCACCCTCTCCTCCTGCTTTTTCAGTTCCTCGGCGTGTTTCTCCGCGCTTTCCTTCAGGCTCTCGCTCAGACGCTGAGTCTCCGCCTCCACGGCTCCCAGACGCCGGTCCGCCTCCAGCTTCTCCTGAGCGAATGAGTCGCTGCGCTCCGCAAACTGGGCACGCAGGAAAGCGTTTTCACGCTGCGCCTCCTGACACACACACACACACACATTTTTATTATTTTTTTAAAATAGTATTTTAGTCAAATCATTGGGCCTCGTTTATCACTCTGGTTGACGTATGTAGGTGAGTCAAAAATAACTTCCACTTCTGTTTCTCAGACTTTACTCTGATCGCTCATTTCGTGCTCCCAGCTCTCTGTGCACTTTACCTTTTATGGAGTTTTGTGGGCGTCGCTACATGCAAATGAGCCGCGTCGGGAACGCGCTTTGCGAGCACAAAGAAAGTCAGCGTTTCTGAAACTTTTGTAAATGCGGAGGAAAATTCAAATTCGTTTTGGTTTACACAAACATTTACGCACAACTGTACTAAAAGATTGCTGAACGAGGCCTGCTGTTTGACTCCACTATGTTCGGCGCTTCGTGGACACGTGATTAATGTCTTTAAGATAAAATATAATTCACTACGAAGAGAAACGATTAAACGATCCACCGCTGGAGAGAGGGGTATCTGAGAGACCTGCAGTCTGAGCAGACAGACGTCAGTGAACGGAGCTCCTCGCCCCATCAGAGCTCCATGGATCTGTAACTCGCTCTCCCGGAGGCGCTGCTCGAGCTGATACAGCTGCTGCTTCTGCCTACAACAAACAACAACAACAACAACAACAACAACAAACAATAAACAACAACAAAGATAACTGCTGGAGCATCTAATCAACACACCAAACACTACTGTAGAAATATTACTGATACTGAATTATCACACACATGAACATCAATTAGACTGTCACTTCAGATGATTCGACATCCTAGTGAGAAAGCGAATCGACTCTGAATCGACTCTGAATCGACTCTGAATCGACTCTGAATCGACTCAGGAAGTGAATCAAACATGCCGTGCGTTTTCTGTGGAATAGTTTGAGGTACTAAACCGCCGGCGCCGGCTCCGTGTTCTCTGTGCTTGGCTGATTTTTATGATTTCTACACACACTCTGTAAAGATTTGTTCATTGTTTATGAAGGAAAAAGTTTCATGAGGATGTTTTTGAGCTTTTGTTTTGTTTTGTTTTTTAATTATGCACAGTAGTTTCCGAACAAGCTGCCAGCAGGACAGCAGTGCTGCGTTTAAAAAAATAGACCTTTGACGATATTTGTATTGAAGAATTTTTAAAAAATTCAAATAAGAAGATTAATTTAATTATTTATTAATTTAAAGATTAATTATTTTATTTTAAGATTAAAGATTAGTGTAAAAAAAGATAACATGATACCCAGGATATCTCAGAAAAGTGTATCGTGACATAAATAATCACAATATCGGTATTATGTCGTCCGGCCCAAATGACTTTGATTCAGATTCAGTAAACGGACTGATGGTGTGAAAGCTCGTTTAAAACGGGAAAACCGACGAATAAACAGATAGACAAGTAACAGACGTGTAGATTGTGTGTGTGTGTGTGTGTGTGTGTGTACCTGTCGATGATGAGTTCCTTCTCCTTCAGCAGACTCTCGTTGGCCTTCATCACCGCCTCCCATTTACCGCTTTCACACTGCAGAGGAGACGGATACGGAGACGAGTACTGCCCACTCCCTAATAACTGCAACGGGGAGAGAGAGAGAGAGAGAGAGAGAGAGAGAGAGAGAGAGAGAGAGAAAGAGAGAAAGACAGATGTGTATGTGAGAGAGAGAGAGAGAGAGAGAGAGAGAGAGAGAGAGAGAGAGAGAGAGAGAGAGAAAGAGTGATGTGTGGGAGAGAAGGAAGAGACAGAGAGGAGAGAGAGAAGGAAAAGAAGAGAGAGAGAGAGAAAGAGATGGGAGAGAAAGAGACAGAGAGAAAGAGATGAGAGAGAAAGAGACAGAGAGAAAGAGAGAGAAAGACAGATGTGTAAGAGAGAGAGAGAAAGAGAGATGTGTATGAGAGAGAGAGATGTGTATGAGAGAGAGAGAGATAGAGAGAAAGACAGATGTGTATGTGAGAGAGAGAGAGGGGAGAGAGAGAGAGATATGAGAGAGTGATAGAGAGGGGAGAGAGAGAGCGCGATAGAGAGAGAGAGAGCGATAGATAGAGAGAGAGCGATAGAGAGGTAAATGAAAACATTCAACATCCAGCAAACATTCTTTTAAACGTCAGACATGTTTACATGTTCAGTTAAGGAAGGACTCACGCTGTGTGTGTTGTGCTGTTGTAGGAAAATCATCAACCACAGGATGGTGTGATGAAGCGCAGTTACTGTTACCACCCCGAAGTTGATTATTTTCCTGTAACAGCACGTCCCCGAGTGTGTTATTCCTCTTACACCACGGCACTTTACCAACAATTACAAATTTTCTTTATTAAAGAACACCGCATCGTACTTTTTATCCATCTCCAGTTACGTTTAACGTTGTGGAGCGTCTTTTAAACGAGTTCTCACTTACGTTATAGCAGCTAGGAACAGTCGCTGTCTCTAAGTTAATAATAATAATTTAAAAAAAAAAAAAAAAAAAAAAAAAACGCAGCTTGTTACGCATGTTACCGAGAAACCGCAAAGAAGCGTAAACTCCTCTGTCCTGAAGACGTCGCGAAACTTAAAGCTCCAGCTTTACCTCTGACACTGGAGACTCCTTCCATAACTGTTACATAAACACATTGCTCCTTACATGAATGCGCTGTTACTATAGAAACGATAACGTATTAGAAGGAGCACATTAATATTAATATAAACCTGCGCTGATGTCAGAGCTGCTGTTATAGAAAATGAATCGACACCTTCTGACCAATCAGAGTCCAGAATTTGAGGTTTTGTCTGAGATGTAATTTAAATTTGTCGAGCTGCGATATAAATAAACGTAACGTTAGTAACGGTCAGGTGCGCGTGTTGCGTTCTCTCACCTG
>CM075024.1:635568-652797 GCA_037576675.1 Pangasius sanitwongsei | reverse complement strand
CACTCCAACCTTCACACACCGTGTCTTCATGGAGCTCGCTTTGTGCACAGGGGCATCGTCATGCTGGAACAGGTTTGTGCCTCTTAGTTCCAGTGAAGGGAAACTGTAAAGCTACAGCACACAGAGACGCTCTGTACGATCTGTACTGCTCATAACTCCTGAATGTAATGTACACATTTTCATACATTACATATTACTAGTCTTGTTTTACATTTTACATGCTTTTTTCTTCTTATGCCAATTGGAATTGTAAAGGGAAAAAAAGAAAGTATCTAAATATTCATTGAGTCCAGCCAATGACACCCGTAGATCTGTAAAGAGCGAGTAGTGTAGCCGTAATGCGCATGCGTACAACAAGGGTTAAAAAAAACATGAGAATGTCTCCCCCTGCTGGTGGAACCTGTATTACATTATAATGAGGGTTTTGTCATGTAGATCAGCCCCATTGTATTATTATTATTATTATTATTATTATTATTATTATACGCCCGTCACATTTAGAGATTTAGAGATTATGTGTTTACTTTGAGGCTGCTTCTTTTTAAGTGGATATATACCGGATTTCCGGTTTGTTGTGGTGCTGATATTTGGCAGAGACAGTGCTGAAATACAGACTGTGAAACAGACGGACATGTTGCAGGTTTTTTTTTTTTACATCTGCTCATGTGTTTTCCAGCCCACTGCTGCAATGCATCACTCCTCCCCCACCCTCTCCACCTCTCTCTCTCTCTCTCTCTCTCTCTCCACCTCTCTCTCTCTCTCTCTCTCAGTCAGTGCTGTATCCTTCCTTCCCCTCGCATCATGCCATCCCTCCTCCGTCCGGATCTTTGGAAATGCGCACACTGGCTTCATTCAAGGAAGAAATAAGCGATTTAGAGAAAAATTAATTACTCCTGCATTAATAAAGCAACGGATTTTTAAGGGATAAAAAGAGGAGCTTCGGTGGGAGAAGGAGAGAGAGAGAGATCCTGCGGCTCTGTCCCAAATCCACATGCACAGTGTGCGAGGTAGGCAGCATGAAGCCCTGAAGAACTGAAGGACGCACTGCATTTATTTATTTATTTATTTTTCATTTTTTGCAACACATGCAGTTTTGACTCAGTGATTCAGATGATGGAATGCAGCCTCTACTGAACTGAATGCATAATTCATGTGCACTGTAGAATTTTTTTTTTCTTCTACTTAATGAATGATTTCTGATTGAAACAGAAGCTTTTTTTTTTTTTTTTTTTTGTGAATCATCCACGGTTGCACCATATGACCATCTGGCATGAAGGATAACTGAAGCTGCGGAGGTGGATCACTGAAGAAGAAGAAGAAGAAGAAGAAGAAGAAGAAGAAAGGGTCTTAGTGTAATCTGTGTGACCTGAACACACTATTTATACTCATTAAAAAAGAAAAAAGATAAGAACAGATTAAATATTTATGTCCGTCCACGTCCATGCAGATTTCCATGAGGTCTTCGCTCTCGGAACGTTTTTTTCGTAAGAATCTGTTTTAAAATTTAACAATCCTCACACGTCTAGGTCTTCATGTAGGTCTCGTCCATTCATCGTCCATTTTCATAGAGCAATAATAATAATAATAATAATAATAATAATAATAATAAGAGTAAGCACTTCACTGGAATGTATCGGCTACGTGAAACCAAAGACGCGTAAGAAAAAAAAAGTTGTGCGATCCACGCTTCCAATCTTCCATTCTCAATCAGTCACTGTGTGACATCTTCATCAACTTCATCATCTTCATCATCTTTATCATCTTCTTCTTCTTCTCAGGTCAGTCGGATTTTCCTCTCTCTCACGCTCGTCATTGGCGATCGCTCGTCTTCCACGCTATGCACTCATCACAGACTTTCTCTTTCTCTTAAACATCACGAACCTCAAAAAGTTCAAGTCTTCCATTACAAATAAGGAAAGCTGTGAAGTGAAAAGTGTAAAGATCGTTTTTTGATCAGAGAATTTTTCTTTTTAAAAAAAAAAATAGCTATGTTATAGATAGGCTAGCAACACAACGCTAACGACCGAAAGAGTCACATCATCGCAAAAAAAACAAAACAAAAAACAAAACAACATTCTGCATTCACAAGCCGACTGAAGAGCGTCGCTGAAGTGAACGCTCCTTTACTAAGTTGTAGTGAACACTTTATGACACGAAAGTGCAGTGGAAACTGAAGGTAGCATTGCTAACAGAAGTAAACAGCTGGGAACTGAATTAAAGGAACACTTCAGGACCACGTGGAGAAGGTGAACACTGCATTACTCAACACTGAAGAGACTTCCTCTGTGAGGGATCCGACTCCTTCTGAAATCCACTGCTGCATCGTGGGACACACACAGAGACCCTCTGATCTCCAAGAGCGTGTGTGTGAGTGAGTGTGTGTGTGTGTGTGTGTGTGTATATATGTGTGTGTCCCTCTCCTGGGTGAAGATGACTCCAGTCCAGGTGATGTGGCTCCCACTGCTGCTGCTGTGCATCATACATGGTGAGTGACTGTATGCTGGATAAACAGCATCATTAATCATAATGTATGCAGGGCTAGGTGAGACACAATTCATACAGATCTTCTCTTTATATATATATTGGCACCCTGAGTCACTGCAGTTCAGTGCCACGGAAACAAGTTATCTCTACGGACGCTCTCAGGAGGCGTGTCATAAAAAGGCCACGCCCACTCACTATTTCCAACAAACATCATACTGCATTCTGGGTGCTGTTGTGTTGTAGGAAAATAATCAACAACCCTACTCACACTAACAAGTATATGAATGTTTAAAGCTTTCCTTTTTTTTATACCAGTTCTTCCTTTTCTTTCCTGTTCCTTGCTAAATACTTTTAAATATTCACGCTTGAAAATTTTAGTACACTTAAGGGGTTGTCCTTCTATACAATCTACATGGAAAAAGTGTTTTCTTATCAGAAACAGTTTCAAGCAGAACCCTTTTTCTGGGAAGCTAATAATCCTTAATTATCCAGTGAGCGCTTAGTTGACGAACTTCAAGAACCCTTGAAGAACCCTTATTTCTAAGAGTGTGTGTGTGTGTGTGTGTGTGTATGTGTGTATTAAGCGAGTAAGTGTGCACTATAAACGCCAAATTATTGCTTTTTATTTTCTTCTTAATATCTAGAACCTGTCAGGAGTTAATAATTTAACATTTATCTCTTGGTACCTGGTGTAATCTTGTAATGTTGGAAAAAATTGGCTCTTGACTAGTTCATTAAGTTTTTTTAAGGGTTCTTTGGATAATTAAGGGTTCTTATCTTCTTAAACAGGTTCTACTTGGACCCCTTGAGTGTTACAGAAACACTCTGGTTCTACATAGAGCCTTTAAAGGTTCTCACAAAAGGAGAATCGAAGAACCTTTACATTTTCTAACTCTATGTTCACATTAGCAGAAAATAAATTGCTCTTGTAGCAACTCTGGCTGTCACCTATGGGCGTGGCCTGTCCAGGTTTTTTTTTTTTTAATTCTGATGAGAAACGGTAGTAGCTATAGTAACTGTGAACGGGGAACTGAAGAAACGTCAGACCACACGTGGACCACACTCGCTTCACAGCTTCATATCTAATTTGTCTAGAACTGAGAAAAATCTGAATCACAAAGCTGCTCGCTGAAATTGCAGCTGAAATTGCAGCTCTGCTCTGTGTCTTGCACGTACACAGAAAAGGAACTTTCGCCTGTCGCTTTGTCGCTGTGATAATAGTGAACATTTCACATCTTACGGTATTATAATATGACATTTTTGTCATGTTGCTGCTGCTGCTACAATAAGTACAGTGCACCTTTTCGCTCATTCCTCGCCTGAGACACACACGGACTCACAGAAAGTAAATCTCTGAATTCTTAGCATAGTAAACATCATATATATATATATATATCATAGTATATATTATATATAAATAACAAAACTGAATATTCAGTATGTTCTCTACATTCAACATTTATTATAAACACAATAAACCCATGTATGGAGTGTATCAGAGTGAATCTCACTGATCCCTACAGGGTGCCAATACATAATTACACACTTTGTATGAGTTATTTCTCACCAAATAACCTTCACCTGTCTGTCTGTCTGTCTTACTGACTGTCTATGTGTCTGATTTTCTTCACTAATAAGAAATAAAAGAGTGATGCAATAATTCATTGTTAATGATTAATAACAGGCTTGAACATGATCAGTCGTCTGTTTTTACTTTTGAACTCTTAATCTCTGTTCTGCTCTGTTTTTTACTTTTCATGCACAGTTCTGGATGTGTGTGTGTGTGTGTGTGTTTATATATATACATACATATAAAGTGCCACGCCCTGTATGTTGTCCGGTAAACGCCTGAATCAGCTGCTGCAGTT
Source organism: Pangasius sanitwongsei (assembly GCA_037576675.1). Classification (NCBI taxonomy): domain Eukaryota; kingdom Metazoa; phylum Chordata; class Actinopteri; order Siluriformes; family Pangasiidae; genus Pangasius; species Pangasius sanitwongsei. Next base: position 648,445 of record CM075024.1, on the reverse strand, counting down.
GTGTTACAGAGAGACAGAGAGAGAGAGAGAGAGAGAGAGAGATTCACTCTGTCCATTTTTAATCCCTCCATCATGTCATAGCATTAGAATGCTGCATGTTTCATCCAGGCGAGCGATGAATGCCGCAGTGACGGAGTTTCCCCGCTCGGCCGGATTTACACAATAGCCGTATTGTCCTGCTTTACAGTAAGCGATAAAGAAGCTCTCTGTCACACTGAGGGTTTTACTGCGTCCTGGACAACACGGCTCTCGACACACACACACACACACACACACACACTTCCCCCGACCACTCAGAAGTGTGTCTTATCTCACTGTGATAACACTGTGTGTGTGTGTGTGTGTGTTAAACATCACTTCGGACAGCCCAGTGTCCCCATTCTTTCATCGAAGAACTAAAATCGTTCCTTTCCACGATAAAACCTTGTTAATGTTCTTGCTTTGGAGTGCTGTTCTGTACGTATTTTGTGTTACTGTATCGCTTATACACTCTCCGAAAAAAGGGTGCTAAAGTGTACCTTTCCTTGTTGCTTTTATCTTTAGTACCTTTATGTATCTTTCAGCTGGAAATGTGGATGGAGTGCACCTTGTAAAAATAAAGATTTAAGACACATAAATGGACAGTAATTAGTTTTAAAGCGTTAAAGGTTCACTACATGCACCTTTCTATGGCACCTTTCTATGGTACCACCCCAGTGGCAAGGCACGGCACAGTTCCTGTACCCTTAGTACCCTTTCTGAGTGCTAGCCTCTTTAGTCTTTTAGGTTATGAATCACGGCAGATTTTATATGTGCTTTGTTTCACTTATTTACATTTTCTTTAATCGCTCTGGATGTAAATATTATCAGCACATTTCCACACATCTCACACATTTACTTTTTTTTCTTACATTTTTGTCCATGGTTCTCCCCAATCTGGTCATTTCTCACTTTTCGTATTTGCCACAGAGCGGCATAACGCACTCAGAGGAAAGCGCTATCTGTCCTCTTCCACATACATGAGCTCACAGACACCTATGATTGGTTAGTGTAGCTGTGATTGACAGGGGAGAGAGAGTATGCCCCTCCCACCCAGACAGCACAACCAGTTTTGCTTTCTTGGATCAGCAAAACGAAATCTCCTGATGAAAGGGAGAAAGCTGTACATTTTTTTAAAATACAGATTAAAATCCTGAACGAGGGCAGTGTAGTGTTAGAGAGGAGACGCCAGTTGTAGGTGTGGTAGAGTGTAAGCTTTGGAAAAGCAGATTTTAATAGGAACATGTTTTTGGAAACAGAAAGTGTCTATTTGAATTAGAAAAAAAGCTCATTTAAAAAAAAGACGACATTTCAATGGCTGTGTTTAAATGCAAAGATCTGAATGAACTTCATTTAAATTGCAGAGTTTGAATGAAGTGTTTGGGCTGTTTCTAATTTCGAACACGTTATATAATCCGATCCAAAGATACACACCTGTGAGGAGCAGCGTTTAGAGAATCTGGCTGTTAAAATGAACAGAATATCACTGAAGCACATCATTCCCCTTCCTCATCACACGTTATCAAAATACATTTTCTGGAACAGCATCAGAAACATAAATTGCGCATGTTCTGTAACTACAGCATCCTTGTTGGATGTCTATAAAATTGCAGGTTTTTTCTATTTAACTGACTACTATGGAGTCAGATTGCATACAAACTGCGATTGAGGTTTTAATTTTTTTTATGAGCTATTAGTCCAAATAATAACGGATAATTACTAATGATTATTAAGGGATTTAGAGACTCTGCTTGTTGAAAAATAAATCAGGAAACGCACACGTTATCCATCACCGAAGCAGATCATTTTCTTCAAAAGTTAGAAACTTGAAAACAATCCATTTCTGGGAAAAACAGCACAGAAATGTCTGCTGTGATTGAGATTTTTCAGATTATTTCAGATTATTAGACTGCGGTTTATAAATAATGAATTATAACAGGAGACGAACAGTTTTACTGCATGTTTGGAAATAAAGAAGGAAGAAAGATAGAATAAGAAAATGGAAGTGGGAAGCAGAGGAAGTGAGAGAAGAATTTTCTCTGCAGTGTTGGGGATCAGTCTGATTGGTTTTCAAAACAAAAAGACGAACGGTACATTCGGTACTTTTCTCACGCTAGTCCTCTCTCTCTCCTTCTCTCTCTCTCCCTCTCTCTTTCTCTCTCCTGCGCAAGGCTATACTCACTTTATATCCAATATTATATTTATAATTTTGTACTGAATATGTTTATGTTTATTTTTTATTATTCTGAATACTCTTTCTTGCACACTCTACGGATTGAGGATTGCTGCTGTTATCTGTGAATTTCCCTCTGGGATTAATAAAGTGATCTATCTATCTATCTATCTATCTTATGAGAAAAGATGGCAAGGATTAAATAGCACTGTTCTGCACGGGTGAAAATGATCCATAGTAAACGTTTATTGTAAGAGGAACAATAGAGAAACAGTGCTAAAGTGGATTTTTCCAGCGTGGAGCTTTATGTGGCTCGGAGCGTTTTAGTTTCTCTAATGAACATGAATCATCCTTTTCATAAATCATATTTACATTACCGTAATGTCATGGTCATTGACCCGGTGAAGAAATGAAAGCGTTTCTAAAAAAAATGCCTGACATTAGTGGCATCCTATTCACTCCATCTCTTATTTCCACACACACACACACACACACACACACCTGCCATCAGGCTTTTGTGTGATCCGTCTGTTAAAGCTAAAGAGTCAACAGGACATGAGAGATTTGTTGTCAGTGCTGTTTTGTGATTATACTCTTCATACTGACAACTTTTCATATCGTTTCACCTCTAATTACAAAGTTACACAAAAATGAATCATAATAAAATTAGTAAATACTATAAAATAGTTTCATAGGAGAGTCGAGAGACATAATAAAATGCTCTAGAGGGAAGGAAAGAAGAAAATGATCCATAGTCCATGAAAGACGAGGGACTTTTTTTTTTTTTGCTAGCTAGCTATTTACAGCATCCTAGCTGCTATGATTGTGACATTTTACGTAAAAACGTTACCAGTTTTTTATTTTATCGTGTTGAGTTTGGTTATTACACTACATAAGGAAAAACAGGAAAATGGGAGATGAAATTTTGAGACCTATATAGCCTCATTAGAACAGGGTTTAGGTGTCAGATACTAATCAATTATAAATCTTACAGCATTCATGCAATGCGTTCAAATCCAAAACGGAGTATTTAGCTCTGCTAGAGAAGAATTTCGCAAACGGTAGCTGACGTGGGACTCTGATTTCCGTAGAGACACTGTATAACAGCCTGAGTGGTGACTAAAGTGAGTTTAATGTTGTTAAATGTCAAACTTTTAGGATTTTTTTCCCCCCCAGAGTCAATAGTGGAGTGGAGTTCATTAGCTCGCTAATATCTTGGCTAGCAACGAGTAGCAACAGAGCTACTTACTGCATAAGTGACGCACACTTAGTGTCAGCTCTTTTCTTCACAGCCGGATGAAACCGGCTTTTCCAAACCCTGGTGTTTTGATTAGAACTAGCTGACCATTAGTGGTTCAGTCGATACGCACTATAAAAGCTTTTAAATCCTGAACAGAGAGAAGAGCTCAGGATTCCCCAGTCGTCACACACCGTTAAACGCTAAAAGCTAAAAGCCGCTAAAAACCTGACACACACATATAAAGCTTTATAATTGCATTATTACTGTTAATAGAGATTTCTCCGAGTGATACTCCTTAAAACATGCGTTCAATTCTTATCACATGCACTGTAAAGACGTCTGTAAATGACTGACGGTTAACTGCAACACTGTACTTACTGAATAATTCTGTAATTTCACACTTCAAGAAAACAATCGTGTAAAAAGAAAATGCAGAAATATATTGTTATTTTACAGTAACGTTAATTACTGTAAATTTACACTGTATACTTTACAGCATCATACATTCAACCAGCGTTAAGAATTACTTTTTAAATTACTTTTTTTTTTTTTTACTGCATATAAACAATAAATATTCTTGATGATAGATGTACAAAACTTTGATGGAAATGTCCCTTTTATTATTCGTTAAATGAAAGAAATAACAAGAAGCTAAATAATAATAATAATACTAAAAAATAGAAAGTAAGGAATCCATCACTCCAATAACACTGTCGTGCTGTTATAGGAAAATAATCAACGACGGGGTGGTGTGATGAAGTTGAGTTACAGGCACCACCTCAAAGTTTTTTATTCCTCTTATACCACAGCAAATTGACAACCATTACAATTGTTCACTGACACAATTTTTATCTGTTTATAGTTACGTTTAACGTTAGTGAAAGAAGTGAGTTCCTGTTGTCGCTTACGTTATAGCAGCTATAAACAGTCGTTCCCTCACCAGCCTCTCTTTATTCTCTCTCTTGAAGTTAATAAGATAAAAACGCAGCTTGTTACGCACGTTACCGAGAAACCGCAAAGAAGCGTAAACTCCTCTGTCCTGAAGAACATAAAGTTAATCTTTACCTCTGACTGTTACAAAGCGCTGACACTGGAGACTCCTTCCCTAAATGTTAAATAAGCACATTTCTCTTTACAGAAAACTTCTCCAGATCAATGATTACACACGTTTTTAATCTGGTGTTACTATAGAAATGAAAACGTATTAAGATTATTATAATCCTGAACATCACTGTTATTAATTTACAAACATAATGTTCCGTTATTTGAGTGTGAAAGAGGCTCTAAGTTCATAAAAATGGTTCTAGAGTCCTGAAATGGTTCCTTCAGTGGAAAGGACAATTTTTCTGGCTGTGTGTGGCATTTATTCAAATAAAGCAACGTGAAGACACCGTTATTTAGCTACAGTAATACATGTTTCCTGAATTAGTGTATAAATATAGAGCATAGTATGGATTTGAGATGTTAAAATAAACTAACAAGATCTAGGGAGACTAATTACAAGGAGCAGGTGTGAATAAACCAGACCCAATTAAAAAAAAACAATGGTGAGGGGGCGTGGCCAAATCCGGGGCAGGTTTCCTGGAGAAAACAAAGTGTTAATGGCAGGAGGGTTATTATTTCATGAATGAATAAATGACCTTATATTGTTTTAATCAAATTGTACAAATTTACAGTGAAGTATATTTAAAAACAAATAAAATAAACTGTAGTAAATATTTACTGTAGTAAACAAACGCATTCAGGATCCATAATCTAAAAATAATGTTTACTGCTAATCTGAAATGTACAGTTATGATGTTATGCTCTAAACAATCATTAAAAAAAAAAAGAAAAGAGAAGAAAACCTGCTGCAGAATCTGAAAGATGAGAGAAGAGAGATGGAGAGATGAAAGAAAAAGAAATGAAAAAAAGAAAGAGAAGCCGTCGTGACCACGACTGACTTTCCATCACTGCTCTGTTTTCAGCCTGCAGTGACGCAGGTTCATCCACACTCTGCTCCATCTGCGAAACGCCAATGTGTGTGTGTGTGTGAGTGTGTGTGTGAGTGTGTGTGTGTGTGAGTGTGTGTGTGAATGTGTGTGAGTGTGAGTGTGTCTGTTAAATCTGTCCAAGGGCAGACAAGGACAAATGAAGGCTCATTTTCTCTCTGGTAAAATATTAAATAGTCAGCGTCGTTTTAGGTAACATGACCTCTCTCTTGGTCTTTAACACACACACACATATACACACACACACACACACACACACACACTTCACATACTTAATATATTTATCTTTTCTCTGTGTGATATAGACTCTGTCCTTCATCCTTTGCTCCTCCTTATTAGCATATCACAAGTCATTAAAAACGTCTCAAATTCTAAAACACACAGAATATTTTTTAGCTAGAAGTTTGATATTTTAATATTCATACGTTATATTACCCATAATGCACTGCATATAGTATGTGTACATCATGTAAATAATACATCTGATAATACAAGTTAGCTATGTTATCTGGAATCTAGCTAGCTGTCAGGTTAACTCATGTTAACCAGCTAACCATAGCACTAAATACGATTTAAATTATGTCAGAAATCCTGTCAGGTTAGCGTAAAATAACCAGCTGACTAGCATTAGCAATTCTGACTAGCATTTATGAATATGATCTAAACATCCTGACAGAAAATACCATCAGTTTAACCATCTAGCTAGCATTAGCAGTGAATATTGTAAACAATTAATAATATGACTTTTAAAAAAATCCTGTCAGAATTTCTGTCAGGTTAACTATCTAGCTAGCATTAGCAGTGAATATCATAAGTATTTATGAATATGACTTGAAAATCCTGTCAGAATCCTGTCATTTTAGTTTACGTTAGCTAGCTAGCTAGCCATAGCAGTGATTAAGATGAAGATTCTGTCAGAAATCCTGTGAGGTTAGCTTATGTTAGCTAGCCATAGCATTGATTATGATGAAAATCCTGTCAGACTTCCTGTCAGGTTATCTATCTAGCTAGCATTAGCAGTGAATATCATAAATATTTAAGAATATGACTTAAAAATTCTGTCAGAAATCCTGTCAGATTAGCGCAAGATAACCAGCTGACTAGCATTAGCAAAGACTTTAGTAAGCATTTATGAATATGATTTAAACATCCTGACAGAAAAATACTGTCAGGTTAACCATCTAGCTAGCATTTTTTTAGTACAAACGTTGTTATAGATGTTTATTTTCTGACTTCTACATTATCGATTCAGTACAAAAGCATTTTAGATCCCAAACATTAGTTTTCCGGCACAAAATGAAACGTTACAGAAAAATGTTTGTATGTCAGTAAAGAAAGCAGCAGATTCTATAAGAGACACTTTTCAGATAAAAGTCTCATTTCCTTACCTGAGATACTCTTTTTTTAAAATTTAAAGCAAAGGATCGTCACATTAAATATTGACTTTGTTTCATTTATTACTGTTTACTGCTCTTTATAGTGTATTTTTAAAACGTAGAAACATTTAATTTCATTATTTTTGAAGGCGTCTTTGCTCTACAGCATTTCTTTGCATGTGTCTAAGACGTTCGTTCAGTACTGCACATCCTCAATCACTACAAATAAAATCAGCAAATCTGCTTTAGGAAAATTTGTGTCACGGTGATTTGAGTATGAATTCAATCAACCTAAATTTTCACTAAAATGTCTTTTCATTAGACTTCTTTCCATATATTCAGCGTCACATTGTTGTGTCTGGGTCAGATAATATAATGAGTTTTATAAATCCCGGCTGGATGGATAGTTTAATTTTTAACGATATTTTAATCCTTAAAAAGAGGACATGGCCCTGGAAAAAGAGAACGTCTGGTCACCCTATTAAAAGGCCATTATCGAATCATCTTCATCAAGTGACAACACGCGTTAAATCAATCAGCATTCTCACTCCTCCGTATTTCTGGAACAAACCACAAGATATAATCTCTGATAAACGGCTGCTACAGAACGGAGGAGTTCACTGCAGCAGGAGTGTGGAAATGCAGCTGCTAAACCTGTAAACATCTAAAGCTTGGAAGACACATCATGTTTGAGCAGATTCACAGGCTACGCCTCCTTCACTGGGACTGATAGATACAGAAGCCACGCCTCCTTCACTGAGACTGACAGATATAGAGGCCACGCCTCCTTCACTGAGACTGAAAGACACTGAGGCCACGCCTCCTTCACTCAGACTGACAGATACAGAAGCCACGCCTCCTTCACTGGGACTGACAGATATAGAGGCCACGCCTCCTTCACTGAGACTGACAGATACAGAAGCCACGCCTCCTTCACTGAGACTGACAGATACAGAGGCCACGCCTCCTTCACTGAGACTGAAAGACACTGAGGCCACACCTCCTTCACTGGGACTGACAGATATAGAGGCCACGCCTCCTTCACCAAGATCGACAGATATAGAGGCCACACCTCCTTCCCAAGGATTAACAGACACTGAGGCCACGCCTCCTTAATAGAGACTGATCTCTCTCTCTCTCTCTCTCTCTCTCTCTCTCTCCCCCATCATTCTTAGCATATTCTTTTTCAAGTTCTCTTTCTATTCTGAACCGTCTCTGGTAGAACATTTCAAGGGCTTCCGGATCTTTCCTTACAGATCGACCAGCTGTAGCCTTTGTGTGTGTGTGTGTGTGTGTGTGTTTGGACATATTTGGTGTTCACATTTTGCTTTGCTAATGTAGCTAACAGTGTAATTTTATTCATTTGGCGTTTTTTTATTTAGTAATTTAAAAGTGTGAGGTAATTGTTCATGAGGTTATTTAAGTCTTCTGGATTCAAAATGGCTGACAAAACAGTGTATCTACAGTGTCATAAATGACATATAACAGTCTATTTAATGATAAACGGTTTGAAAGGAGAGTGAAAGGATTTCATCATGAAGTTAGCATGATGCTAATTACTAGCTATGCGTGTCCATTGTTCGCCTAGGTATGCTACGCATGATTATGGAAATGGATGTACATCGAAACATATACAATATTTACAGTAATGTTAAAGCACGTTGATGTTCGATTTTCCTCCACAGTTAGTTTAATGGATGTAAATTAGGTAAACTCTTTGCTAACTCACTCACTTCTCTCAACATTTCTCTTTTCCTTTTCTTCCTCTCCTGCTTGTCGTATTGATGCTACCTGTTTCTGTGTTTCTGCTCTTGTTTTTTTTCTTCTCTCTTTTTCCCCTCCTGCTCTCCGCCATCAAGGGCCTTTCCTCGTAACGTCTACACACTTCATACACACTTAAGCTAGGTGAAAATCAGCGCTGATTGACTCACAGTGCTACGAGAGTGCAGCGCTAGTCACTAGTCACTGTAATAGCACTGATTGCGCTGATGTTGATGTTGTGTGCCATGTGTGATCTGTCCCTCAAAGAAAGAACCAAACGCCCCTCCAGAGGTCAGAGGTTGAAGGTAGCACACTCGGAGATGCAGGTGTGTTCCTCCCGGCCCACGTATGCAACCTCCATCACATATATAGACACCTGCATCTATATATGACAGTAAATCTGTAACGTAGAAGAAGCACTGCAGACTGATGCGCACTAGCATCGCTCATTGCTAACAATTTATTTCCCCTCCAAATCCCCCAGGGAGATTTAAGGAGTAGTGTGGAAAATCTTGCCGGGGTCCAGACTCTAGCAGAGGAGCCTTACAGTCTGGGATCTCATCCAACATTCTGTTTATACCATAATTATACTAAAAGAAAGGACAAGATACTGATCTTGGATTAGAGAAAAAGTCCATCAGTTATCAAACACTCACATAAAAATGTTTTTTTTTATATTAAAGTAAGACTCCAGAACAGGTTCTTATTGCTAACACTGGTTAATGTTAGTCACAATCTGTAGTACAAAGTCTACGTAAACTTCAAAACAATGTAAAGTGGGCGGGGCTAACCTTGGGTAACGCTTGCTTAAGATCCACGGCAGACCAATCATAAAGCTGATGCTATCACGTTCCTATTAGAATTGCGCTTGAACAACGCAAACATTAAGCGAGTGAAAGCTAATGTAATAGCCAGCGAGATCTAACCTACAGAGTGAGGGCTAACCTAGTGAGTAAAACCTAATCTAGCAAGTGAAAGCTAACCTAGCAAGTAAAAGTTAACCTAGCAAGTAAAACCTAATCTAAAAAGAAAAAGCTAACCTAGCAAGTAAAACCTAATCTAGCAAGTGAAAGCTAACCTAGCGAGAAAAAACTAATCTAGCAAGAAAAAGCTAATCTAGCAAGTAAAAGATAACCTAGCAAGTAAAACCTAATCTAGCAAGTGAAAGCTAACCTAGCAAGTAAAAGTTAACCTAGCAAGTAAAACCTAATCTAAAAAGAAAAAGCTAACCTAGCAAGAAAAAACTAATCTAGCAAGAAAAAGCTAATCTAGCAAGTAAAAGCTAACCTAGCAAGTAAAACCTAATCTAGCAAGTGAAGGCTAACCTAGCAAGAAAAAACTAATCTAGCAAGCAAAACCTAATCTAGCAAGTAAAAGATAACCTGGCGAGTAAAACGTAATCTATCGAGTGAAAGCTAATCTAGCGAGTGAAAGCTAATGTAGCGAGTGAAAGCTAATCTAGCGAGTGAAAGCTAATGTAGCGAGAAAAAGCTAACCTAGCAAGCAAAAGATAACCTAGCAAGTAAAACCTAATAGCTAGTGAAAGATAATCTAGTGAATGAAAGATAATCATTTGAGTGAAAGCTAACTTTGCGAGTAAAAAACAATCTAGTGAGTGAAAGCTAACCTAGTGAAATAAAGTTAAACAGTGAGTGAGCAAGTGAAAGCTAATCTAGCGAGTAAAACCTAATCAAGCTAGTGAAGCTAATTTAGCTAGTAAAATGTAATCTAGCAAGTGAAAGCTAATCTCTTTGAGTAACAACTAATCTAATCTATCCAGATAAACACTGATTCTTCAGTAGCACAGCTCAGCCCAAGAAAATGTGTTCCATCTGTTTTTGATAACTGGTGGAATAAAGTCTGAGAGGAAGTGACAGGATCTCTTCGAGCGATCAGACGCTCAGCTGGTGAATAAATAATGAATAAATGAAGTGATGGATGAAGTGAGTTGAGACTGTAAGGATGGAGGTAAGTGTGTGTCTCTGCACAGTCTGGCTCCTGGCTCATGAAATCTGCTGATTTGGACCAGTTTATAGCCATAATGTGAGAGGAAATAAAGTACGCTCTGCCTTGGACCAAAAAAAAAAAATCCCAGCATGCACTATTCCGAGTGACAGGAGCACGCACGATAAGCCGTCAAACCCTGAAAAAAAAAAACGAAAAAAAGAAAAGGCTGAGGATAGATAATGCCTGCACCCCAGAATGAGCGAGAGAAAAGAATGGATGGGCAACAACAGCACTGTAATACATGCATAAATATTTATCACGTTTGAGTGATTTTTTTAAAATTAAAATTAGCAGGAAATCAAGCTGACTGGACTTCCGAGAGATCATCAATCAGCTAATATTTACGTTTATAACATAGTTATTAATGATATTCAAGTCTTATTAATATGGTTGAACAGTCCAGTCGGCTTGACTTTAGGTCCTCAGACGTGCATTTAACGTGTGTGTGTGTGTTAAATCAGTGAACGAGTGTGTGCTGTGTTGTGCTCGTAGCTCGGCTCAGCAGCTCGGCGTGTGTGGAGGTCGACTCGGACACCGAGGCCGTGGCAGGGAAGGATTTCAAGCTGGGCTGCATCTCCTGTAAGATGCGAGGCGAGGTGGATGCCTCGGCCACCGTGGACTGGTGGTTCATGGCGAAAGGAGAGAGCGACTTCACCCACGTGAGTGACTTTACGATCAAAACGAAAACAAAATATTAAAAAAGAATGATTCAGCTTTGTTGTTGGTTTTTACGGTAAAGATGGTGCGATGAAACGGAGTTACTGTTACTATCCTGAAGTTATTATTTTCCCCGAGTGTTTTATTCCTCTTACACCACAGCAACTTTCCATTCCAACGATCCCTGTTACGTTATAGCAGCTATAAACGGTCATTCCCTCACCAGCCTCTCTTCGCCTCTCACTCTTCTCTCTCTTTAAATTAATCCTCTGCCGGAAAACGTAAAGTTACGGCTTTAGCTCTGACACTGGAGACTCCTTCCGTAACTGTTAAATAAATTACAGAAATCGTAACTGTATCAACGATTAAACACGTTTATTAATCTGTTTATTATCAGCGGAACGTCTGCTGTACACGTCCCTGTGAACGAGCTGTTGCTATAGAACGATAACGCATTAGAACGAGCGCATTAATATAAACCTGCGCTACTGACAGAGCTGCTGTTATAGAAAACTAATCAACACCTTCTGACCAATCAGTGGTGAGATATAACAGTAAATAATTCTCACTGTAGTTACTCTGATTGAATCTTATGGTGTGTTTTGTGTTTTTGTTTTGTTTTTTTTCGTTACAGATTTACAGCTACAGCGACATGATGGGCGTGGTGACAGACGAACGCTTCACGGGCCGTATCGAGTGGGTGGGCAGTAAAAAGACGTTGGACCTTCAGGACGGATCTCTAAACATCCTCAACGTCACGTACAACGACACGGGGACGTACCGCTGCTACTTCGACCGCACGCTCTCCTTCACCTACTACGAGTTTCGCACCAACGCCACCAAATTCATCACCATCAACGTCGTGGCCAAAGGTGAGAACAAAACGACGGGGACAGGTGCACTGCCCAGAACGTCCACGTTCTCAGGAAACGTTTCGGGAAAAGGGGTGGAGCTGAGCAGCTCTGTTGTAGTGTGGGCGGAGCTAATTTCAGAAGCCAAAAACGATTCTAAAGTGTATTGGAAATTATATCATTGTTTCAGGGCAAAACGTACAGCTAAACGTTTATAAACTGAACTTAATAATCACACACAGCGGAGAAGAACGCTGCTAATAAGTAAACGCTATAGAAGAGCTAGTGTGTGTGTGAGACGTAAGTGTGTGTGTGTGTGTGTGTGTGTGTGTGTAGAGACCCGTGGCATGGCCTCCATCTTGTCGGAGGTGATGATGTATGTGTCCATCATCGGCCTGCAGCTGTGGTTACTGGTGGAGATGGTTTACTGTTACAGGAAAATCGCTGCTGCTGGAGAGGAAGCTCTGAGAGAGAGCGCGTGAGGAACACACACACACACACTCTCTCACACACACACACACTCACACACACACACACACTCACACACACACTCACTCACACACACACTCACACACACACACTCTCTCACACACACACACACTCACACACACACTCACACTCACACACACACTCACACACACACACACACACACTCACTCACACACACACTCACACACACACACACTCACACACACACTCACACACTCACACACACACACACACACTCACACACACACTCACACACACACTCACTCACACACACACTCACACACACACACTCTCTCACACACACACACACTCAC
>CM075024.1:628072-633072 GCA_037576675.1 Pangasius sanitwongsei | reverse complement strand
GCTAGACCAACAGAGAAAAGCTGAAAACGACAGAATTAATATTTTGCTAATAATAATAATGTAGTAATGTATTAATTTAACGTTTATACTCACAGATGTAGTCGTCTGGTGTCTGCTCAGCCATTTCTGCTGCTCTGAGTTTCACAAACACTAAATAAAAAACACAATCAGGAAAATAAACAAGTGTGTATTATCACTGACTGATGCTCTATTTTATAGGCATGCTGTGTGTGTGTGTGTGTGTGTGTAATAATTATGTAATTATAGGTCATACTACGCCCTCATCAGGCAGGCGAGTGTAATAACACATCCTTCACGTGTACAGTGTAAGAGCATTGAGCTGTGTCTCAAATTAATTATTACAAACACTTAAAAGTTCACTGTGTAGTAACCTTATCTGCGCGTAAATGATGCGCACGTGACACGCTAACAGATTTGTAAGTGACGTTAAAAGCGTGTGTGATGTAAACTGCAGCGCTCGCTGTGCTTGCGTGTTGGCGTTGCGTGCGAGTGCTCCGGCCCTGCAGGTGGCGCTGTTACAATTTCTACAACTACTGTAAAAGAGAAGTGGTAGAGCGTTCGCCCTGACGCCGTCGTAGAGCACGCCCGCGAGTGTGTGTGACGTCATGAAGACCTGGAGGTGGATTAAAGTCCTGAGACCGAATCAGAGTCAGATGGATTCTTTCGCTTTTGCCAAGTGTGCGCAGAAATCATAACAATCCCCCCGAGGATTTCTACGGGGAAAACGTGGAAATCTCCAGAACACGTGACGTCTTTGCAGCACTACAGCTCTGTCCTTTGGCTCAGAGAAACATCGAGCGCAACCCAAAACACACGCCGTGGCCGGGTCACTTCCTGTATCCGATCCACACTAAACAGTTTCGCTGACGTGGACTTGTATTGTGTTAGCTCCAGTGTAAACAAAACAAATAAAAACTAAATAAACAGACTTTACACACTGAACACGTCTGTGGTGCTCGGCGACGTGTGGGTTTATGTGTGAGGATTTTATTTTTGTTTAACACCAGAACACAAGAGATGATCCAGTCCAGCACTTCCTGTGTGTGTGTACTTGTGTATCTTTCTCTGTGTGTGTGTGTACTTGTGTATCTTTCTGTGTGTGTGTGTGTACTTGTGTATCTTTCTCTGTGTGTGTGTGTGTGTACTTGTGTATCTTTCTCTGTGTGTGTGTGTGTGTGTGTACTTGTGTATCTTTCTCTCTATGTGTGTGTGTGTGTACTTGTGTATCTTTCTCTGTGTGTGTGTGTGTGTGTACTTGTGTATCTTTCTCTGTGTGTGTGTGTACTTGTGTATCTTTCTGTGTGTGTGTGTCTTTCTCTGTGTGTGTCTGTGTATTTGTGTGTGTGTGTCTGTGTATTTGTGTGTCTTTCTGTGTGTGTGTGTGTCTGTGTATTCGTGTGTCTTTCTCTGTGTGTGTCTGTTTGTGTGTCTTTCTGTGTGTATTTGTGTGTGTGTGTGTGTGTGTGATGAGAGTTTTGAGTTATTATTACATGAACACACCTGACTGCACTGATCATTAACACTCCTCCCTGACCTGAACAAAGAGTGTGTGTGAGAGAGAAAAGCTCTAAACACCGCGCAGACTCCGGGATCCGGTGTGTGTGTGTGTGTGTGTGACTGTGTGTGTGTGTGTGTGTAAGTGTAGCCGGGTTTTAACTCTGATCTGTTCAGCAAACGCAAAAAAAAAAAGAGAAAACTGTAACCGAGAACAATCGGCGCGGCGGCTGGACCGGAGAGCGCGGAGCACGAGCATCAGAAAGAGCGCAAAACACGGCGCAAAGCGCGCGCACGGCCCGGTCACAGCGCCCGGTCTGCGCGCGCACAGCCGCCGGGAAGCGCCGCGGTGAAGCTCGGAGTGTTCATGAGTTTATAAAGCGCAGTGATTTTACCTGTTTTTCAGACGTCTGCACGTTAACACTGAAATCCTGACTCCGGGTTTCCAATCCGCTCCAGAAACCGCGCAGGACCGGAAGTAAAGCCGCGCGCGGGGCATTCTGGGTAATGGAGTTTGTGTGTGTATGCGTGTGCTTTTTTTTTTTTTTTTTTACACGTCACTTATTTAAGTTTTGTTTACACACACACACACACACACACGCGCGAACTCTGACACGTGGTTTTTTTAGACACGTCACAGCATATTTCATATTTCACACTTTTGTTGTTCACATCTAATGCATGTGTTTTTATTATTTACATTTTATTTATCATTTTTTTTCCACACAACACATTTATTTCACACCTGATTTCAAATCCCTGGATGATTAATTTATTTTTTCACATGTAATCTGTGTGTTTTATTTTATCATCAGATGTGATATTTTCAGTAATTTATTTATTTTATCTAAAATCACACTGGGCCTCGTTTATCAATCGTTTAATAAAGTTATTTGTAAATGTCTAAAATTTCTGCTGGATTTATGAAAGTTCCAGAAACGCTGGTTTTCTTCATACTCGCGTTCGTACGCTGATCAGTAAAGTGTATTGAAAGCGCGTTCCTGATGCAGCTCATTTGCATATAGCCACGCCCACAAAACTCCATAAAAGGTAAAGCACACAGAGGGCTGGGAGCAGGAAATGAGCGATCAGGGTAAAGACTGAAAAACAGAAGT
Source organism: Pangasius sanitwongsei (assembly GCA_037576675.1). Classification (NCBI taxonomy): domain Eukaryota; kingdom Metazoa; phylum Chordata; class Actinopteri; order Siluriformes; family Pangasiidae; genus Pangasius; species Pangasius sanitwongsei. The sequence continues at coordinate 630,442 of CM075024.1, read as the reverse complement.
GGAAGTTATTTTGATTCACTTTTATACCAATAAACATATTTAATAATCTATAATGATAATAATAATAATAATAACAATAATAAGCGAGCGCTAAATTAAATTTAAAAAATGCGTCAGCTGAGGCGTTTGTTTACGGCTTACGGCGCTGCGCAGACAGACCGTAACTGAAAGATCAGTTTTATTTCTCTTAATTTGAGTTTGTATTGATTCGCTTTCTTTCTTTAATTTTATATTCTTTAATTAAAGGCAGTAAAATGACGCGACTGGTTTTGAGTAAATGTTGTGGGCGGAGCTCTGAGGCCCTGAGCGAGTGAACCAGCGTGAGGACGTGTTTCTGATCGAGACTCTAAAGCTCCTCTATCAGTCGCTCTGGATAACGGCGTCTGCTAAACGCCGGAAACGTCATTAACACAAACAGTTTAAACTCCACAGAATGTTCCAGAGAGAAACGTGCAGTAATCCTACAGATTATAGGATCTGAAGTCCATCAGGTCGAGGTTCACATCAGTGAGTCGTCTTATGTGTAAATTTACACTCAGGAGCGCGAGGAGGACACGAACGCTTTCTGAGTTTATTGGATTTCCGTGAAAACCAGATTTCTTGTGTAAACACTCGATAAATCCTGTCATAATGCAGACTTTTTGATAAAAACACACAAAAAAAAAACCCCGGAACACACTGGATGATGCTTTATTTTCCTAAAGTTTCTAGTTTTATTTGTTTTGCCATCCAAAACAGATCTTTACAGCAAAATCGCACTTCCTCCATCACACTAACGCAAATAAATACAACAGAGAGAGAGAGAGAGAGAGAGAGAGAAAGGGAAGGAGGAGGAGGGATGAGTAAAAGAGTGATGTGAAAGGAGGAGTGCAGGATGAAGAACAGCAGTAACAGACATTGTCGCTAAAAAAAAAAAAAATACACAACACACACATCAGCTAAAATTGTACAAAAACAACACAAAGTGTGAAACGCAGAGAGACGCACAGCGGGGGGACGTCCCTCTGCGCCCGAGCTCCGTTTGGTCCTCAGTGTTTAAACAGTAACATAAATATTAAAATGTGCGTGTGTGTGTGTGTGAGTGTGTGTGTGTGTACTTTCAGATGGTCGAGTCTACAGCAAGCGTGTGCCGATACGTTTATACGTTATTTTTTTTTTTACATTTTACACACCTTTTTACAATTGTACAATTTTTACAGTTCTGTTTTTACGATATTTTATAGTTCGAACCATGACACCGAAATGTAGTCATGGGGGCGGGGGGATAAATCTGTTACCATGGCAACAGTGACAGTGAAAAAAAATCGAAGCTAGTTTATTAATATTGCTCAAATCCTTTTAAATACTTTTTCAAATTTTTGTAACTATTCTGTGTAAAAGATCGCGTGAGGATTTCGTAAAAAACGGACATTTTCACTGCGGCTACGTTGTTAACGTGCAGCGCAGATGCGATCTGTCTCACTCTCTCTCACTGTGGCTGCCAGCAGCCAATCAGAGCAGACCTGCCGAGAGAAACGATTGTGATTGGTTCAACACAGCAACCAACTAAAAATAAAAAATAAAAAAACAGAGAAGAGAAGAGGCGGGACTTATCACACTCTCAGTTCAATAAAATGTCTGTGGTTTTCATGGTAAATACGATCACATGCAAATTAAACACTTTAATTTTAAGTTAATAATCTAAACGCAAATTCTGTTGTTTTGTTTTAAAGCTGCTTTTGATTTCATGCCTGCTGCTGTTTAATCGACATCTTTTATTTAATGTTTAACAAACTTTTCTGATAAAAGGAGAATATTTCAGAATGAAAATATTTATTGCTATAAAGTATTTCGCTGTAAAAGATCAGATTCGGCGCACATGCCGTGTCGAGAACTCGAGAAACAGGACGTGACGATATTTCTGGTTGAATATCGTGATGTATCGTATAACCGATGATCGGCACACGCCTGCAGGTCAACAGTAACCCTGATCACTTCAAGTCTTTATCCAATAAAATACGACGATAATGACAGAAGAGTGCAGACGCCGAGCGACTCGGACGCACTCGCCAACGTGACATCAAATAAATATAATACTTAGAGAGAGAGAGAGAGAGAGAGAGAGAGAAAAACACAAAAAAAAACAAGGTCTGAAATGAACTTTTGTCTCGCTGTAGAAATTCTTGTCCATATCATAACACAGTCCGCATTTTAATCAATTAAAATAGTTATTTTTAAATGTATTAAAATGTTTATTAACATTTTAAAGTAACTCCGTGTCTCGACGCAACATTAATTCTGCGCGAGATTCTACAGTACGTGTTTATGATTACTGCAGTTATGAAAAGTCAGATTTCTGCTGCAGCGCCTCCTAGTGGACTGGAGGATTGA
>CM075024.1:620572-623072 GCA_037576675.1 Pangasius sanitwongsei | reverse complement strand
AAAGAAATAGAGAGAAAGAAAGAGAGAGAGAGAGAGAGAGAAAAGAGAGAAAGTTTAGAAAAATTTAAACAACAAAAGCACAAAACAGAAAAAAAGATGAACAGAACAGGAATGAAGAAAAAAATAATACAGAAAATAGAAATGAAAGAAATGGAATTTAAAAAGGGAACGCAGGTTATTTATTATTATTATTATTATTGTGATTATTATTATTATTAGTTTACGTTTCACGCGTTATGTTTTCGAGGCGTCCGTCTGTGCGTCTGTACGAGACTCTCGTTAGCATGCAGTCTGAAGAGCGAGTGGTTGAACGCTTGTAGGATTTATGTGGATAATAAACATCATAACCAGCAGAAGAACGGATTAGATTTAGGGTTTGATCCAAACAGGGTCAAGGTCACAGCAAGGTCAGATGTCTGAAGTAGGGTTTCTTCAGTAACTTCCAAACAAATGAACCCTCAATAACCCTCAGTAACTCAATAACGCCTCTGATCTGACGCAGGATCTGCTAATTACTGCATTATTAATCATAATCATCATAATCATTTGTTTCATTCATATAACACTGATTGTCCCTGAAAAAAATATATATTTTAAATGTGTTTACAAAATAATACTGTCCTCTAAGCCTGCAGGTAAACACACTTATTTAAGTTCTGTGCCTGTTTCCCAGAATGCACTGCGGCTCGTGTCCTTATAAGGAAATGAATCTCGGCTTATACGGGAATGTGAACGGTTCGTGATTGGATCTGGTTACACCACAGAGAAGTAAACTTAAACAAGTAAATAATGACAAAACGAAACAAATGAATAAATGATGTCAATAAGTATAAATAAATGAATGTTTATTGCACACACACACACACACACACAGTGTAACTCACATGAAGCTGATGATGAGAAGGAGAGTGATGCTGTTGTTGTTTGCAGAGCCGCGCCACCTCTCGCCCACTTTCAGGTACTGTGCGCCTGAAACACACACACACACACACACACACACACACCTCCACATTTAACACTAGAGGGCAGTGACAGTACCTAGCACACACCTGGCTGCTTTTTTAAAATAGTTTTCTTTTAAAATATCCACAAAACATATCCGCTGTAGTTCCCAACTTCACCACTAGAGGGTTTACAGAGCAACGCTCATTAACGGTCCTCACCCGTGTCTCCGCGCTCCCTCTGGGCCACGCCCCCGTGCTCGCTGACTCCGCCCGTATGCCCCGCCCCCTCTGCACGTTTCGAGCCGGTGCGTTTGCGCCTGCGCAGTGTGGGAGGAGCTTTAACCTCTTCCGATTCTCCCACACACACCACCGACACCTCGGACTGGAGCAGAGTCTCCAACTTACACACCTCCACCTCTGCACACACACACACACACACACACACACACACGCACACACACACAGTCATAATATTATTAAAAGGCATTTCTGTAGATGTTTATAAAACACTATATTTCTGTCTTATTAGCGTTAATTAAAGGTACGCTACCTGTTACCATGGTTACCGAAGAGTTTAAGCACTACATCTCAACAAAGGTGTCATTTTAAAGCATAAAAAAACTATACAGAATAAAAACTTCTCATGAACTAAGAAAATGGGTATTAATATACCAGGATCTATGCATATGTATGAGTATGCAAATTTGGCACCGCCCCCATGTCCTGCTACCATCCCTAACAGCCTAATGTGGCTAGCATTAGCTACCTTAACTAGCATTGTCATTATAGTGGGGTTTCAGTACCAGAGTCTCGATTTATGTCACATCTTGACGCATCTTAACGTTACCATGACAACAGATTACCAATAATGTTAGCTAAGTCATACAGCTAGCCAGCTTGAACAGCTACATTTTTTTTTTAGCTAATAAGAGTAGTCATTGTTCATTATGTTCAAATTGAACCTAATTAGCATATTGTCCTGTGATTGGTTTAAACTTTGACCTTTTTGATGACATCACAATCTTCATTTGCATGTAGCCCCGCCCATAATATAGTGTTACAGTGTTTCAGCAGAAATGCTAAACTAAACCATAGCAGTAGGGGGTGATAACATGATACTGTGTGTGTGTGTGTGTGTGTGTGTACATGTGTGTGTGCGTGTGTGCGTGTGTGTGTTTGTGTGTGTGTGTGTGTGTGTGTGTGTACCCATGTGTCTGTAGTACTCCTCTATACCACTCCAGGTGTTTTTCTCTATCAGAGCCTTCACCAGACTCCACGGCTGCTTCCTGTAGCAGATATCTGACGAGACCCTGCACACACACACACACACACACACGCACACACACAAAATACACACACACACAAACACGCACACACACACAATACACACACAACACACACACACAGAGTAACGTTAATCTGACATTTCATCACCATCATTATTAGCTGATGAGAATTAAGTTCAGCGTGTGCTTTTGTTGTGTGTGTGTGTTGTGTGTGTGTATTTTGTGTGTGTGTGTATTTTGTGTGTCTGTTGTGTGTGTGTGTATTTTGTG
>CM075024.1:557695-578692 GCA_037576675.1 Pangasius sanitwongsei | reverse complement strand
CAGCCAAAAAGTCTCACTAAAAACAGAGTTCTCCAAGTTTACTGATGTCTCCTCAAACCAGATCATAACAGAAAAAGGGATAATCTTACAAAATAATTGGAAAAATTCTGCAAAATTCCTAGTGCTTCATCCTCTCTGTAGGTTTGTTCATCCTGAAGCCACTTTTTGTGCTGTCTTGGCTGTGTGTTTCATCTTATTCATGAGTTTGAAGGTCCTGAATAAAACATCTACAGTAGTGGTCCATGAGTCTTGTGAATGACTATGTGAAGAATGAACTTCCCTTGGATAAGGGAGTCGCCAATGTAAATGTAAATACACCTGACATGACAAAGACCAAAAGGAGGAACTAAGTTGTGCGGTCAGTGCTAATAATGAACTTTCATTTCTTTGAAGGTTTCATTCTCACACAGCGCTCACAAGCAGTGTGGATGCGAGCTTCGGAATTTCACAGGATTTGTTATTTATTTATTTATTTATTTATTTATTCCTTTTCTCATTTTGAGCTGGAGTGAGGAGACATAGAACACATGGAGGGTTTTTTTTCGGTGACACTTCTTGGCCAAATCGTTTTAGCGGCGAAACAGGGACAGTCTGTTACTTTTCTGAATTTTTTTACTCTCAGCCACACCCTGAAAGCAACGTGATGACGAGTTCTCGCTGGTAAGTTATCACAAAATTATTCTTACCTAATTGCTAGATGTTAATGCACCTTTTCATTAGCTTTTATTTGTCTATCAAGCCTTTTGATATGATCCACGAATAAATAGATCACGTGCCACCTTTTTTGTGACGTAGCATCTTCCGGGAATATGACACAAGTCTCCCGTCCACCATTTTACTGTTTTAATCGCCATTTTACCCTCGTTTCATGCTTTCTCATTCTTATTTCACCCTTTTTATCGTCTGATCTCAGATCATTACAAAAAAATGGAACATCATGATGGAGCAAGATATGAAATCGACAGTAATGGTGAATCTTCTTCGTGCTTAGGCTGGAGTTATTTCAGTTTATTTCTGTGATTTACGCAGCAACATGTGAGATATGTAGCTAATCGTGTAGGCCTGATTATTTGTATTCCCACCTTTTTGTTCTGCGATTTGCAAAAAGCCAAATAACTTGAGCTATTTAGTGATCGTTTGACTCGTGTAAGCTGCGATGTTGAATATTTCACCAAACTAAACGATTACTAGCTTTTTTTCCTTTTTTTTTCTTTTGAACGAGCATCAGCCATTATCCGTTAGCTTCTAGCTATTCTCAAAAAATTACTCAGTGTTTATATATTCTCTCATTTTTGGTTTACTTGTCCATTTATAGGTTGTATTATATGTTCTGTGATACTGTGGCCTGATGTGTTGCATGGCCTGTAATTCTCCGTAATCAGCTGTAATGCCGTAGCAGGGACATTAACGTTATTCAGGTTGCATGAATAACATATTGGATTTCTGCTTTTTGTAGATTAGTTGTAAAATACAGGGTTTTTTTTTCCTTTACAAACATATAAAAGCCATGTGGGATGCAAACTCTTTTACCCAACTGTAGATAACTTATAGATTTTATTCCTCAGGTATAAAATAATTAATATTGTTTGTTTCAGGTGGTTGCTGGACAGCTGTGTGTTTTGCCATCTGCAGATTTGCATCTTGGACCTGGTACAAGCTCCGAGACGTGTTCAAGGTTCGAGGTTAGTCACCCAAAACGTAATATTTCTTACAAATAATAAAAATATAGTGTAGCACAGAAGTATTATAAACAGTATCTATAACCATGTGAGATGTATAACAGTGTAATAACCTTTAATAATACTCATGATGATGATAATGAGTATTATATTATATTAATGATAATTATTAATTAAAATAAAGTGAGATTCTTGCCGCGATGCAGGTACGGACACAAGCGCAGGTGTTCAGTGTTTTATTAAAAGGTAGCGAACAACACAGAGACGTAATCCAAAGGCAGAGTCAAGATTCAGGCAAGGGTCAGACGATGAACAAACGACGTTAACTAGGGCAGCTAGAGCAAACGAGAAAACCAGAAACTAGATCAAAAACCAGAAAGACAATCAGTGAATGAACGGCTTGGTATCGACTGGCGCTAAAGACACGGAGCGTATACTTCACAGTGATTCATGGATTGAGAGGTCTTTCATACTGTGAGTGTGGCTGTGATTGTAATTGAGTCCAGGTGTGTGTGATCAGTAATCAGGTGAATATGAACGCGAAAGAGTCTGTGATGGCTGGGTGTTGTAGTCCTCGGCGGCCATGTTTGTAGGCCGCGCCGTATACTGAGAATTGTTGTTGGACGCGTAGATGTGACAATCCTTAAATAAGCCATATAAGGTTTTTTTTCACTAAATATTGTAATGAAAACGAAAGAAAATGCGTGAAATATAAAATGCTGGAGGGATAAAATAAGGAATGTACTGCTAACTTTATAGTTTATGTTTAAGATTTAAAAATGGCAAAATTTTAAATATACATTATTTGAAGTGCACAATACTACCTGAACAAATCTTGTAATTATTTACTTGACCTCTGTGTACAGTGAAAAGGGTTCAGAAGACTCTAACACTAAAGTTTCTGAACATTTCTGACAACTTTGTGTGAGACGTTCTTGTGTTACTGTGATTTCCATCACCTCTTGCGTGTGAATTATGTGATGCGTGTTTAATAATAGAAACTCTGATATCTCTGTTTGTAGGTGATGATGTTAAACTGTCGGTGGAGGAGACTGAACCAGTTCGGCTCCAGAGCTCAGTGCGTCCGATCTTCTCCGACTACGGCACCTTCGACCTGTGAGACATCGAACGACTCAGGCTCATGTCACACCCTGACGCCCAAAGCATCTTCTGAGCTGATATCAAAAACAGCCCTTTGCGGCTGGTCAGTGGTTAGAAGGATGAAGAGCAGAAGAACAGAAGAACAGAAGAGGTTTCCAAGCTGCTCTCCATTCTACAGCCTTCTGGATGGGAGGAAGGAAGAGGAAACCAGCTCGCCAGGTCTTTGGATGAGCTTTCGGGGCTCAGCAACCACACAGCTGGTAAAAATGCATGTTTTAGATATTATGGTTCTCACTGCTCCGGTTGTTTGGTTTAGAAGATGGCTATCTGAGATGGTGCAAATGGAATGAATCAGTGTTGTGACATGAAGGCATGTTTTGTTTGTTTCTGTTGTTGTACTTGTGTTTGTTGTTATTTTTTGTTTTTTTTTATGCTTTCAATAAAATAGCTTTTAAAAAAATGGTCATCTCACTAATGATCATCAACTAATAAAATTTTCCTGTTAGCAAAGCAAGAATGGTTAGCTAAAAATTAGCCTGCTAGTACCTGGTTGGTTTTAAGTAGTCTATAGCTACGTTTCCATCCAAGGATTTTTTTTGCGGAAAAAAAGGCATTGAACTGTTTACCGATATGACTGATGGAAACGCACATTATCATTAAAATTTAACAAGTGTTGAAATAATCTTTTCTCGTTTAACTTTAGCACATAAATTCTATGTCGATACTTCAAATGTTGTGAAGAAATAGTTTGGAAATGGTTTTTGTCAAGAAAAATGGCATTCACACGCCCAAAGAAATGTGTCACATGACAGAATTTATGCATTCATCAGAAGAAGAGGAAAGGGATGTTCGTGCCATCCAGTGCACCGTATACCGTAAACCACCGTAAAATCAATCTGGTACGAGATGCGCAGAGGAATTACAGTCAGCGGCTTCATTGGCCTCCGCTATGTTCGGCAGCCTGATATAACACTGCGTCCATTTTTCTTTAATAGCTGTGCACACAGCATATAAACGTCGTTAACTAACCCTGAAATTTCCCCCACTACTCTGTACTCGGAGCAGGCTGCCATCTTGAACAGGGCGATGGCAATCCTCTTTCGGGTCGGAACCGGTGCTTGGTGCTAACCTGCGATGCATCAGGCGCAACATCTGGACCAATTAATTGGTGCAGCATCTCAAATGTGGGCCGTGACATTCTCAAATATTATTAGTATAGTAGTATAGTAGTAGTATAGCACCCTGTGTTGCGGAGGAAGTTTTTTCTGTCTCATTATTGTATTACGTAGCGTTTATTACAAGGCCTTAACTGATAAACTCCGCCCACGAGTCCCGCCCCTTAAAGGAAAAAAAGTCAAACAAAAACTTTGCCACAAACATAAAACATGTAACAGATATTTTTTTTTTTACATTTGACAAACTACTGCCTTGTTGTTTTTTTCAAATGATTTAATTATGAAGTTCATCAGGACAGAAAAATATAAATACAGTTATTTTATAATGTTTTAAACAGACAGCGAACTCTGAAACACCACAGCGTGATACATAAAACTCTCATTTCAACATAATCTTCATTTCTAATCATTTCTGTTTCTGTTCCTGGCACATGGAACATAATTAACATAGAAAATTATCATAATAACGCTTTATATTAATGTTCATTTATCTGATATTATTAACTTCAGCATTAATTACATCATCAATAACATTAACACAATAACTAACAGTCATATTAACTGATGTTTCTTTTACACCAAACAAGCTGAATCATCAAAATCAAACCCACAGCAACCAACACCTCTGTTCAGCGCTCTAATCTGATTGGTCAGAAGATGTTGATTAGTTTCCTATAATAGTAGCTCTGACAGTAGTTCAGGCTGTAATTCAAATCATAGGTTTGTATTAATTTTGTTATTTAATGAACAGAAAGTGTGTGTGGTGAAGTTTGCTCTAAGGTGACGTTTAATTGATGGAAGGAGTCTCCAGTGTCAGCGCTTTGTTACAGTCAGAGGTGAAGCTGTAACTTTAAGTTTTCCGACGTCTTCAGGACAGAGGAGTTTGCGGTTTCTCGGTTGTTCAGGAAGTTATCAACGTTTAGTCACGTGCTGCATGTTAATCAGGGATTGAATAAACATTAATGCAGGATGTGTTTCGTTAATATTTACATAAACGCCTGTTAATACATGATAATTACTTCATTACTTTGTTAAAATGACTAACAGCTTATTAACACTGATGTTTATTAAAGTTAAAGGAACCTTAATGTAAAGCATTATCTTTATCATAAACAGTCTGTCATTACAATAAACAACAGTCAGAACCCTAATAAATAGCGATAATAAATGTTCACGTTAACGAGCATGTAAACGGTTTTGGGGTTGCTAATGTAGTTATCTGTTCCAATATTGTGTAAAACATAACAACAACAAAAAAAGCAATAATAATACTTGTCTGGGTTTTTTGTTCGTTTGTCTTTTGTTTGTTTGAACACTTTATAAACAGCTACAAAAACACTCCTAGTAAAAACACTCTAGTAAAAAAAGAAAGCGATTAATTACGACTAAAATTCTGCTCAGATCTCGTCGGTTCCTAACAAAAACTACCTGGGTTTAAAAATATTATTAAAATATTTCAGGGTTGCGGCTCTAGCCTTGGTCTTTGTGATAGCTCTGGTCCTTCTGCATTTAATAAAAGTGAAACAGTTAGAATAAAAAGAGGCTGGTTAATATTTCTGTGTACAAATGGAGAAACTCTGCTGGTTCATGAATGCAGACGGACGACAAAAATGTGTCGTATTAACGCAAAAAAAAGGAATTCGTTCTGACACACGGTAATGAAATCTTCATCTTAGGCTGCTGTGGCAGAGTAAATATTGCTGATTGCTGATACACTGCCATGGCAGCGTGGATTAACAGGCCGTACACATGCTGGTGCACACCTGAGTAAGAGCGCCCCCTTGTGGAGCATACGCAAGTCTGTTACAATTCATGAGAAGCTTCACAATTAAAACACACAGTTCATTACAATCAGAATAAAAGTGCTGGGAATAATTTCCTTTTTTTGACAGCAAACCAGTGATAAATTAAAAACAAATCGGTTTCACTTCAGTTTTGTCCTGATTCCTATCGTATCTAACACCACTTCACAAGTTCGTACTTCTTGGCCCTCGGATCCTCCGTGTGAGCTCGGCTTACGTGTCTGGTGCGAACGCTGCAGGTTTCCTCGTAGATCTTGTCACCGTCATCATCCTCCTCTTCATCAGCCATCAGATGTTTGAACATTTTGCTCAGTTCGTCTGCTGGATCGCACCACGCGCTGCGCGACATCGGCCCCGCCCTCGTCCTCATTCTCACGATGAAGTCGTCGTCCAGCTCGCGCTCCACCGCGGCCTGTAGATTCCGGTAAAGCTCCACGGCGAAAGAGGCTCCGGTGAGAAGAGACTCGGGTTCGACGCCCCTCATCAGCTCGTGAGCGACGGTGTGCACCAGAGAGCCGCTGTACAACCTGATAAACACACAGACACACAGCCGGAGTGTGATGGAGAGCTCACTCGCTGCAGAACCTCCATCATGGCTACGCTATAACACAATGCTCGTTAATGTTAGGCTCATTTTTATCTTTGTGTCTCGAGACAAATTTCAGTATCAAGCACGTTTTCACCTTCAGAATGAAGAACTTCTCACAACCATTAGCGACAGATAACGACATCACTGTTAACATTGCTAGCTACTAACACAGAAATGAAGTGAGGAAGCTTAAGTTTGGTGGGTTTTTTTCTCAACCACCAGTAAAAATTTTTCATCTACAGGAAAACATGATAAAAAAAACAACAAAACACTGGTGTGTCTGTGTGTGTGTGTGTGTGTGTTTTAGTCACAGTGAGACAGACCTCATGGCAGAACCAAACGTCTGGTGGGTGGAGCCGGACCTGATCCAACTCCTCCTATACGCCTAACCCCTTATCCTAACCCACAAGATGCTCTACAACGTGGAGTAATACACACACACACACACACACACTTATCCAGCCTGAAACACACTCAGCTGTCTCCACCCCCTGGACTTTTGGTTTGACTCCGCCCAGGTAGCAGGAGCTGGACCAGGTTTGACTCCACCCCCTGGACTGTTAGTTACTTCTTAACTTCCAAAGTTAAGAAAAAGTTTAATTTTTTTCCCAAAACACAAGAAGTGACGTCAAGTGTTTTTTTTTTTTTTAACGTCAAGTCCTTTTGTTTTTTTTATATCTCCTAACCAATCAGGTCGCAGCTCAGTGGTAACACACGCTACACTCGCTGAAAAATGAATACTCATATTATCTACATTCTCACTATTTTTGTATAACAGAATCTCACAAAATTATAAACGGAAAAACATGAAATTTAATCTGATCTTTCCGAGCTTCACCAGCAAAACTCACAAAATGGTTAATAAGCTGCTCGTTGCAAATCACACACACAATCACACTCTTATTTTCAGCGCATTACACAGCTGTCAATCAGTATGTTATCTGCCACGCCCACACGTATGACTTTGTGTAGCTTTTCTTTACAACTATATCCCAGAGGATTTTTCAGTGACGATAACCTACATGGGTGAGGCTTCAAGACTCACTGTTTACTCGTCATTATATTTAATCTAATCCAAACACGGAGCTAGAGCAGTAAACATCTCCTGACAATACAGGGCACAAAACCTCTTTCTATTCTCTGCATTTGTAGACTAGAACTCTTCTTTCAGGTTATGATTCCACAGAAATGCTTCAAGAAGAAGTTGTTCATGCTGTTATGATTATTTAATGCTTAGCATAATTATAGCATAAAGCTGCATCGTGCCTCAGTAGAGATAAGAAGTAAGAAGTGAATGTACCATGCTAGCTCCGGCTCCGGCACTGGATGATTCAGTAGCTGGTTCAGAGTGAAGCTGGTCTTCACACAGCACTGCCACTGACAGTAAGCGTGAGCCAGTTCCAGGTCCAAGAGCTTCTGACCTTTACGATCCTGCAGGTTTTTAAGCCTCGAAATCACCGTGCCTGCCTCTGCATACAGGGGAAGAACAGATGATATCAACCACGTATTCAGAGAACCAATCACAATTCTGACAATTAATAATAATAATTCAATATTCACACTGCACATAATGTTATCATGAGCACTTCGACATATCTATAACTTCCCTCGATCAGTTTTTTGTGTCAATTTCATCTTTATTTATCTCAGGTTGATCCTTCAGTATCTCAGTCTGATCTTTACCTATCTCAGTCTGATGTTCTCTGCAGAGGTGTCCGTAGACCAGGCCGATGAGTAAAGCCCAGAACATTTCCGCTTTTGGCTCGGGTTGCGCATGATTTAGCCAGAAACATGTGACGTACACGGCTAGCTGCAGATTTGCTGGGATGAGGAATGAATTAAACAATGGAGACACATGCAGCGCATGCAACAGGACCTGCAGGCGTAAATTCTCTGGGGCCTGCAACAGAAAATCACAAAATGTGTATTATGTTTGTAATCATAAATAATCCAGCAGTAGAAATTGAGAAGTTTTGAAAGGTAAGCATCCATTCAGTGCTTTATACATGTAATAATGCTAATCTGTCTAAGAGTAAACTCTGAGTGCACCAGAGCTGGTAAATTTGCAGCCATCCATTTTCTGATATTGTATAGGCAACATAGTAGTACAAGGTCTGAGTGTCATCAGCATAGAAATGAAATGGAAGGCCATACAGGCAAATCACAGAACCAAGGGTTAGCATGTAAATCATAAATAATAAATAGAAACGGGCCTAAGAAAGAACCATGTGGGACTCCTTGGGAAACTCTCATAGCATGTGATTTGTGAAATAAAATTCTGTCTTCCCATACACTATGAACAAATCTAATCTAGCTAGTTTAGTTAAATCACAATGATTAACAGTAAAGCAGAGATAATTCCTCAGCTCTACCTCCCACAGTGAGTCCAGGTGAAGGTGTGTTACTACACGTCTCGGGAGAACAGCTGGAACCATGGAGCTGGTCAGCGTCATTCCCTGCCTGTCGTATTCCTCCACGTTGTGTTGCTGTTTCTCTCCAGAAGACTTGCTGCGTTTACCGACTGTCTGCCACCTGGTACACAGCAGTACGCCGTACGTCACCTGTCGTATCAGCCGAGACGGCTCGCTGCTGCTGCTCAGCCCAAAATCCTCCACCTGGAAGGTCAGCATGACCCTCTGCAGTGTCAAGATGTCAATGAGGATGGAAGCCAGCTTGCCTTCTGCCAGAGGTTTCAGAGTCCAGTCCGGCAGCTTCTGTAAAGGGCCTAGAGGCCTACTCTGAGGTTCTCCGCTTAGGAAGAACCGGGCAATGGAGCTGGGCTTGAGTTGGTATGCTGCCATTCCCTGAGTTATTGCAGTGTTAAGGTTGGCTGATTTCCTGTTCTTCCCCAGGGGGCTGAGGAGAGCAGTGATGGCTTCTTTTGGGCCGGGGAAACGTGATAACCACGTGAGTAAGCCATCGATCTGGGCGGCTCCTCCAGGTCTGGTTGAGAACTTTGAGAAGTTTGGAAAAGCACTCTTGTCCAGGTTGGTGTAGTCGTTGCCCAGGATGATGGCAAAAAGTGAAAGATTATACTTATTCATGCAGTTAAAGGCAGTACATAGATTTAGAACATGGTATGACTTGGCAGGGATGAATTTTTTATTACTGCGTTTCAGCAGACTCAATTTCCTCCACTGGAAATGAGAGATGGGCAAAAATCCTTTCTTAATGTTGAAGATGTAGAAATCGCTGTCGTTGGACAGAACGGGACAGTTCCACTCACTGGCCAATGCAGCTACTTCCCAATCCGCCTCTGCCAGACACTGAATAAAGGGAATTCCGAGTTTCCGGAGGATCTGCTTGAACACGTTTTTGATGAGAATGGGTAAAACTTCTTCTGAACGGCCCCTGGACAAGGCATTGGCTCTTCGGATTCTTTCTTGGCATCTTGTCTTCAGGGTGTCAAATTTTTTGTCACTGACGTCCGTCCCTCCATCGAGAACCACGTAGGGCTCAATATCGCAGATTCGGAGATTTTTGAAAAACTGTGTAACTATTTTCTCAAAGCCATCGTAATCTCCGCCGTGTGCTTGGTCCAAATCAGACCTGAAGTAAAGAAAGTAGTACAAGTTGCATCCATCGATGATGAGTTTGCTTTCTCTAAAGCAGCGTGTCTTCAGTAAATCACTGTTCCTCTCGATGTAGCTGTGAAGTCCACGAACTCCCATAGTGAGCAAAGTTTGGTCCTTGAAATATAAAACAGTGAAAGTATACAGTAGGCTGAGTCGGATATTTACAGAACGTATTCTGCATAAGGAAATTAAAGATTGGTATTGTACTATTCTAGACATTTTTAAAAGCATTAACATTAACTTCTTTTATGGTTAGTGTCTGAGTCTGAAAAAAAACCTCTCTACTTTATTAAGTACATTTTAAGTTATGCTCGATACAGTTTATGATGCAGTTCATAAACAGTGGCAGCAGAAAGTTTTGAAACTTTCTGAAAGAGAGAAGAGAAAGTAAATAATGCTGCTGGACAGGACGTTTCTGCATTTACGTGCTCGCTAGAAATCCCAAAGTTGAACAATGTAATTATACCAAAAAGCTAAAAGTTATGGTATGGAGAATAAATGATGTAATTACACCAAAAAGCAAAATAATTTGTTTATAAATGAGAAGCAAGTATATGAAGATTTGATCATTTGGGACAGACTTGCATTATTTGTTATGTACATTAGCTTCATAGCTCCAAGAAGCAAACTTCAGACACCATGACAACATGACTAATAAATATCTTCTGACATGACTAAAACCCAGCAGACAAAAATCCACAAACTATAAACTTTTTTTTTAATTATACCAGAAATTAGATGTGTCTATTTCAGATAAAATAATATCATTTTTATCAGTGGACTTCTGCAACTTGTCATCAAATCAAAAGCATGTTTGTATAAAAAGGAAGGAAAAGTCATTCATTATTAAATGAATAAAACAGCGTTTCTGAGATGTTTTTGAATCTGGTGTCTTACCTGAACTCCCTGTAACGTCTGCAGTGAAGAAGTGCGCAGAAGAAGTTGTAGGATTGTAGTCGTGCTGTAGTTGTGCGTCTCAAACCGCGCAGTGTTGTCTGCATGGGTCTGGTCCTGTAGCCGGATAAGGCAGTGTTCACTCTGCAGCAGGGCGCTGGTGTGATGTGGGACGCGTCCGATGGGAGGCGCTTTATTCTCTCATCAGGAAAGCGAAAGTTACAGCCTCAGACTGACGGAAAGCGAAAGTTACACCCCAGAGTTTTTATTTTCCTCTTGCTCATGTTTTGGACGCGTAATGACATGTGTATGAGCCTGAGCACCACATGAGCACGTGACCCAGCTTACTCCTTATCCACTCTTTATTTAGTTTTTGCTCGTTTTATTTTATTCAGCAGCACATGGCCTGAGACTCTCCTCCTCAGCATTCACTCTGCACTCAGGAGCCAAGCCCTGCTCACATAATGCACTTCTGAAACCTTTATGTCGTGCTACAGCAAGTTTTCTTTAAAATCTTATTTTCTTTTTCCAAAATGTGCAGCTTTCAAAAAGACAGTTCTGATAAAATGAGACAAACAATAAATAATTAAATAAATAACTAATATGAGACACTCTTTACAGCTCCAGTAGCAGTATCTGCATATTTATATGTTACATACCACAGTTTTTATTATTATTATTATTATTATTATTATTATTATTTAAATTTATGTAAAGCAGATGTAGCATTGCTGATTAAATCAATAGAAAAGTAAAAACATAGAAATGTTTGGTGGGAAATCATGAACTATTACACTCAAAACCAAAGTTAAAAACCGAAGATTTTATTCAGATCTGAAATCTTAACGAATTTTAAAAATTCATCACTGACATGGTGAAGTTTTTAATTTATCTTTAATCTATTTAACATTGATGGAAGGAGTCTCCAGTGTCAGCACTCTGTAACAGTCAGAGGTGAAGCTGTAACTTTAAGTTTTCCGACATCTTCAGGACAGAGGAGTTTACGCTTCTTTGCGGTTCATGCGTAACAAGCTGTGTTTTTTCTTTTATTAACGAAGAGAGAGAATAAAGAGAGGCTGGTGAGGGAACGAGTGTTTATAGCTGCTATAACGTAAGCGAGAACAGGAACTGACTTGAATCGTGGACGTTTAACAACATTATATATAACTATAAACAGATAAATAGTACGACGTGTCATACTTTAATAAAAAGAAATTGTAATCATTGACAAGTTGCTGTGGTGTAAGAGGAATAAAACACTTGGGGACGTGCTGTTATAGGAAAATAATCAACGTTAGGATGGTAACGACCCTGTCACATGGTCACAGTGTTTATTACACACACAGTGGATTAGAGATGTTAATGGAACACAGATCTGAATCAGATAAGGAAGTATTTTAACTTTGGCCCTGTTTAACTTTGTCTCCATCCAGTGGCCGAACTGATAATGACAGTTAGAAACATGAGCTCCAGCCCAGTTTAGCAACAAACAGCTTCAGCATGTGTTCAGAGGAAGTGTGTGATGATATCAGTGCGATGGTGTAACATGACAATGAAATCTGAAACGCTATTAATACCCCCTTAAATAATTCCAGATTTTGTGTTAAATAAAGTCATTCTCAGGTTCAGTCACCTGCGAGAAACCGGAATGAGAGAAAGACGTGTTTCTACAGTTTTATAATAAACTACTGATTTCTGCATCCTGGAATTTAAAAAGCACTGAAAATGACTGTAAACATTTCACGCTTAAACATTCATATTTATCTATCAGTGAGTAATAAATAAATTATACAAACAAAGTACTGATATCATTATATTAATATACCATTACATCTACAATATAAAAATAGTTAGAAATATAATAATAACAATAACAATAACAATAACAATAAAAGGTAAATTAATTTGAATATGAAACAGGTCATGTGCTGTTCTGCATTATTATTCTTTAATCATTAACACTATGACTTGCTCACTACAAAGTCATCACACTCGGCTAAGCAGATATATGTTTTTTATTTGGTGAAAAAGGAAAAAAAGAAAATAAACCCTCAGAATAAGGCTGTGTTTAAAGCCATGCCTGATGCTAATCTCTGGTCATAAACCTCTGGACGGCACACGAAGGAAAATTTGTGTAAATTTGTGTAAAAATTTTGCATCTGATGTTGAAAGCCACGATGCAGTCCTGACTTCTCGGATTGCGTCCTGGCCTGCGGCGTGAAGGCGGTGTCATATGAGCACACGCAGATTCACACGGGCTAAACTTAGCTCTGCTAAACACGAGTCGCACAGGAAGACACACACTGTCTCAAAAAAACACTGGACTGGATTTAAAAGTCTAAAGTGGGAAAAGTTTCAGACAGAAATCAGACGAGGAGTCAGACTCATTTGGATCATTTACTCCGAGGACGCTGAGGACACGAAGACGTAAACATTTAAGACGCAACATCTGGGATATTTTTATTTATGAAATTTATTTTAAAGCCGATTTTCTGAAAATGTCACCGCAAGTTAGATCACTTTGTGCTCTCGGCTTCTTTCTGATGTTCGGTAAGTTTATTTTTTTTATTCCTAAGCGTTTTATTCCTCTTATACAACAGCAATTTACAAACTCATTTTAACTCATTAAAGAACAGCACACTTTTTATCCATTTATAGTTACATTTAATGTCGTGGAATGCTGGTGAAACAAGTTCGTTCCTGTTGTCACTTGCATTATAGCAGCTATAAACAGTCTCTTGAAGATGTCGAAAAACTTAGTTACAAAGCGCTGACACTGGAGACTCCTTCCATACATCTAAACAAATAAACACATTTCTTCTTACAGAAAACTTCACCACATCAACAATTACACACGTTTTTCTTTTAACCGTTTATGTGGATGTCCACCGTTACTATAGAAACGATAATATATCAGAACGAGCGCGTTAATATAAACCTGTGAACTGCAGCTCCACTATTGTCAGAGCTGCCGTTATAGACAATTAATCAACAACTTCTGACCAATCAGAGTCCAGAATTCGTCAGCGCTGTGGTGTGAATCATGATATTTAATACAAACATTATTATTATTATTATTATTATTATTATTATTATTATTATTATTATCACATCTAAGGAAGCTTCTGTGACAGAAACATCATGACTAGATGTGTTTCCAGTTGTTCAGAGTCTCTTTGATTTCATGATCTGCAGCGCGGTGGTGTGATGGCAGCTGTGCCGAGGTGGACTCCATGACGGAGGCGGTGGCTGGACAGGACTTCCTGTTGGGTTGCATCTCCTGTAAGAGAAGGGAGGAAGTCAGCAGCACTTCTACCGTGGACTGGCACTTTAAACCCGCCGGAGGAAACGAGTCCTTCCACGTCAGTGCGCTCGGAACCACCACACGGTTTACCTGATGCTAATTCATGCTAATAAGTTAAAGTAAACCAGACATGTTTGGTGTCTTGTTGCTTTTTTTAGTTCTGCGCCGCATTAATGGTGAAATTGTGGCCCAGTCTGTTTACTTACTGACTACATTTAAGGTGAAATACTGGTGTTAAAGCTATTTCTTCCCTTAACCATTAACCGTTCACGTGAGTGAGCAACAAACTGACAGGAGATCGTTCATTTTCTGCATACGTGTGAAACGTGATTTCAACAACAATTCTATCTTCTGACTTGCAGATCTTCCATTATGATTATCCGACCTCCACCATCCTGCACGAGGACTTCAAGTCTCGTCTGGAGTGGGGTGGAACTAAAAGAACAGCGGATCTCCAGATCGGAGCCATTTACATCCGGAACGTCACGTTTAACGACACCGGCACTTACACGTGCACGTTTGAGCGCTTGCTCTTCCTCCTGGCTGGTACCGAACACGTGACCATCAAAAAAACAGTGGAGCTCACCGTCTTGGCAGAAAGTAACGTCTTAATTTAATTAATTTTATTTTTTTTAATGATGTTTTGAATTAAATCCATTTATTTTTTAATTCATTAATAGTGTTTTTTAATTATTTAATTGATTATATAATATTCATTAATATTGATTTTTTAATATTGATTATTGATTATATATACAATTATTTTTTTTCATTTTTTAAAACTGTTTTGAATTAATTTCATTTATTTATCTATTTTATTAAATTAATTTAATTGATTCATTAATATTGATTTTAGAATCAATATTAAAATAAAATTATATATATATAATTTTTATGTAATAAAAAATGTAATAAAAATGTATGTAAAAAAATATAATAATAAATACAATTTTAAAAAATGTCATTGTTTTAATGATGTTTTAAATTAAATCCATTTTTTTTTTTACTTTTTTTTATTAAATTCATTAATACACTTTTATTTATTATTTAATTGATTCATTAATATTGATTTTTTTAATATTGATTTTAAAAGACATTATCAGATATATTTTTATTTTTTTTTAAGTTTTACATTTTTTTATCATTATTTACAGAAAAGATTTTGGAATCAGTTAGATTTTTATGACCTGAATTACTTGTGATAATAAATATAATTAAAATATAATATCTGTGAAGAATATCTATAAAGGCTTATAGGTTCCAGAAAGCGTTTACTGTAACTGGACAAACGCAAGGCGAGAATGTTAGTCATTTATTCGTTTTTTTCTCCCTTCAGCGAATCGTGAGTTGACGGCGGTGATTTCGGAGATCATGATGTACGTCATCATCGTGGTGCTGCAGCTGTGGCTGATCGGGGTGCTGATTTACTGCTACAAAAAAATTTACGCTGAAAACGAAGCTCGCGAGGCCAGAAAAGCTCTGCGTACAAAAAACAAGTGAGAGTTTAAATTAATCAAATATTAAATTAAATAAAGTGTAAAGTTAAAGTTCCGTTAACGTAAAGTTCTGGAACATGGAGCTCAGATTTAGCATCTCTGCATTGTTTAGCGTCTCTGTGTTGTTTCTCTGCATTGTTTAGCATCTCTGTGTTGTTTAGCATCTATGTGTTGTTTAGCATCTATGTGTTGTTTAGCATCTCTGTGTTGTTTAGCATCTATGTGTTGTTTAGCGTCTCTGTGTTGTTTAGCATCTATGTGTTGTTTAGCATCTCTGTGTTGTTTAGCATCTCTGTGTTGTTTAGTGTCTCTGTGTTGTTTCTCTGTGTTGTTTCTCTGCGTTGTTTAGCATCTCTGTGTTGTTTAGCATCTATATGTTGTTTAGTGTCTCTGCGTTGTTTCTCTGCATTGTTTAGCATCTCTGTGTTGTTTAGCATCTCTGTGCTGTTTAGTGTCTCTGTGTTGTTTCTCTGTGTTGTTTCTCTGCGTTGTTTAGCATTTCTGTGTTGTTTAGCATCTCTGTGCTGTTTAGCATCTCTGTGCTGTTTAGTGTCTCTGCTTTGTTTCTCTGTGTTGTTTCTCTGTGTTGTTTAGCATCTCTGTGTTGTTTAGTGTCTCTGTGTTGTTTCTCTGTGTTGTTTCTCTGCGTTGTTTAGCGTCTCTGTTGTTTAGCATCTATGTGTTGTTTAGCATCTCTGTGCTGTTTAGTGTCTCTGCTTTGTTTCTCTGTGTTGTTTCTCTGCTTTGTTTCTCTGCGTTGTTCCTCTGTGTTGTTTCTCTGTGTTGTTTAGCATCTCTGTATTGTTTAGTGTCTCTGTGTTGTTTCTCTGTGTTGTTTCTCTGTGTTGTTTCTGTGTTGTTTCTGTGTTGTTTAGCATCTCTGTGTTGTTTAGCATCTCTGTGTTGTTTAGCGTCTCTGTGTTGTTTCTCTGTGCTGTTTAGCGTCTCTGTTGTTTCTCTGTGTTGTTTCTCTGTGTTGTTTAGCATCTCTGTGCTGTTTAGCGTCTCTGTGTTGTTTCTCTGTGTTGTTTCTCTGCGTTGTTTCTCTGCATTGTTTAGCATCTCTGTGCTGTTTAGCGTCTCTGTGTTGTTTCTCTGTGTTGTTTCTCTGCGTTGTTTCTCTGTGCTGTTTAGCGTCTCTGTGTTGTTTCTCTGTGTTGTTTCTCTGTGTTTTTCCTCTGTGTTGTTTATCTGTGTTGTTTAGCGTTGTTTTGTTGTTTTGCTGTTAATATTTGTAGCACTAGTGTATATGCTAACGGCTAATTATCCATTAAGCTAGCAGAATATTAGCCAGTGCCTGAATAGCTGACACTAGTCCAGAGTTCTGACTTTCTGTTTTCTGCTGATGCAGGATCTGCTTTGATTTGCATGTTTACTGAACATACGCATTTTTCTGTAAAATTTTATTTATTTCTATTTAACATGTTTTTAATTTTTTTCGCTCTGATCTCTTTACACTTGAAGACTTATTGACTCGAAGGACACTTGCGATGGAGTTCACTTGGAGTAGCTGCACTTTCAGTGAGTGTTATTAAGACTGTAAACTGTCATGTTGTGTATTATTATTATTATTATTATTATTATTATTATTATAATATAAGAATTTTCTTTGCTCTAACTGAGTGTTTTTGTTTCTATAAAGAGCGACGAATCCTGGACGTTTTGCTGCTCGCAAGAAGAAATATCTTTAAAGTCTTAAACGTAAATAAATTCACATTTGCAGGTTTGTTTAAAAGGAGGAAGTGAAGCAGCGTTAGCTTTTCTGACTTAGCCAGTGGCACTGATAACGGAATTATAAGTTACTTACTGTTATGCTAGTTTGTTAGGTTAATCTACTTACTTTACTACTAGTTTGTGAGGTAACATATTTACTTTAAAGCTAGTTTGTAAGTTAGCATAGTTTTCTGTTATGCTAGTTTGTACAATATCATGTTTACTGTTATGCTAGTTTATTACATTAGTCTATTTAATGCTAGTTTGTAAGTTAGCATATTTTCCTGTTATGCTAGTTTGTAAGTGTTATGCTAGTTTGTATGTTTAATATTATGCTAGTTTGCTGGACTAGTCTATTTACTTTAAAGCTTTTTGTAGGTTATCATGTTTACTCTTATGCTAGTTTGTTGGGTTAGTATATTTAATACTAGTTTGTAAGTTAGTATATTTTCCTGTTATGCTAGTTAGTAAGTTATCATGTTTACTGTTATGCAAGTTTGTTGGGTTAATCTATTTAATACTATTTTATAAGTTAGCATAGTTTCCTGTTATGCTAGTTTGTAAGTGATTATGTTTACTCTTATGCTAGTTTGCTTGATTACTCTATTTACATTAACGCTAGTTGTAAGTTAGCATAGTTTCCTGTTATGCTAGTTTGTAAGTAACCTGTTTATTCTTATTGAAGTTTGTTGAGTTAGTCTATTTACTTTAATGCTAGTTTCTAAATTAGCCTTTTAACTGTAATGCTAGTTTTCAAGTTAGTCTACTTACTGATATGTTTGTAAGTTAGCATATTTACTGCTGTGTTAGGTTACAGTTATATTAGTAAGCTAGTCTATTTACAGGTATGCTAATTTGTAAATTAGCGTAATTATTTTAATGCTAGTTTATTTAAATGCTTGTTTGTTACTTAAGTTACTAGTGAACTAAAAGAAGGGAAGCTACAGAGTTCACTTAAGATGTTTTTCGCTCAGGAATGTTAGCTATGTTATATGTAGCATGTAGCGCAGGATGAAAGTGTGTTTATCTCAGAGAGTGAAAGAGAAGTGTAAGTGTTAACTGGTTTATTATTGTAATTTACTGTTTTTCTGTGCTATGTGACTAACAACGCAATAAAACGCCGCTTTATTCACTTCATCTGTGAAGAATTTAATAAATAAATCTGTGTATCAGATGATAATAAACACCAAAGTGCTGTGAAATTGGCTAAGCTAACACTTCTTTAGCAAACGCATAACTATAGTTTCATTTCAGGGACATTATGTTTATTTTTTCTTACTTCTTATTTTCTTTACATTTGAATTTAAAGTAACAAACAAACAAATAAAAAAAATGTATATAAGTGTGGGTTTTATGGTCATAAAATCTAAGAGCAGTATTTCATATTAAAATAGAACGTGTACTTTGGATATTTTAGAAAAAATTACAGACAATTTCTTTTATAAAAAATTTAAATTAATAAACGCAGCGTCTTTACATGAACTTCTTACAGAAAATCAGATTTAATCAGAGGAGTTGCTAACAATTATAAAAAAACAATACACAAAAAATACTAATTATAGCATAAAATTTTAAAAATTGCATTTTTATTTTTTTTTTGTACAATATGAAATTTATATATCAAAGATTAAATGATTTCTTTGCACTATTCCTAAATAAAAATAAAATTCTTTACATTTATATAGCAAATGTCATAAAAGTCATAGTTTAATGCCATGAAATTAATTCATTTTAAATCTGTTGCTGTTCTTAAAAATGATTTTTGTCATTGATCCAAAAACAAATGATTGTTCGCTGCCAATTAAAATATGATAATTCTCGCGATAAAACATCGGATCTATGTATAGTGTATAAAATCAGCTAGGCTACATCGGGAATTACAGTTTTTCTGTTCCAGGATGCGGTTTTACCTTTAAATGAAATTAAATTTCAGCTATTTCATGTAATATTATTAATATAATAATAATAATAATAATATTACAGCGTGAAAGTGCTGGGTTTAGCTCGGGGACTCAGGTTGTCAGGACAAGATTCATTTCCTGGAATGATTTATAATTTAATTATAACAAAAAAAAATATGATTTATGTTTGTTTTTTTTTAATTTACATGTTTAACTAAATTTATAATTTGTTGCCTGCCAACAAAATGTACTTTAATAGCTAACGTTAATTGAGGGGAAAACGTGTCTGAAGTTGACTTCTTGTGATAAATAAGACAAAATTAGCCTTTTTAAGAGAATTTTTAAGATTAGATTAATGGTTACGTAATTATATTTTACATCGAAAATATACGAAAACCAAAGTTACCAGGAAAAGAGAGAGATTGGACTCTAAGGACGTGTTTGTTCTTAGCAGAGATCATCGCATGAGTTACCCTGCAGTCTGTTTTTGAAAGTTATATATTTTCAGTATTTGGAAAACAGATTTTTTTTTTTTTTTTTTTAATTAGCATAATTGATTTTGGTTTAAAGTAAACAGACATAAAGGTTGTATGGTTATTGTTCTTCTATTTAACAGGTGTAAATATAACCATTCAGAACCCAAGTAGCACCAATATGAATGAAGTTTTAATCTGTTTGAAAGAATGTGGATTCAATTTTTTAATAATCAGTTAATCAAATTAATTAATTGGAATATCATCCTTTGGAATTTTTTAATAATCAATTAAACAAAAAGTTTATTTGGAATGTCATCCTTTGGAATTTTTTAATAATCAATTAAACAAAAAGTTTATTTGGAATGTCATCCTTTGCTTCAAATTCTTGTCACAATCCCAATCAGCATGTGTGTTTGAGTCCTGATGCGCTCCAACAACACCACGGCTGTATAAGAAAGCACAGCTTATCTTACAGATTTTAATATCGGACGGGGTTAGAGTCAAATAACTGTTTCTTCGAAGTTTGATTAAAGTTTGATTGGATTTGTGATTAAATATCACACATTTTGTTTAGTCTGGCAGATCAGTGCATTTTATTTATTCACCACAATTTATTATAAATTTAACTTTCTCCAGCTATGTCTGTATTTATCTTCTTGATAGACTACATTTGAGGTATACATTTGGTATCGAGGTTCACAAATAATAAGAACAACAGCCATAACGATCGTGAATAAATTCTTTAAGCGCTGAGGTCCTTCATCATTAACGGCTGCTGGGCCATCAGAGTAGTGTACAGAAGCTGTTTTCCTTGATCACCCCTGGATCTTATAGGCCCCATGAGTAAAGCCCTCATTTGTTTCTGAGATGTTTTCTCCGCTTTAATGTCTTGGTACTCCTCATCGTTGATGACCATCAAACTCAGGAGCTTGTCCAGTACGGGTTCCACACAGCAGGCTCTCTGTATAAGTATGTCTACATGCTGATCAATAAAGACGGCACCTGGAACGATCCAACAGTACATCTTTAACAATATGTATTTATTATTCTTACATCATTAATAACTGCACAGAGTTTCAGAGGCTTTTACTCAAACTTTCTCTCGGGGATCAGTAAAGTACATCTACACTATATGGACAAAAGTGTGTGGACACTTCACCGATCACACCCATACGTGCTTGTTAAACATCCTATTATCTGTAGTCCCCGCTTTGCTAAGCTCCACTCTTCTGGGAAGCTTTCCACTAGATGTTGGAGTGTGGCTGTGGGGATTTGTGTTCATTCAGCTACAA